>CP139509.1:276047933-276595400 GCA_021014915.2 Artemisia tridentata subsp. tridentata
GAGAATTCGGATTCAAATTAACTTCAAATTTAAACTTTCATTAAAACTTTAAAAATTACAATAATCAAAACAAATAAACATAAACAGAAAATTACAATTCGATTTATAAGACTAAAATTCTAAAAATACTTTGACAGCATAACGTTGCTAAAAAAAATTACATAACGAAAAAATGAGAAAAACCTCTCCTATTTATAGACTATAGCCGAACCTTCTGGGACTTGCCACGCTGGCGATCCTCGTGCTATCTTCAGCCTTCATCACCCTTAGATCACCTTGCTCTTCAATCTTCCATTTCTATCCGTACGATCACAAATACGCGTGTTCGGACCAATCAACAGCTTCCGCGTGTCATTCTTATCGTCAGGGTCTTCTAGAAGGGCCAATGATTGACAATTGTACCCTTAATTGATGTTAAACTTCGTACGGTAATTCTTAGGGTTTGAGGAATAGTGAAAATGGGGGAAAAGGGTGAATTTGGGGATCGGGTTTATTTTAGTGAGAGAGAAAGAAAGGTAAAGTGAGTTATTATTTATTTTTTTCTCTTTTGACCGAGCTTTTTAGTTAAAAACTTTGACCGGTTGTTAAGTGGGTATGGGTTGGGTAAAAGGCTTGGGCTGGGTAAGGAATTAAGGGGATTGGGCTTAGTTTACTTGGATTTTGGATTTGGGTTGGATAAAGGTTGGGTAAAGTGTGAGTTGGGTTTATTTAATTGGGTTGAGTATTGAATAAAAGGTTCCGGGTTTAATAAGGGTTAAGGTTTTAGATGTCTAGGGACTAAATGTGTGATTTGCTGAAAGTCAAGGACCGAATTGGCTAATATTCCAAAGTGATCAAAGGTGATTTTTTTTTTACTTCTCGACCAAGTATGACTTTCCCGGCACCGGCTCTGAGTCTATTCCGTATCCCGTGCTCGTTTCTTTGATTTTCTTGTGTCTTTTGTCGGTTTTCACGATATCCATCCCTGCACATACAACAACACAAAAACACAATATCTTTTGGCTTTTTGGTCGGGTTTTTGGTTATTTTGGGTCCGGTTTTGGACAAGAAAAGGTATGTGTTTAAGCACATACCAAATTCCCCCAGACTAAGCTATTGCAATGTCCTCATGCAATGTTATAAAACTCATTTTTGAAACCGAAAATTTCCAATCTCTTTTTACTAACTTTGAGAAGTAGCAAAATTTTCAAAAGAGATCAAGAAATCTTAAGCTTTAAAAACTCCCCGAATTTTCCTTTTATTCCATTTTTGTATTTTTCTTATTATTCAAGTGACGGCTTTGTTGACAATCATTATCTATCGATAATTTTTAGGGTCATAGAGTAGAAACACAACTCATAGAGGAGTGACCATAAGGATAAAATTCATCGTTCTTGATTTTTCACATGTTCCCAAACTAAGCTTATAAACGAGATCACAACCTACTTAGAAATTAGATGCCAATACTACTCATGGAAGTTACTTGTGTAGAAACCTCTCGCTCCCATTTTCTTATTTTTGTTTCTACTTATTTTATTTTTGTGAGAGAAATGAATTTCTTCATAATCTTCTCATTTTCATAATTATTAGTCCGATAAAGATACCAAGTTTAAAAAGCTAAGTAGTTTTCCATCTTCTTGCAAGAAAGTTTGCCTTAAAAATGAGGTCCAAATCAAGGTTATTACATACGTCAAAGACTAAAGAACTCATACAAACATGCAGACATTAGTTGTGGAGAAATATCACGTGCACCTCATGTGCCTGATCTAGGGTCATTCACATGCACCTCACGTGCCATCAACTTGTCTAACATTTAAGCACAAAATCCATACATCTCAACATACACATTTTTTTTTTTTTTTTTTTTTTTTTAACCAAACTTTTCTTCACTCAATAACTTAATACCACGGGATTACCGGGTGATTCCAAAACATCAAACATTCAATAGTAACCCTTAGAAAACGAACCTTCACGGTTTAAATCCAAGACCTTACCGCCTTTAGAAGTAAGGATCCAAGGTCCGATCTCAATCCGAAATCTAAGAGCACTTTACAACTTATTCACTCAATACGGGACCTTGATGTGTACCCAATTTTTAGAGCAAAAATTCTTTTAAGAAGATGGAGAACTAAATTTCGTTCTAAACCTAAATATCTTTAATTATTTATACAATATATGGGGTGAAACAATTTTACGGGAGCAAAAGGCCACAAGTACCTACGACGAGCTCTAAAGAGAACCAACTACTCCACGTTTGGCATTTAACTTCTAAATAAATTCTATCATTTCTCGCTCTTCGCACATTTAAAAATCTCAAATAATGAAATTCGCGAATACTTAGCCGATAATCAGCCACGCATATATAAAGTCAGTTACAGAAACTTGCAAATTCTTGAAAAGAATTCGCGTTTTCTAGTTCCTTATGTAAAAGACTAGCGAAAGCTTTAAAGCCATGCATGTATAAAGTCAAGTACGGGAACACGCAAAAGAGCAGCTCCTTGTGTACAAGACTAGCACAAGCTTTTATGATCATCATTGGTTAAGGGAACAAGCTAGGGCTCAACACGCCCGGTCAAGTCAAAATTTTATTCCTACTCTACCCAGCGGAAAATCAACAAAAATGTCAAAACTTATTATATTTTTGCACAAAATTTTTAAATTTTTCTCATTTTTTGGACTTTTTTCAATTTTTGAGGAAAAACGGGATTGCATGAGAAAATAGCAAAAATGCAAGGCAAAAATCAAATCGCAAGATTACCCCCCCCCCCAGACTAAAACGAGACATTGTCCTCAATGTCTTAAAGGTAAGGGTTCTCCTACATAAATCTAAGGCCGTTTATTAATTATGCCAAAAGATAAATGTAAAACGATAAGATTTTGGATATTGGATAAGCAACGAATGATGAAACTCGAGTAGCGTGAAGGAAACTATGAGCACGAGAGTCTTCATCATCGGGCATACCTGGACACAGCACAGAAAAACAACGAGACACAAGATATGGGAGAGGATCCCCTCCTCTTTATTAAGAAAATAGAAAGAAGATAGATGGATAAGCATGGGGTGCCTCCCACGAAGCGCTTGTTTTTGGTAACCGAGTCACATGAGCTTGACTCGACCCCGAATTTATTTGTCCATGGGGGAGCATATGGAGAATCAACACTGCAACGGACACCCGGCATGAAAAACGGAGATGCCGGGGTCAAAGATGGTATCCTCACTCCTAGAGGAGTGGAAAGATGGAGAAATGAGGGGATAAGAAAAGAAAGGGTGAAACACACGGATGGTGAAAGCATAAACATCATTGGAATCACGGGTGGGTTGGGTGGGTAAAATATCAAGCACGGGATCATCAATATCATAAGTCTCGTCCACCACTCCATCAATTACTTCATTCACACCGGATCCAAGATCTACATCCGGTGGTTTCGCGGGTGGACGAGAAGACGGTAAATTGAAGAGAGATGAATCAGTAGTAGAAAGTAAATCATCATTAGGTATTTCTTCAATAAAACCATTCTCGTCATTCTCAATACCCGGTGGTATCGAGTCATCCGAAACAAGAAGAGGTTCACGTGACGGATTATCGGAAATAACATTTAAAATAGTTTCCATATCAAAATGCTCATAATCCGGAAGAGAGAAAGCATGAAAAGTGGGATTGCCACTATCCGTCTCTTCAAAACGAAAAATCTCAAGCTCGGGAACAAAGTCACTATCCACAACGGGGATAGGAAATGAAGAAGTCGGGGGATCATGTAATGCCTCGATCTTAGAAATGAGAAGATTAATAAGGAATAATTTTTCACGAAGAGCTTCATCTTGGATTTCATTATCATCTTCATCATTCTCTTCTTCTAAGCTGACGAGCTCAGAAGGTAAATCCTCCACATAGTCGATGTCTCCACAAGATAAAGAATCGTCATCATCAGATTCGGAGAACATCTCAACACTATCATTCGGATTGTCAAGAGGCGGTAACTCACACTCTTCAGCCGTATCAAAAACATATTTTTCAAAGTCGGATGAAGAATCCTTGAGCTCGGGCTCCAAAGGATCTGACGGCTCAACAATTATGAACGAAGTGGAATCATCAATAACAATGCTCGAAGAACATCTTGAAGAATCCGGAGGTGGGACAAGTGGTGTGCTCTGAGAGCTAGGAATTTCCACCACTTCCGTTATGGTCTCCGGTTCTTGTTCGTGATAAACGTGAAGATAAGGCAAGACGTTCTTTTTAGACATTGTTTTAAGCTCAGCTCGTTTGCTTGACAAACTCTTAACCGTAAATCGAGAAAGGTTAGGATCAATTTTTGACGGTTTAGGAGGAGCAATTGTCGGCTTAGATACTTGGACAACCGTAGGTTGGACGTATTTAGCACTTCCATTGTTAGTGGAAAGTACCGGGTCCTTTGTCACCTCGGTTTCTCGCTCCATGTCCCTTACCGGAGAGGGAATAGGAATCCATGGTCCATTATCAATACGACATTTCGACATTTTTGACAAAGCTTGAAGTTGTTCAATGTAGATCTTAAAAGCCTTAAGTTCAAAGAAATCATCCTCGTAACCCTCGTTGGGTGCTTGGAGTGATTCCGAAATGGTGGGTTTGTCATTATCACACAAATTTGGCTCATGCTGAGAATTTTCAAATGACTCCCCACAAGGCTCAAAACTAGGCGTATACGGTTCTTGCTCATAAGAGTTTTGAGAAGGAAAATTGAAATCATTTTGAGGATAATTATCAAAGCTCGTATCGTACGCGTAAGACGTTTCAGCACTCGGGGCGTAGCACATACAATTGGTGTATCCACATTGATTACAAAAACACTGTCCACAAGGTACTCCTTCTTCGGAGGGATTTCCACAATTAAAACAAGTGAATGGAGGCGGCGGTGGAGGGTAATCGGGAACGTTTGAAAGATTGTTGAACGATCTTTGAACATACGTGTTAGAATTACAATTCCAACAAACTCCGTCATGAATATCACCACCACATTGTTCGCACGTACACCAAACACACAACCCTCCGAAGAAAGGTTCTCCACACTTAAAACAAATAGGATCCATAAGAATTAAACATAAGAGGGTGTGAGAAGAAGAATCAAACTTTAGAGGGTAAGAAGATCAAGAATCAAACGGTATAGAGGGTAAAAGAAGAGAATCAAACATGAAGAGGATAACGGAGATTCTTTTTGGTTTTTCATAAAAACAAAAATCAAATTGAAAAAGAAAATATTTTTGGGTTTTTATATTTAATAAAAAATGAGATTTATTATCTTTTTGGTGATCATTAATCAACCGTACTCGTTTCTTTCAAAACTACGCGCAGCGTGGCGGGAGAGAAGAATGGATCTCTCTTCGGTCTGCAATTTAATGTCAAGACCTCCTTAAACCCCGTAATTAGGTTGTAGTAAAGAAATAATCCAAGAAACGTTTAACTTCACGATCTCTTTTGTTGTTATTTCGGAATGGTTTACAACCGCCCTCCTTCAACGGAAGACCGAGGATGTTTATTAATGGTGAAAACACTTTAGGAAAAGTGTTTTTTTTTTTTTTTTTTTTTTTTTTTTTTTTTTTTTTTTTTTTAAGTTTTGTGAATACTTGGTGACAAGTATTCAAATGGTTTTTTATTTATTATTATTTTTTTTTTTTTCAAAAACAATTTATTTACAAAACAAGACGATAACTTCCACGGGGAAGGTTCTTCAATACACAAAATACGATACGAATCAACGACAACGTTTCAAGCCTTCCCCGGCAGCGGCGCCATTTTATTGATGTAATATATTTGTTTATTTATTTTTGATTCCAAAGAAATTGTAACGAATACAATTCCCCCGGGTCGTTCTCCCAACGAAGGTTTGACGGCGAATAAGTCGAATCGGAGTCGTGAATATGTGAAGTGAATAAGTGACGTGAAAGATTATTTTTTTTTTAGTATTGAGTACACTAAAATAAGGAAAATTAAAAGCAATCTACGCTATTAAAATAAATGCACACAACAAGAAATCAAATAACGCAAATCCCGGGCTATTCCCGAGATTTATAAAACTAATAGTGAAATTAATAAGCTAAAATGCAAAGATTAAAAACTAAGGGACTAAAACTGCAATTAAACAAAACTAATTTTTAAAGAGATAAAAAGAATAAAAAGTTTAATAAAAGTTAAGGGACTGAAAAAGTAATTTTTGAAACTTATATTTAAACTAAAACTTTTAAAACAAAGACAAGGACTAAGAGTGCCAAAAAAAACAAACTATTTTATTACTAAAATTTCCAGCCCCGATTTTAACTTCAACAGAAATTATAGGGACCAAAAGTGATATTATCCGAAACTCAAGAACACACTTTATCCCAGAAGACAACTTCAACTAGCACATTTTCAAAAGCTTGTAGATCGCTCAAATCTTAACCAATTTTGAAAACTAAAACTGTTTTGGAAAGCTTATCCAGCAGAGATTTCAAAAATCACAAAAGCCCTTTGCCTAAACTTCAATTACTAGGTCAATTAGAAGCAAATACAGTCCCCTTAAATCAAGAATAATGCAGCAGATTAAAAATAGCAGGCTAGAACAGATCTTTTAGTGCAATTTCAAATTACCAGATGTTATCGTTACTGCTATAAATGGAAATTACTAAAACTATACTATGCTAACTTACTTAGAAACACAAAATTTCACGATTTCGAACACTAATGAACACTCAAATTGTTTCATGAAAACAGCTACTCAGTACCATTTTGCTACAGACTTAAAAACATTTGAACAATTTTAAGTACTAACTACGGTGAATTTAAGTAATCCCAGATATTATACTAATTAACCTACTATATGCACTAGCTATAAACCAAAAATAAGATTCAAACCTTAAGTAATTAAGCCTCAATTAAAACAATAACAGCAACTAAAAGCTGTGTTTGAACTATCCTATTGTGACAGCAAACTTAAACTTTTGGCGCAAAAACTTGGTAATTCAATTCTTAAACTAATTTAATCCTTTCAAACCTTTTTTTTTTACTACTTAAAAAGTGCCAAAATAAAAAGACAATAAGCTCAGCTACAGATTACTCAAACCACAAATATCTCATCTGCTATAATTCAACCTCTAAAAACAGCTTATATCCTTAACTCTAAACCTATCTTAATCTTGTTCTAAACCTCTAAGACTAAATCATTACTCAACTGATTAAAAGTAAAAACAACAAAAGCAGCTAATTAGAAAGCAATAAGTAAGCAGAAACTAAAAAAAATAGAACTATATCAAACAATACTCACAAACTTATCCTGCTTCAAATCATGTACTGATCTCAGAACAACAACAATAACCAGGCTATTAAGCCAATATCAAACCCAATATCCAGCTTAATCCACAATCTCATCCCACAGCCATTTCAGTTGACCTTTTTTTTTTTAACTTCTCTTTGACTTTTTAAGAACTTTGCTGAAGTTGTAACTAAACAAGCTCACATAAGCTAGTGAGCTTAAATGAGTTTGTACACCACTAAAATAGCTTATCTGAAAGCTATATAATATATATATATATATATATATATATATATATATATATATTTTTTTTTAAAATAATGATCAGAATTTAACACAAATTGAAATAAACTAAAAACTGAAATCACTAGTAATAAAATGAGAATTCGGATTCAAATTAACTTCAAATTTAAACTTTCATTAAAACTTTAAAAATTACAATAATCAAAACAAATAAACATAAACAGAAAATTACTATCGATTTATAAGACTAAAATTCTAAAAATACTTTGACAGCATAACGTTGCTAAAAAAAATTACATAACGAAAAAATGAGAAAAACCTCTCCTATTTATAGACTATAGCCGAACCTTCTGGGACTTGCCACGCTGGCGATCCTCGTGCTATCTTCAGCCTTCATCACCCTTAGATCACCTTGCTCTTCAATCTTCCATTTCTATCCGTACGATCACAAATACGCGTGTTCTGACCAATCAACAGCTTCCGCGTGTCATTCTTATCGTCAGGGTCTTCTAGAAGGGCCAATGATTTACAATTGTACCCTTAATTGATGTTAAACTTCGTACGGTAATTCTTAGGGTTTGAGGAATAGTGAAAATGGGGGAAAAGGGTGAATTTAGGGATCGGGTTTATTTTAGTGAGAGAGAAAGAAAGGTAAAGTGAGTTATTATTTATTTTTTTCTCTTTTGACCGAGCTTTTTAGTTAAAAACTTTGACCGGTTGTTAAGTGGGTATGGGTTGGGTAAAAGGCTTGGGCTGGGTAAGGAATTAAAGGGATTGGGCTTAGTTTACTTGGATTTTGGATTTGGGTTGGATAAAGGTTGGGTAAAGTGTGAGTTGGGTTTATTTAATTGGGTTGAGTATTGAATAAAAGGTTCCGGGTTTAATAAGGGTTAAGGTTTTAGATGTCTAGGGACTAAATGTGTGATTTGCTGAAAGTCAAGGACCGAATTGGCTAATATTCCAAAGTGATCAAAGGTGATTTTTTTTTGACTTCTCGACCAAGTATGACTTTCCCGGCACCGGCTCTGAGTCTATTCCGTATCCCGTGCTCGTTTCTTTGATTTTCTTGTGTCTTTTGTCGGTTTTCACGATATCCATCCCTGCACATACAACAACACAAAAACACAATATCTTTTGGCTTTTTGGTCGGGTTTTTGGTTATTTTGGGTCCGGTTTTGGACAAGAAAAGGTATGTGTTTAAGCACATACTCAAAAAAAGAGACAGTCATTCAGTCAAGAAGAGGAATGAATAAACAATCCTCTCAGACTACTGAGGCCACCCCTGCGACTAAATGCAAAACATGTGGTAGCTCAGTCCACTCAACCACTGACCATGAATCGATTAATACTTTCATAAAGACCTACAATACCAAACCCTCCATGAAATGGAGTCCTAGAAAGAACTGACCTAGTTTACTATTTGTGCCGAGGCATGCCAGGGATCCTGTTTGGCATCTAGACAGTGGATGTTCAAGGAGCATGACTGGTGTTAAGGAGCGTCTGCGCAAATATGTGGAAGAACCAGGACCCAAAGTGATATTTGCTGATAATTCATCATGTCTCACTGAGGGTTATGGTTCAGTAAACTGCAATGGTATTGTCTTTACTAGGATAGCTTATGTAAATGGTCTTAAGTACAATCTGATCAGTGTCAGTCAACTATGTGATGCAAAATACATAGTTCAGTTTGATGATAAGCAAGGAACCATCTTCAATGCAAATAAGGAAATTGTCCTCATTGCACCAAGAATACAAGATGTTTATGTATTAGACATGTCCAGTCTAACTCAGGATGGAACTTGTCTCTTTGCTAAGGCCACTGATACACTCAACTGGCTTTGGCATAAGAGACTCACCCACCTGAACTTTAAAAACATAAACAATCTTGTAAAACAAAACAAGGTCCTTGGCTTACCATCACTTGTGTTTTCAAAGGATAAACCATGCTCAGCTTGTGAAAAAGGTAAACATCACAGAGCATCCTTTAAAACCAAAACCAACTTTTCCATCAGGAACTGCCTACATCTTCTCCATATGGATCTATTTGGACCTATTAGTCCAAGGTCTATTAACCATGAGAAGTATACTCTGGTCATAGTGGATGAATACTCTAGATACACTTGGGTATTCTTCCTGATCAAAAAGAGTCAGGCAGCTGAAACAATCATGTCCTTTGTCAGGAACATTGAAAATCAAAATGACATTAATGTCAAATAGATTAGAACTGACAATGGGACTGAGTTCAAAAATTATGAACTTGAATGTTTCTGCGATGAGAAAGGTATTTCCCAAAACTTTTCCTCTCCATACATACCTGAACAAAATGGTGTTGCTGAAAGGAAAAATAGAACACTCATTGAAGCTGCTAGAACAATGCTATGTGGATCAGTCCTTTCCAACCATTTTTGGACTGATACAGTCAAAACTGCCTGTTATACACAAAACAGATCCATCATTGTCAAGAGACATGGGAAAACCCCATATGAGTTATTCAAAGGAAGAATCCCTGACATCAGCTACTTTCATGTCTTTGGGTGTCCTGTGTTTATTCATAATCACAAGGATCACTTAGGGAAATTTGATGCAAAAGCTGATGATGGATACTTCCTGGGATACTCACTTGTCTCAAAAGCCTTCAGAGTGTTCAACACAAGGAGACAGCAGACTGAGGAAACATTTCATGTTACCTTTGATGAGAGCACTGATGCAATCAGGTTCTCAACTGCCTCAGTAGAAGAGATAGGAATTGATAACTCTTCAAGATATCCTCCCGATGAATATCTTCCTGAAAACAATCCTTATACTCAGTATCAAGATGATGCTAACCTCTCCTATTACATAATCCCTCACAACCTACCTAACCCAACCATCACATGAGTTTGTTGAGGCACATGCAAACACTGATGAAATTAATTAGTCTGTTCAAAATGCTCAAGAACCAAATAATCTCAGTGATCAGGTAGACACTCAAGATCTAATCAATGATCATGTGTCTACTCCAGAACCAACCCCTCTACCCAATCAGGCCTCCACAAGTTCAAATCAGCATCCAGGACCTCAGGAAAGTTGGACTAGGTCTCAGGACATTGAACTTGTCAATATTATTGGAGAGCCTACTGAAGGCATGCTCACCAGGAGCATGGCTGCTAGTCTAAGAGCAGCCTCAGCCAATGAATGCCTATTTGTGGACTTCATTTCCACAATTGAACCCAAAAGTGTTAAAGAAGCACTTACACATCCAAGTTGGGTTCAGGCCATGCATGATGAACTGGAACAATTTGACAGAAACAAGGTAATGACCTTGGTCAAATGTCCTGAGAATGTCTCAGTCATTGGCATGAAATGGGTATTCAAAAACAAAACTGATGAAAATGGCATAGTCATTAAAAACAAAGCCAGACTTGTAGCCAAAGGCTATAATCAATAAGAAGGCATTGACTATGAAGAAACATTTGCACCAGTAGCAAGGATGGAAGCCATCAGGATCTTCCTTGCTTTTGCTACATACATGAACTTCAAGGTGTACCAAATGGATGTTAAAAGTGCATTCTTAAATGGTTCACTGAAAGAAGAAGTTTATGTTCAGCAACCTCCTGGGTTTGAAAGCCATGAGTTTCCTGATCATGTATGTAAGCTTAATAAAGCCCTTTATGGACTGAAACAAGCTCCCAGGGCATGGTATGAAACTCTCTCAGCCTTTCTGATCCAAAACAAATTTGTCAGAGGCAAGATAGACAACACATTGTTTATCTATAAGACAAATACTGATGTCATACTAGTACAAGTGTATGTTGATGACATCATCTTTGGCTCAACAAGTTACAAGCTTTGCAAACAATTTGAAAAACTAATGGCTAAGCAATTTGAAATGAGCATGATGGGAGAATTAACCTACTTCCTTGGTCTTCAGATCAAGCAGACTGATAAAGGAACCACTATCAGTCAAGAGAAGTATGTTAAGAATTTACTGAAAAAGTATGAACTCAGTGACTGTGCCTCAATCAAGACTCCCATGGTTCCCCAAACAACCTTGGTCCTGATCTCACTGGTAAACCAGTAAATCAAACTCTCTTTAGAGGAATGATAGGATCACTGATGTATCTACTTGCATCAAGGCCTGATATCCAATTCTCAGTATGTCTATGTGCCAGATATCAATCTGACCCAAGAGAATCATACATCACTGCTGTGAAAAGGATATTCAGGTACCTGAAAGGTACTCCAAACCTTGGATTATATTATCCAAAATGTTCAGGCCTTGATCTTAAAGGATACTCAGACTCTGACTATGCTGGATGCAACATGGACAGAAAAAGCACCTCAGGCTCTTGCCAAATACTTGGTGGGAAACTAGTCTGTTGGAGTGCTAAGAAGCAATAATCAGTTGCCTTGTCCTCAGCTGAGGCTGAATATGTTGCAGCAGCTAGTTGTTGTGCAAATGTACTCTGGATGAAAAGTCAAATAAGTGACTATGGAATTCAGTATAAGATGGTACCCATCTTTTGTGATAACACAAGTGCAATTGCAATCTCAAACAACCCTGTTCTTCATCAGAGAACAAAACACATTGATATTAGATATCATTTCATCAGGGACCATGTCATGAATGGTGACATTGAATTACACTTCATCCCTACTGAATATCAGTTAGCTGATATCTTCACCAAACCTTTGGATGAACCAACTTTCACAAGGCTGAAAGCTGAATTAGGAATGTTGGATATAGAGAATCAGTCCACTGATTGAATCCTTCCAACTGAAGTGTAAATTCTTAAAACCTCAGGTCCCTGACTCAATGTGTACATCAGTGAAAACAAATCACTGAATCCTCAACCTCAGGAACTAAACCCAAGTTCCTGAAATCTTTAGGGTTCAGGAACTAAACCCAAGTTCCTGAATCCTTGTAGCTCAGGAATCATTCCATATTCCTGAATCATCAGTGACTAATCCCAAGTCCCTGAAAAACCATCACTGAATGAAAAGTCATTCAGGGCCCTGAAAAAGGACATTAAATACTGACTTAAATGCTCTAAGTATCTAGTTAGTAAATGTCCGAGGTTGGTAACTGAACTCATATTTAATTTAAGAATATTTGTTCTTTTTTGCCTTTCTGGCTTCCACCTCTGGGCCACCACATTCCCACTTGGCATTAAATGCCTCTCCAATCACATTACAGATATGTGATGACTCATCTCTACAAATTACACTTTTGCAGAACTGCTCAACTGTTCACCTTGACTGTTGCGCCAAACCAGGGAAAAGTGGAGTGTTGGCATTAAATGCGGATCCCAAAACATTTTATTCAAAACAGTTTCCAATAATTCTTTTTGAATTAAATAGAAACCGCTCAAATGCCTAAAACATCCCCATCTCCACTTCCCTATAAATAACCCAACCAAAAGAAACACACACACGTTTTTATAGAATCTTAAGCAAAACTCTGCCATTTTTAATTCTCAAAAACAAATTGTGTGTGTATTCTTAAGCTTTAGAAACCCAGAAACCTTAGTCAAACCCAGACTTACCCACAAATGGCTTCTTCTAAAGCTATCACATATGCCCCCAATGTGGAATTCCTCACTGGGGACGTTGACCTAACAAAGAACAATGTGGTAGAAAATTTCTCTTATCCACAAAACTACCCAGCCTACAAGAACGTTATGAAATTTCTTTGTAATTGTTTTCTTGCAAAGGCTTTCACCCACACCCCCTCAGTCATCTACCATGACTATTTGAGGGAATTCTGGTGCACGACTGTGGCTACCAGCCCCAAAGACACCAAAGAGTCAATCATCACCTTCACGGTGATGAATGGGAGCAGAACCTTCTCCTTTGGCTACTCAACCTTCATCAAAGCCACAGGCCTTGACTTTGCTGAAGCGTTTGCACCCAACCCTACTGATCAGGACATAAAGAATGAACTGATCTTTTTAGCACCCCACGACCCCAGACGTCCTACAACGTCTGCTGGAGGCTTATTGGAGAAAGCTCCAGTAGTCAAAACATGGTTCCATCCTATCTGGAGGATACTGATGACATTTGTCATTCAGGTCCTGGGTGGAAATAAATCCTCTACGGAACAATTGAACTCATCACAACAATTGATGCTGTTCAGTCTCCTTGAGGGTACAAAAATTGACATCGGAGGAATAATCTTCCGAGACCTTGTTGCCAAGCTCTCAGGAAAACATAGGCAAAGGCATATGTCCTACCCTAGATTTGTTTCCTGTGTGCTTCAGGACCTACTTGGTTCTGACTACGTGAGGCCTGATGCAGAAGGTACGAAGCCTGACGTCCTGCACAAGTCAAACTTCACTAGTGGCATCAGTGAGGTTACACATATTGCCCTGACTGAATACATGCAATCAGTCATTCAGGGTAAAGACGCTGTCTCACCAGTTCCTTCACCGACCAAAAAGGTGAAGAAGACAAAGAAGGGTCAGTCCAGCCAGGTGGTTAGACCCAAGCCACTCGCCACTGAGACTGATCCTCAAAACCAACTCAACCTTAAAAAGAGGTTGAAAAAGGCCGAGACCTCTGAGACACCCATTTCTGAGACCCTCTTGACCACAAAACAAAGGCCAACGGAGGTCACTGAGCAATCATCCTCAGTGACCTCGGGCACACCCTTTCCACTGACATAAACAAGTCAGAGGGATCAGGAAGCATTCCCCCCTCACATCCCGATGAAGGTACTGATAAATCACAATCAGTGCCCAAGGGAGGAAAGGGTCCTGAATCCTCGGTAGGGCAGCACCACCCTACTGGGAAGAGGACCCACACCCCCTCACATCCCGATGAAGGAACTGTCAAAAAACAATCAGTTCCCAAGGGAGGAAAGGGTTCTAAATCCTCGGTAAGGCAGCACTACCTTACTGAGAAGGGGACCCACAAACATTCACATCCCGTTAACGTTCCTGAGCAATCACCCTCAGGATCTCAGGGAGAAAAGGACCCTAAATCCCCAAAAGGACAGCACAATCCTGATGGGAAGGGGGTCCACCAACTTTCACAATCAGTACCTAGTGATACCACTGGAAAACACCCATCAGTGGTTGAAGGTGCTAAGGGGGACAAAGACTCAGAGGGAAAGAAACAACCCGCTGATACGGAACCCATAAACCCCTCAGGCGGTCCGATTCTCTCAAGAACTGCCCCCAAAAGCCAGGCTGGTGTTACCCCAGTTATTATGGCTAGTCAGGCTGAGCAAACCCACTCAGTTATTATGACAACGGGGTCAGGACCTGGCCAAAACAAAGGCGAGTCTTCTTATGAAGAGGAGCCGGTTGAATTTTTGGGTATTGAGTCCATGGGGGACATTCAGGCTCTTCTTGAGTCTGATGATGAGCTCAAAGAGGAGAGTGATGAAGAAGTGTTTGAGGCAGGTGAGGATATGGAAACTGATGAACAACCTGAACAATCACATCAGTCATCTCCACACCAAAGTGAAGAGTCAGGTTCACAATCTTCTGATTCTTCTGATACTGGGGACATCCTCAAAAAGTATGATGACTCTCTTCCCCTCACTGAAAGAAAATTGGTCAAGTTCCTACACAAGACCAATAGAGCTCTTTACACTGGTCTCACTGAAGATATGTTCGATCATCACACTGAAGCTGCTGTTCACTATGCCAACCTGAAGGCAGATGTTGAAAGTTATCATGATGATGTGAACGAGATACATTCTGACACCAATAACTCCCTGACAGCTATTGATCTTCATCTCAGAAAGTTCAATCTTACTCTTGAAGGCATCACCAAAAGCATTGGAACTATTCAAACAGCTGTCAAGGATGACCCAGAACTCAACAAGAAGGTCCTTCAGGCTGCTGAGACTTACCAGAAGCAATCAGCTGAATTCAGTGATCTTCTCAGCTTATTGAAGGATTCTAATATTCAGGGTCTTAGCTCTTCATTGGACTCAATCAGGACTTCTTTGGGTCTTCAGGAAACCCATCTGGGTACTTGGGCACAATCTTCAACATCCTTGGCATGGTCTCTTGGGTCAAGGATGTCAGGCATCGAAGCTTCTCAGGCATCTCTTGAGGATAAGATCTCCACTCTTCAGAAAGACACCTCGGACATCAAATCAATGATGACTGAGATCTATCAGGCTTTCAAGGGTCCTGCTGCTCCAGTGGCTCCAACTCTTGCTATCACCATGGCTCAAGCAACAGTTGAGGGGGAGGAAGACACTGGAGTCCCTGAAGTATCCACAAGCCAGCAACCTCCTTCTCACACTGAAGGAGAGATTCCTGAAGCTTCTTCCACCCACCAAGATAAAAGCAAAGGCATCCTCACTGATCCTGAGCCTCAACCAGCACCAATCTTGGTAGCAAAGGATCCTGAATCACCAGCCAGGATCCCGTATGAAATTGATGGAGTTCTTCACCACTTCTCAGCTGATGAACTCAGTGCTTACCTGGAGAAAAAGGAAGCAAAGAAGAAGTTAAAGGAGGAAGAAAAGGTGAGCAAGCCTGCTATTATTAAGGTTGTTCATGAAGAGGCTGAGAAGATTGGTCTTGAGGCTAAGGCTCTTTCAGGAAGAGAGGGTGGTATGACTTTTGTAAAAGCTCAGACTGAGGAGATGATCACTCTCAGGAAGAAAAGGGAGGAAAGGAATAAAAGGGCTGAAGAGATCAGGCAGAACAGGATTAAGAAATATCAGTGGTATATGACTAACAAGTTGAAGCCAGAACCAATCACTGATGTTCAAATTCATCGAAACACCAATCCTGCCGTTGTCATTGTCTATAGAAGTGCTGACAAAAGAGACTTTGAGGTTCATCAACCTTTCAGATTCGCTGACTTTGGGATCACAGAATTGGATGAGTTGGGTCCATTAATAGCAAAGAAATCAAATGTTGTGGTCCCTAGTCTGTTGAAGTCCTTGAGTCTGAGGTACGAAAGATTGGCAGCTGCACCTCAGGAACTTGGTACTCCATCTCTTCTTCTTGATTCAGCACAACCAGCTCCCTCTCAGTCTTCTTCAAGAAAAAGAAAGAAGATTGAAGCTGAGCCTGAGATCAAGGTTCCTGGTCTTGACTGCAATAGGGCTCTCCCTGAAGGTGTTCCTTTCAGGAACAATATGGTCATTGAACAACCTGAAAGAGGTTTGTTCTTCATTGATGAGTTCGGAGACCAAGCCTTCCAAAGGTGGAGTGATATCGATTTGTCAGGGATCAAAGCTATGCTTGGTTTTCTAATGATGGCCTCTCCACTCAAGAGTCCTGAAAATGTGAAGTTTTGTCAAGATCTGAAAAGGAAAATCCGTGAGCACCCTGACCAACAAGAGCTGCAGTCAAAGAAGCCCAAGCTTGAAGCCCTTGGTATTAAGTTGAACTGATAAATCTGCCTGAATACCCCCACTATCCCTTTTGTACTTAGTTTGTTAGGACTTGTAATAATACTAATAAGATGATGTTTTTATTATTTCAGTGTCCTTATTTACATTCTAATACATTCAGTATGAGTAGAAGTCATTAGCTCACTCATAACTGATCAAAACACTTAGGAATAATTTATATCCAAATAGGGGGAGATTGTTGGGTCAGGAAAAACCCAAGAATACTTAAAACATGATTTGGACACAAATTAACTAAGTGTTAACTTAAACCGAGAACAATTCAAGTCCCTGAGAGAACAGCCTCTCAGTGAGTCATCTTCAGGATGCTTAAGGCGAATTCAAGTATAATGATTCACTACTCAGGAAGGCGGTACTCCCTGATGTAGCACTTAAGCCAAAGAAGAAGATGATGGTTCAGTAAGTGTTTGACAAGAACTCACTGAACCCCAGTCTCCTCAACAACAATGAAGTAATTAAGAGTGATAACTGAGAAGCGTGTCCTGAAGAACTAAGTGCCTGAGAAGAAAGGCAGAAATATCTAGGAAGGATTTAAGATGAGATCAAATCTTATCTTGTCAGGAAGAAATCCTTCCTAAGACGGCTTAAAGTCTTGGAGTGTCAGACCAACCACTCCTAAAGACTTAATAGGCCATTTCTATTGGTTCTTGGAAATGACAATTACTGTTGTAATTGTCAGACACGCTTGCTCAACAACTTGTGATATTTTAATTACTTTTACTCAGTTTACTTGTGTATAAATAGATTGAGAAGGAGAGAAGTTGGGTGTGTTTTGTACAATTAAAGCTTAGACTTTTGCAAAACAACTTCTCTCCTACAAAGAGTAACGTATCCCTGAGATAGCTCAGTGAGGTCGCATTGTTACCACTCAAGCAAAACTTGAGTTTAGATAGGAGACACCACCATACCTTGTCTATTCAATCCCAAGTGTTTGTTCCGCAAAACACTTGGGTATAGATTCTTTGATTCATTTCTAATAAGAATTTAAACGTTGAAAATTATCTTGAGTTTTCTATATTCACGTTTTATAACTGTTAGAATTAATCATAACATTGTATTAGTCATAAACACAAATAGATTAACTTTCTAGTTAACTCTAAACGTGTTAAGGGAACAACAAATACTAAATAGATCAATGCATGATAATACTTATTAATGAATTATGCCTCAAGTCATGTCAATCATACTTGTTGACAAGACATAAATCAACTAATCATGATCTATCGGAATTTTGAGAACACTTATTTCAAGAACTTAATTAGTAAAATTCTTGTATGTGTGCATTCAACTATCTTGATATTGCCACATAATATTTCATAAAATGTGTGACATCTTCAACCACCAATTTATGACAATTAAACTATCAAACCTTTTATAGTTTAAAGTATTCTAATTCTTTAATGTATAATGCAACTATGCTCATAGTTAAGCATAACTAGTACACATGGCCATTAACAAGGATGAAATCCTACCATGACTAGTATTGAGTGTCATCTCAATTTTATTAGCATCATTGTATGCAAACAACAATATGCTCTTTAAAATTCCGTAAACTTTAATATCCATTGTGTAATGTTTGATACCTTCCAATTCTTTCAAGATTTGTCGGCTATAACGATTACCTAACAATTTGCCATATGGTTCATACTTAGAATTTAGGAACAATTCCAGGATGAGGATGTTAATTCTATATCCAACCATATCCATTACACTTAGTTATCTAATAACTTTCAATTAGATATTAATGTTGTCAAATCATCTTTCATCCAAGCATGATACAACAAATAACATGATGTACATGAAAAATCATTGTGTCAAACTTAGATTTTATTCATGTTATATCTTTTCAAATATATGTTTCTATTTAGACTTTCTAATAGTATATCATGTTCTATTAGAATCAATTATTTTACCGCTTATGTTTATAACAATAAACATATATTCCAAGGTTGCATGTTTATTTTCTAAATCTTCAAGTGAAGTTTCATTCCAAACCAAGACTTAACATTTAATGTTTATGGAATGTTACTTCCTATATGTTATACAACATATACGAAATAAGAAAATAAATATAACACTCCCACTAGCTTTGAGTAATACTAAGAAATTGTCTTATTTTAATTATAAATCAAAGCTGAATTTAATAATTAAACATAAGCATATCTCCTAGATGCATGCATTAATCCATTCATGAATTATTGCACTTTGTATACTTCCAAAGATTATATTGGATTCAAAAACTTCTTTTAATTACTTATCGTCCTCACACAAGTAATTTCTCAAGAAAGAGTTTTGATATTCTATTGTCAATTTCATGTTAATGAAACTAAGAATGACAATCATAATCTTTATACATTTAATGTGCTTAGAAAGAATATTCAATCACACTTAATTGCTTAAATGTGATTGATAATCTTGTCATAAGACATTCATTAAATATGTATACAAAATTTTCCATATGATTTCTAATCAAAAATTTAAATCTCAAGGATTTTAATTCCCTTTGTAGAAATTCATCTTCATTCTATAGTCTAACTATAGAGTTCAAGATTAATTAAGTTTCCAAAGCTAATTATCTTTATGGACTGCATCTAAACATTCATATTATGAGTAACTTGCCAAATTCAATATTTGCAATTCATCTTAATGACCAACAGGTTTACCATAATCCTGTAACTCATAATACTCAACATATTATTCAAATATTTGAGATATCCTTGCGGATATATGAATGATAATTCCATCAACTTGAGATTTAACATTAACATGTTTAATTCTCATCATGACATTTACTAGTGTATTTTTAGAAGATTATGTATCTTGTAACTTTATCTTTTCAAGATAAAACTCCCACTTGCCTTTTGCAATTTATAAACTATCTATAAATACTTAGCAAGTAGAGCAACACAAAATTGTTCTCTTTTGGGACATTACAAATACATATTGACAGTTCCTTACATTAAGTTTGTTAATAACCTACTTAAAAGTAGTTTAACAAATTCAGAACTTCAATTTTAAGACTTAATGTGATTCATCACATTCCATAATAAATGGTGTCTTATTAATATTCTAGGTTGGAGTCTTATTGAGTATATACAACCCATACTCAATTTTCTAACCTTGATAACTTTTGGAAGAAAGGAAGTTATAGTTATCTTTAATCAAACAATACTAATAGAGTTTGATTCTCCTAACTGAACACACCACAAACTTGAGGTATTTCATTAGAACTAATATTGCGAGACAATCTAACAATATGTAAGATGAACTCATACTCCTTCTAGCTTACCTATTTTCCAACTAAGTCAATCTTAATGGTGAATTAGATTTTCCAAGCCAATTGCATGCTTTACAACACAAGTACTTTTTAACTAAGTCACTTATCGTCCATGTCTCAATCAAGAAGACATAGACTGTTATAATCCCATTATACGTTATAAATCATTGATCAACTCAATGACTTCTTGTATATATCTTAATAAAGAAGACATAACAAGTTAACGTCTTACTTTATATTATAATAAGTCTTGTAACAATTAAAAGACTTCATATTTATAGCTTTACAATAAAGTATAAACATGTATAACTAAAGTAATCATGAACACCACAATTTGGTTTTAATAGTAATTTCAAGTTAATTTATTACTTCATATATTTATGACATTCCAAGAATACATAAATATTCAAATTTGAAGTAGTATTAGATTACTTCATTTATTTATGTCAATTCAATAATACATAAATATTTAGTTTGAAGTAGTCTCATTATTCTTATTGACACTTGTTCTAATAGGTATCTAATTTAGAAACAATAATTATCCATGTACGGTCTCACGTAATCATGGAATTTCACCTTGTTGTTGTAATCTAGTAAAGGTCTCACTTAAGCTAAATTTCAACAACAAGTGTTTCTAGACTTAGAGGTGTATTAGTCATATTTAGAACGTTACTTTCTTACCTTGCGGTCAAGACAGTTCTTTAAATCATATTCCTATATGTTGTACTTTGCACACAATATAAGATTTCTCCCACTTGTGCATGAAACAACATCATATATCAGATAAACAACACGTCACTCATTTGTTTATGTGATCAATATGATTGTGTCATAGATATTAGTAGATATAGAACCACCTTGTCAAGTAAGGAAACGTACATGACTATCCTTAAAACCACAAGTGTCTACAATTGGAAAGTAATTATCTCAAGACATTCTAGAGATAATTTGGGTTACTACCAAGATGACAAAGCTTGTAGCTCCCACTGAATTACAGATCATTACAATAATTCACTATTCAGTGATTACAACACAATGCTCCCACTGGATTTGACAACATTGTAAATGTTTCATAACCAGTCAAAGCAAATAGTGTGCTATTAACTTTCCTACACCTTTGAAAAGACCCATTCGTAACAATTACTTAGGTACTAAAAAGAGTGTATTATACTATGTAGATGATGGACTATCCATCAATGCAATTAACTTGAAAATTGGGCATGCAATTTTCCCTTAATATGTCTACCATCCCCACAATGGTATGTAGCATCTTTAAGTGGTCAAAGCACAACAACTAGATAAATCATGTTAGTTTGCCTTTTACCAATTTTGCGGTAATTAGTCTAGATTCTAATTTAATAACTCATAAAATGTGCAATTTTCTTAACTATTAAAGTTTGCTATGAGTTATTTCTTAGAATTTAGACAAGTCTAATTTTCCTATCTTACCTTTCTCATTCATGAAAAAGAATAGGATTAAGTCTCACTCTTCTCTCAAAGAAAGGAGACTAGGTTTATTCTTTTAGTAAAGTTGACTCTAGCCAAAAACCTCTACGGGTGTAGATCAATTTACCACTAAAAGAATGTCCCACGTTTACGATTTAACGTTGCATTAATACATTAAAAGAATTTACAAAATTCATTTTTAGTATTTTCGATAATACAATCTTTTCAAGAAAATAAAATACCCAAGAAAATATTCATATAACCATTGAATTTTCTTGAAAACTAGGATCCAAATTTTCATAGTTTCACTACATCAGTTGATCTGCTATTAGTGAAAATACAAAATATTGTAATCTGTCGAACAATAATTGGCAAACAATTTTTGACTCCTAGATCATTATGGGATTTACATTTGCCAAATATAATTTGCAAAGTAAGCATGTTTCATCTCATCTCATGCCTTAAGTTTCTAGGTCTCACTAACAACTCAATTAAGTCTTCTAATTTAGAAACTGCAAATTCTCCATATATGGTCTCACGCATTAACAGAAATTTACCTTGTCATTAAAATCTAGGTAAGGTCTCACTTACGCTAAATAATAACTTTAAGTGTTTCTTATAATTAGATGGCATGGACTTAAATTTTAGGGTACTAATTTTGATGTGTCAATCAAAATACGTACGAAGAAGCATGCACACATCTTCGTATCATAAGTTTTCAAAACAATTTTATTTACCAATTAAGGCTAAGATTTAAATCAACAAAGTTTTAATTGAGGTATTGGGTTCACCAATCAAAGAATTACCTACAATTATCGCCCACTATATCCTACTGCTGCATGAGTCAAAAGACCCAAGTTATTCGGATAATTGCCACAAAAGTGGCACGTGAAATTGAGGCCAATTCACCCTTAAGATGATTTTGTACAAAAAAATAACTTACTTGGTAGCTCCAATTAGACGCACAAAGGAGCGGAGAGACAAACGTCTGCCCAAAGGCTAATTAAAAACGCGTCTCTTTCGGATGACAATTTAATGTCAAGCCTCCTTATACCCCTCGTATAGTTTGTCTAAATTGGGTGAGCCGTTCACACTATTGATACAAAATTCATCACTCAATCAAAAGTTTATGATTATACATCTTAAAAAATATGTTATAAACTATAATATTGCTAGTCTCGCCTGGTAGCAAATTACCGTGCGAAGTGAACCACTGTCGGCACATATGACTTTGCAATATATAATTTATCACATCAAGTTCCACAGTTAATTATGTCAATTTATTTTCTATTCGAAAAATTACCCTTTTCTTGCTTACAATTCGTCATATAATTAAAAAAAAAAAAAAAACAAGTAATTAATAAAAATAAATAACCAAATAATAACACATAATTTTAACCATTAAATCATGTAGCCACATGTAAACCTTTTGATAAAACCCTATTAATAATCTATCTATGTTTTTATAATATGCATATATTTAACTAAGACTCCTATTGGTTTTCGAGCAAATGGTACCAATGGACCACATACACCAAATAATTTGGTTGCGTAAGTCCTAGCAAATATATACCAACTAGCACATAATTAGATTCATAAATATAATAATTGAGGTCTTCCCCAATTTTAAATCTATCAATTACATGTAAACAATTAACTTAACAATTAATCAAGAAACCCTAATCCATGATAAGCATGCATGTTTCATCATGGATTAGTTTACAAGTCACAAGATACGTAACCCTTTACACACATAAACATGTTCCTAATTTAGGGTTCAAAAACTAATTTTAATTAAGAGGGCATCGCCCCCCCCCCCCCCCAAAATTAGGGTTTCGATTTTTTTTTAATGTTCTAAACCCTAAAAAAAACCGACTAACATGTAATCCTAATCCAAGATTCGATTTTTATGAGTTTCGGTAATACAAATACATGTTAAAACGGCTCGTGATGCCACTGTTATTATTTTAATACCATGACAATCATATATTTATTCTAAAACCAATCAAACACTTATGCGAACGCGTATGATCATATTTAACATGTAAAGATTAACTGAATAATAAAAGTAACGTACCTTTGATCCTAGCAAGAACAAGGATCAAACTTTAATCTTCTTCTTTTAATTAAACAAGTAGATTAGCGAGATACCCCTTACCTTTTTGTATCTCAATCCAAGATGTATAAACTATAGTGAGTTTATACCAAAGTCTTGTACACACGTACTATAACCGGGTTAATGATTATGCTAGTAATAAACACAAATTAAAACCAAACAAACTTTGTTTTAATAAAAGTTGGATCGACCAAACCATAAGGGTTTATGGTTTGATCGGTTTGAATAAAGAAGAAGAAAGAACAAGCTTAGGGTTATAGCAAGAGTGCAAAGATCAAGAAACAATAACCCCTAAGCCTTGTATTTATAGGGAACTAATCTTGGAGGACAAGTTTGACTCGAATTGGGCTTGTAAAACCCTATACCGATCGGCTAGCAATCCCTAAGGGATTCTAGAACTTTCTTGACCCTCTAATTACACCTATAGTCCTTCATTTATTCACTAACGGTCGTTAGTCAATTTCCGTTAATTATTTAACTTCCGTTAGTCGTTATTTTGTGTTCAAATAATTAAAACATAATGGTTTATATATATTAATTATTATACATTAATCCTTCATACGTAATGTGTGCAATCCCATGGTTTCGAGTTCGATTCTAGTCATACACAATTAATATTTGTCTATAAAACTTAACGGTAGGTGTTTGAGATTGCTTATTCTTTTATGTCTAGAACAATTTCTTCTTATATGATTTCTTTTGAAGTAAAAAATCAGCTTTTCGGACACATATAACGAGCCATTTACTTTCTGAGTATTACTGTATCTTTTACAAAATATTCTGAAACATGGTTATAATGTAATATCAATATATGAATAAAGGAATGATATACAATGTTAATAGTTAAAATATATATTTGGTTCTAGCTATTCGTTAATCTCATTTTTCTTTATTTTCACATCCGTGTTATTTATACAGTACACATTTCTCGTGCGTTTAACTTTTCCCCACTTTGATTTATAAAAACATTTGCACAATACTTTCATTCATTCTACTCAGCTTCACGAACCAAATGAATAATTTGACAAGAGAAAGAAAAAGGAGGGGTTGTGTTTTCTAGCATGTCGAGCTTGCCTAGAAAGTAAAACCTGAAGATCACACTACCCACTCTTACAAAAAAACTCAGATAATGTTTGACATGGATATGAGATTAGTAATGAGTTTGGGTTATAAATAGTATATATCCCTAATTTGTCGATGGTTTGATATATGTTAATCGTGATAACGTCACAACAAAAATATAATAAATCGTTATTCTTTGATGCCAAGTAGCTAGGTGACAACTCATTTAATTATTTGATAATTAACATAGGGATGACGTCTGGTTGCCCACTAATATAACAAAATCCAATTCTTTTATTTAGTAACAATATAAAAAAAATCCTAGTGACTCCTTGTTCATCATTCATTATCTTTCAAATGATATATATTCCACATATTTGTTTATACTGATCGAATGACTTAGATTTAGATACTCTTTCACCAAACGAAAAAAAGAAGAAAAAAGAAAACGCGTTACGAGTCAAGTGATAATAGCAATTAACGGATTATTATTTGTCATAGGTTCAAAAACGAACGGGATGAATGATTTTGATCTAAAATTGTTTGAGTTAAAAACATAAAATGAGCTAGTTATTAGAATCAAGTTGTATCTAGTACTTCAGTTTATTGACCAACATTTTTGGTACTTTTTATATCATACTTCAGTTGTCCATTTGGCATGGTAAACATTAGATATAGCCTGGTCTAAGAACTATTGTTCATCATACATAATTCTACAAAGATTTTTCAGTATGTATTGCCTGATAGTTGATAACTTGATTATTTTGTTTTGCACACCCTAAATGAGTAAATAGTCATATTCTAGGGCCCAAGCAAAAACACTGCCCCACAAAGGCAAACCCCACAATATTCCAAATGAATATTCATTATTAGATATACTATAAAATAGTTTTTTATTGATATAATGGCCGCGCACGCGCGGGGTTTTTTTCTAATCATCTAAATAAATTATTATTTTTAATTTCGGGTTTTAATTATTATAACAGGACCTTCAAAACCATTGTACTTTGATTGAGGTATTGAATTAGGGTTATTTACGAATGTAGTGGGTTTTAATATTAATTAGATTTGGAGGAGATGTTCTTGCGTCAATGATTGTGCGTGAATGAATGATAAGAGATCGAGTTTGATTGATGGAGGAGGAATTTGGGAATGTTGGGACTTCAAATATTTAGTGAGAATGATACTGAATTTTAAGTTTCAGCCCAAATATTTGAAAAACTTGCTCCACCGTTTTCAAGTTTTATTTTTTTATATTTTGACACATATATTTTTGTAAGTTTTTATGAATGATTAAAAATCACATTCTTTTTTTTGTAAAATATGGATAAATTTAGAAGTATTTGGGCTTTTCTTATTTAATATTTAAGAAAATAATAATAATAATAATTTGATTATTACTTAATAAGGTATGATTTGATTTTTTTGAAATGTAAAAGTCCCCACTAAGGGTTTTGTTTTATTATATAAAAGATCTATAAATAGTTTTTTATTGATCAATAAACAATAAGAAGATACTGTAATACAGTATATGATTGTCTTTATATGTAAGACTAAAGGGAGTGGGGCTACCCAACTAAAGGGCGACTCGCGACACGTGGCGCTGAGTCAGCAAGTTGGGTAGCCTGAAAAAAAAAGGGGAGTGGAGCTACTCAGGAGGGTGGGGCGACTCCTGACACATGACATTTCTAATGATTGATTTTTTTTTTTTTTTCAACTTTTTTTTTTGTTTTTTTTTGTTTTTTCATATTATGTAAATAATAACTAAAATTACATATTATATAAAAACAACAATATCACATAAATAATAATCCTAAAACATAAATATTACTTAAAAATTAATACAAACATAAATATTGTTCATAAAACATAAATAATAATCCTAAAACATAAATATTACTTAAAAATTAATAAACTACGCATCCCGATATTTTTGAATAAGATCTTGTTTCGCTTTTTCCATGATTGATCTTTCGGGTTCCGGAAGATAGCTGTAGTCAGTGCTCAACACTCTCAACTCGGCAAGCTTTATTTTACTTTCCTTTGCCTTCAACTTTCGATCCCCATACTCCAATCTTTTTGCCGTGAGATCCATCAACCCTCTCAATTGACCCGAAATATCGTCCAAAGCATTATCCAACTTCCCCTTTCCCTTGCTCGACGAACCCCCCACACTCGAACTCGATTTCCTACTCGTGTCTCTTCCAACCGGTCGTTCCCGAAACTCCAGCTCCTCATCCTCATCCTCGTCCACTGAGTTAAGATCGAAATATATATATATATATATATATATATATATATATATATATATATATATATATATATATATATATATATATATATATATATATATATATATATATATATATATAAGTAAATAAAGAGTAAAAATGTTATACCAAAATGTCCACCCGGTGTGTTTTGCGGAGTAACCCCGGCGAAACCGTATCCCTCTTGTGACGCATTCCAAGGTATGAAACCCGGCATTGGTTGATTTTGGACGTTCATTTGTTGGATATATTGAAACAATGCCGGGTTATTAAGCAAATTTGGATCATTCATATCCGGTTGATTTGGGACGTTTGGACGTGAACGATACCCATACGGGCTGCGAAAGTTATTTGGGTTGGGATTTTGATACATATTTTTTATAGAGTTGATGAAGTGAGTTTTATAAGAATGAAGTGTAGAGAATGAAGTGCATGAGTTTTATAAATGTGAGATATATGTATATATATAGAGGTATGAAATGGAAGGGGGGGGGGGGGAGAAATACAAACTGCCGTTCAAACGGCTAGAAATTATGAAAATAAGGAAAATAGTCAAACATTTGGGGCGATACATATGGAACGCCTAGGGAGGAAAACGCCTGGGGGGGGGGGGGCGGTGTTAGGGGCGATTAAGGGGCGATCCAGGCCATAATCGCCTGTGGGAACGCTCCACTCCTCACAGTCTAAGCGAGTGCTACAAGTAACCACAGAAAATTCACAAAAGAAAATCAACAAAAGGGATTTATCATGCGTTGATTGGTGTATTTAAATATATATTTTTTCTTTTCTTTTTGCTACACCAATCATACATATGACAAATCTTTTTTTGAATTTCTTTTTGTGAATCCTTTGTGGCTCTTAGGCCGGACACAGTCGATAACCCAAGTGATCTGGGTCACCGGCTGCCACGTCAGCTTTCTCTCTCCGGTAACCAGACATGACCAAAATGCCACCGTCGATGACCCTTTTTTTTTTTTTTTTTTTAAACCAATTAAATATAAAAATACATATTATATTTAAAAAAAAAAGAAAAAAAAAACTACGAAATAAAAACAACACATTTTCATTCGACACGTTATATAATTTAAAATAAAATAAAGAGTGAAATCTAAACCAAATGTAATATCAAGGTTATTTGAGAAAATTCTAATACATAAAGGGCTAAACTTATAAAATCATTATTCACAAAAAATGAAAAAAAAAAAAGAAAAAGATAAACCTTCTATTTTTTTTCTTGTCTTCTTCGTTGATAGTTTGCAAAAACATATAAACACACACTACACAAAGTCAAAAAGACATAATCAACATACAAGATATAAGTTTAAAATCGGTCGTTGGATAGACCGATGTTGGATTTAGAATTGCGGCAACCGATATTCTATCGATTCATCACAACCGAAGCGACCGACTTTGATATCGGTCGGTTTACTCGACAGACCGAGTTTTTTGGGCTGACTGCGACCAGCCTTATATATGAATTACTACCCTCTTTCCCCTCTTTGCGAATACAATCATTTAGCCCATGATACATGACAAAATCACAAAATGCTAGAAATAATATATAAATTAAATTTTATTGACATTTTACTTTAAATCACTCATTATTTTTATATCATTTTTTGCCATTTATTATACATGATACCCATAAAGTGATGGAGATATTTTTATGTTCAAATTCGAAAGACAAATGTGAGACTAAAAATTATCACTTCCCGTAACAAAAGGCTGCCTTTTGAGAAAAAAATTATCCTATGTAGCAAA
Source organism: Artemisia tridentata subsp. tridentata (assembly GCA_021014915.2). NCBI lineage: Eukaryota > Viridiplantae > Streptophyta > Magnoliopsida > Asterales > Asteraceae > Artemisia > Artemisia tridentata. The sequence continues at coordinate 276,076,712 of CP139509.1, forward strand.
AAACCATCAATTAAAGACTTATCATGAATCCTTTAAGCATGAACAACAATCTATAAACCAAATTCAATAACACCCATTGGATCAAGAGCAGATCATCAAAGGATCATTCAAGTTCATACCCAAAAGTTTTGGTTCCAAGTTAATATTGTAGTGGAAAATTTTCTAAGATCAAGTATTTGTTTTTCAGAAAAAAAAAGAAAAAAAAGAAAAAAAAGAAAAAGAAAAAAAGAGGTTGTTAAAAAAAAAGAAAAAAAAAGAGGTTGTTAGCAACTTAGCATCACGAAATTCAATTTGTTAAACAATGGGCCTAGAGTGAGTGAGAGCTTGTTTTGAATATTGAGCTCTATATCATTGGGCCTTTATGATATTAGTATATACAAGATTGGCGATAGTCGCCGCGTTGCCGGCGTGCCTGTTTATTCCGTCAAATTTTTTTTCAGTGGCTGTTTTTGCGTCTGTGTATCTGTGATGTTGGCTGGTGCATCAGCTGCAACTGTATACAGTAAAGAAAACTAATTAGAAAAGGATTGTAGCTGAGCTAAAATCCTGGGAAGCATACAATCAAAAAGAGTATATGATGGATTAATAAGAGAAATTTGATTATAAGACCATGTAAAACTTGGCTTGTATAAACTGAAATGCAGCCCTCAACAATAAAATCGTAATCCTCATCTTTTCGTAATCAATGAAAGCAAACATTTCTTATTTTAGCCATTCAGTTCATGTTGAGGATATGCAGGTCCTTAAAAACCAACAACCGGATTTTTGTATGTCGAAGTTTGGTAAAAAGTAGCAAATAAATATGAGAACAAACCTTGTAAAGCCGTTGTGGACTTTTCGCAGAGAACATGATTGCAAGAGCAAGTACCTAGGATTAAATTGCGGATAACCAAAACCATATACGGCACCTGAGCACATAGATCAGAATGTTATATATAAAAAATACAGTATGTGAAATACAGAAAGACTATAAAAATGCAGAGACATGGAAGATCAAATTTTACCGGTCTGCCATCTTCTTATTCACTTCAACTCTTCTGATCGCGTCTAGGATTTCTCGAAATTCCTTGAACCGTCATTGCAACAAACACAAACTCAGGCTGTGGTTCGCACCCAGTTGCTTTAAACAACAGAATCATGATGTTCTCTGCGAAAAGTCGTTGTTAACTCGTTGGCGTGCAGTATGTTGGGCAGCTTTGACACGTATGGCTTTGCTGATGTCAGATGGTTTCATATCTGCCACAGCTGCAGTCTCAAGCTTGCATAAGTGGCCTTTTTCCAGCAGATTTTGCTATAGCAGCCAATGCAGTGCTATGAGACATTTTCCTACAGAACAGCGTACGTCTTTCGGGGTTACCAAAACTTGCCACGCCACGTCCGACATCTAAAACAATTTTCGTAAAAATTACTATTGTAAGGAAGCTTATTGTTTAAGAATATAGTTCGTAATAAGAACCCAAATGTGTATACCTTTCACGCGCCCGCATCAGCCCTACTGAGAAAAACCAAATGACACCTACAAACAGAGAAAAGAGCTTATAAGTAGCGCATTTCAGATGTACTTCCTAATGTTTTAAGACAGCTTATATATATATATTTTTTCTTTGAGTGTACATTACCAAATTTGAAAGACATTCTTATTAAAAATGCTTTATCTTACGTATTCAAACAGAATGTAATGCGAATGACAGAAATACCATTTACCAAGTTTGGTACTTACATCTTAATATGCAAGCGCAGCGCAAAAAATGGAGAGCACTACAGCTACATTGTTAATTCCATCATTCCATCCTTGGAAAACACGGCCCCTTCTTTGCTCAATTCGTAACTGCAAGAATTAAAACCATTCAGTTGATCAATATGTTGTTTAGCAAAAAAATGGAGGTGTCCAAATGGGTGGGCTGGGTATCGGGTAAAAAATTGGTTAACTTTTTAGCACGGCTCAAGCACACAAACAGTTTTAAAGTGCCAAATATAAAGTGAGAAAAAGCATATACCATACCTGATCTTTTTCCAATAATGCTCTCCAATTTTGCATCTCCATAAGTGTCTTTGCTGACCGGTAAGAGAGAGCTATTCGGTAATTTAGATCCCCGAGCCATATACCATATAATTCGACTGGACCAATAAACAGATTATCAGAATCTTAACAACTACTTGTTCTAAGATTCTTATATTAATCAGTTAAAGTAACTTAACAGAATTTAAGAACTCAATTTCAGAAAGAAATTACATGAATATCCCGATGAGAACAGGAAGCTAACTTATGGTGTAGAAGTAGTTGTGTTACTCGTGCTCAAGTACGCGTTGCGGGGGCTATTCATTAGATGTATAAAAAAAATAGTCGTTGCACCATTCCGTCACACCTGCTATTGAACATTCCACTGTTACATGAAATATTTCTGATTTCTTCAATATATCCAAACAGCACAGCATATATACAAACAATTTATAAGCAAATCCAAATAGCCAAGTAACAACCACATCATATTAAAAAGAGAAGCTACTTACTCGTTAATTTGCAGAGCTAAAACAATAAAAATGAGCAGACAACAAATGTACATGCATTTCTCCCTTATGATCAGTTATATCTACTCATTTACAACAAATATTTGCGGATGATAAAAAAAAACTAAGCATTTATACCTAGGTATATCAGCTCAACCACCGCATCTGAGCGGCTGATGCTTTATGGTTTCTGCACAGTGTTTGCGTTCTTCTGCATCACTCTCCCACCTTCCTCCCGGTCTACATCAGTGCACGCTCTAATTTCTGATCCAGCACCTACTCTAAAAAAAAGGCATCACGCATACAGACATGTATCATTAGGTGAATGAATAGTCACATTCGTATGCAAAAAAGAGCTATCGTGAGTCACATCCATACAGTTGGCATAAGCAATACACGAATCCGGCCATGCGTAGAAACACATATACATACAATTAGCATTCCTACATTAGTTCATATTAGTGCGTGTTGACTCTAGCGATTCAATATCACATGATGAGTTTCAAGACGCAAACCAAAGAATAAAAGCACGCCTATAACGATCAAACTGAAAGCAGTGACTCTTTTTCCTGGTTGAAACAGTAATTAAAACAGAGCAACTAATAAACATCTGTACAAATTTACCTGCTTATCCATTCAGATTGTCAACCGAATTAGCATCTTCGTCATCTTTTTCCCGTATTTTCACAATCTTGGCCTGCACCCGTCTAGAGCCACCTTCTTCTGTAGCTCCAACTCCATCTAAAGATGCATCCGCATCTTCTCCTACTCGAAAATAGAACATAAATAAGCACGTAAGCTATTACATAATTATGTATGTACACTTCAACTCGCGTCCAAAATAGAACATCCAATTAGTCAAGTTCAAAGTGATAGAAAGTAATTTACCGCTGTAGCTATATTAAACTTATCCCGAACAGTCTACAAAAGTTGAGAAAGATCGCCATCCCATTTGTAGAACTTCAGTTCCTTGCCATTCAATAGTTCAACACTTCTCAGCTACCTACAATTCTAGAAGATGTATCTGCATAAAGGATATGTGCACATCACTGAGGTTGTTCATAAAAGGCATATCCTTAAATAAAAGCTTGGTTATATAGAATGATAAATGCTGAAAAACAAAGTTCAATGTTTACCCTGATTCGACGGAACACTTGGTCCTTGAGCAGAGGTGATTGCAGTGCGGACTCTAGTGGTTTGTGTAGTCTGTAAATTGACACATTGTCTTATATTCTCTTGGTGAGCCTGAAAAAAAGACAATAACTCCATTGGGCCACGCCTTGCTACTGCAATGAAACCTCTTGGTCGAGGCACTATAGATAACATCGAATATATGGGTCGTGTTCCTGCTGCTGCAACTGCAACTGGTTTCTACACCGTTCACAGAAGAGAACAGACGAAACTCGTGCAGAAAGCCTTATAGCAACAACCCAGCAGCAACCCTGCAGTTGTATAAAGGCCTCATCTTAGTATGTATACAACATTATTTCACCTAAGCTTCATTATTTCACGTAAGTTTAACTCAAAATCACAGACAGCTGAAAAACATACAGTTGCTGCAATCCATTTTGACAACACAATGATTAGTACCCAATAGCTACACTCCTAGTATTAAATTAAATGTATTTATATATTTGTACCTGAACCATCTTATCACGAAAAAGATTAAGGAAAATATACAAATTAACAAATACTTGGCGGGCTGATTGAGTAACCTTCATATGGAGTGAAGGTTGATTTCAAAAGTGAATCGAATAATAAAAATCCATAAATACATACAAAATCAATAGTTAATTAAAAAAAATCCACACATCCAGTAACCAATAAACACATCATATCTGTAGTAATATATCAGAAAAAAATCGGAAGGTATCTAACAAAATTTGAATCGGGATGGCTGCAAACCAACCTGATATTCTTTCGTCTTCGCATACTTATGATGTGGGTCAGGCTGAGATATGTACGTATGTAATCGACATAGTTATCATCACCGCCTAAACAACGCATCTGCAAATCAGTGATGAAAAAAAGTATTTCAGAAAAGCTAAGATTAGCGATACCTACACCAAATAAGGCTCATAAATAAGCTGATGCAAACAACCACAACAATCAAACATACCCACTCGAAATAATCAAACGACCACCAACCATGAACTGGGTCACATTACTCATCAATTCTTATTCTTCTGATATTCATCCTCACTGCAAACAAATAACGCAACAGTTTTATGATCCGAACAGACAAAAAAAAATGAACACATTAACTTTTTTTTTTTTTTTTTTTTTTGCAGCCTAAATAACAATTCCTACTTACATTCTTTGTCTCTATATAAGATGAAGAATATACTAATAACAGATATTTGAATATTCATATTACATACCGTTTCCTCATCGGTATTCCTTGGTAACCTAAGTGCTTACGCCGTGGTTGTAATGTTTGACATGTTTCTGATCCTTATCGACATAACTATACATGAAGACATTACTGTGACTTTGTCCGTATGACCTGTACAGACCCAAAAACGACGTTTCTTAGAAGATTTTATACCTGGTTGTTCGTTCAAGTAAGCTGCTGACTGTTTAAAAGTTTATACCTGGCCGTTGTATGTACTCATTTAGCACGTACCCATAAACTGTTTGTGCTAGTGCGTGCTGAGCAACATCATCTCCACGCAGTTCAATTAGCAATGTATATTTGGCGTCCACTGCTTGCTGCCATTTTTCTACTGGTTGACGACCAAACCCTCGTACATGATATGCTGCGTTTAATTCTATTGAGTTGTATTTTTGAGCATCTTTCAGTTCAATGTTTGATTGGACCACGATCGTCGTGTTTGTTGCACTGGTTCCGATTATTGTTGATTAGGTTGTGAATCTGACACGACACAAAAAAATGATTAGAAAATATCAAAAATGTTGAGTGTAAATTAGGTTCAAAGACTGTATTCACCTGGTGGATGTCTGTTACTAACTTCATTTTCAATGTCAAACCTTAACAGTCTTGAAACGGTTTAGGCGTAAAACGTGTTCCATCTAATTCAGCTTTGACACTGTTTCATACCTCCAAACCCGCAACCTTCATACTCAAATCATAACTTGTTTCTGCTGCAAATTAACTTACCTTCAGATGGCAGCTGCATTCGTAAAAAATTCCAAATATCATGAGGCAAAACATCATAACACCATAGCATAATTCAGCTTAACCAAGGCATCATCAAACCAAACAACATTACCAAACCATCATCAAACCAAACAACATTACGAAACCACATTTAAGGTGGGTACCTGAGCCAGCGTTATCCACCCGGCATGGCTGCAAGCATCACTTTTGTGATGCTGCCCCGCCAAGATCCGGATAGATTTCACATGGTTAAAAAAATCCAAATATCATGAGACAAAACATCATAACACCATAGCATAACTCAGCTGAACCAAGCATCACTTCTAATATCATGAGGCAAAACATCATAACACCATAGCATAATTCAGCTTAACCAAGCCATCATCAAACCAAACAACATTACCAAAGCACATTTAAGGTGGGTACCTGAGCCAGCGTTATCCACCCGGCATGGCTGCAAGCATCACTTTTGTGATGCTGCCCGCCAAGATCCGGATAGATTTCACATGGTTAAATTTGGTTTGATTATGGCGTTATTGACCCGCCATGGCTGCAAGCATCACTTTTGTAATGCTGCCCTGCCAAGATCCGGATAGATTTCACATAATCAATAGTTAAATCCAAGTAAAGTGAAGTGACAAAATCCTTTATAACTCAAACAAACAGAGCTTTTAAACAACTCGTACATAAAATATCACCATCCTAATTTCAAGACAAACATTATTCAGTCCATACATAAATCATCTAAAACAACTTACTGCTTTGAAAACCAAATAGATTGTGCAACATATCAATTTAGCTCAACTTTTCCATTTTTTTCCAAAGACAATGAATCATATAAGCTTCATTAAAGGTAACTGTATACAATCAAAGTACCAATAATTTAAAATTCTTTTCAAGCCACATATTCTATACATAATATTTTATAAAAAATACATAATAAACTACATAAAACTACTTATAAACATACACATAAATAGCAAAAAACTATGTGTAGCAGGTGCAGGTGATTATTTAAGCTTATTTGTAGCTTTATGAGCCTATGTAATTTCAGCTTATATTTCATAAGCTTCAACTTTCCAGCTACAAAACTACCCTAAGCCGTAAGGAAAATCAAATAAGCTCATAAATTTATATATAAACCCAAAATTAGCAAAACCCCCAATTACAACAAAACCCTAATTTCCGATTAGATTTTATATAAATAATTTATACCTTTCTTTTCTTGGGAGGTTGTTCCAATCAAAACCCCTAAGACAATTCCACATTTAAACAAAATTAGAAAACCCAAACCCAAGATCCAAAAATTAACGAAAAAAAAAAACGAAACCCTAACCTTGTCTGGATTTCTTGAAACCGGTGTTGCTGTTAGCTCCGGCAGCTGGACGACCACGTTTCTTGATGCCGGTGTTGATGTTTTTTTTTTTTTCGTTACGCCTCACCGGAAAACGTGGGTTCGAATGATGTTTTACTTCCATCCTTTCATCATCATCATCTTCCTATCGTGTTGTTGCTTTTCCTTTCACTCGATCATCATCATCAGCATTAGAGATGTTTGCAGCGGCGGTTAGGTATGTGTGGGTGTGTGGTTTTGATATATAATATACAAACGGAAACAGGCCAGGCTGGGCCAACGCTAAAAGGGCACTCAGTACACCTAAATGGACTAAACACCCGGCCCAAAATTTTGGCGGGAAAAAAAGCGGAAAAAACGACGTCGTTTGGATTGTGTTTTAATATAAACTTATAATGAGCTACTTTTGCGTTACAATTACAAATACGGTGAGCCTGGTTTGCATATTGACACGAAGCGATTTCACATGACCCATGTTTTTTTTTTTTTTTTTTTTTTTTTTTTTTTTTTTGGTATTACTTGAGGTATATGGTTGACCAATAGCATTTTAAATGGTCAATGATTCAGTTTTCACATCTGTATCTTAGGCTAGACAATACGGTCGGTCGTGGGTTTCAGTCTTTGATCGGTCACCTTTGGACGACACCATTGTGATGTTTCGGTCTTTGATTGGTCGAGCATGGAACGAAAGAGAATTAGGTCTCCAAAATGACCGAATACAAACGCACACAATTTAATTTTTTACAGTTTAAAAAAATAATAATAATAATAATAAAATATAATTTTTTTTGAAACTTTACCACTTTTACAACCTTATAAATACTAACCTCAAACACACAATTTAAACACACAATTCAAACAAAATTCAAACAACAATTCTCTCAACACTTTCAAACACAATAACACAAAATTATGGCTTGTCGTCTCCCCCATACCGTCGAACAAATGCAAAAGTATATTCTGCATGCGGGGAGCATTCAGATTAGGAAATGTTTATGTATTTCGTATCGTAGCGTATTTTAGTTCGCATGTTTTTATTTCCGTATCGTATTGTATGATTTATGTAATATTTTTATTATTAATTAAGTTTAAATTTGTTGTTAAAAAAATTTGAAAAAATATAAAAAAAAAAAAAAAAAAAAAAAAAAAAAAAAAAAAACGGTCGCCCCACTGTGGCGGTTTGGTCGTCGTCAGGTCGTCGGAGAGCGAAAGCTGATGTGGCAGGTCGTCTGCAGATCACGAGTGTGTCTAGCCTTACATGGCAACAAATGTAATTTGTTGTATTTATATTTAGGATTATTGTTTTAATCCAGCTTCACTAAACATTTATACATATCATACCGGTTGTTGTTCCTTGTGCTTTGACTTTCGACAGAGATTCATGATCTATGTACAGTATCTTTTTGGCCAAAAAGAAAAGAAGTAGCTCAGTAAACAAAAACAAATGAGATTATGAGAATGCGATTATAAAGAGATTGACAGGATGATGACTCTTAGAGCATCGCTTATGTTATCACGGCATTAAGAACTTTTAGAGTTTGTCATGGTTTCTCCAATATATACGCACGGGATACTAATTATTTTGTGTTGACATGTAGTTTGATCAATTTGTCCCACAGAATTGCCTCATATAACAGATTTGATCATATGAGTCCTTAAATTATTGTACTTGGTGATGAAACAAGTACGGTTATCACATGCGAAAGTGATAAAATGATATAGCTGCAAAAAAATGTTGCTTCACATCTTCCATAACTAGTATATTACTACAGTTGCATGTGTTTCTGATAAAAAATGAGCGCGTATCAGACTTCAATATGTGCACAATCCGACCATGGAAACATGACATTATAAGACAACTCTAACGTAATTACATATGTCGCACATGTTTCCTGGTCTGTATGACTAACTATTATTTCATTTTCATATAGGTAACTTGCACGTTCACCATCAATATAGTCGATAAATGTATTTGGAGATATAAATGCATTACTTGATCCATATACCTAAAATCGGCTGGCTCGACAGATTCTTATTAACATCCAAATTATCCTCTAAAATTTCTTAACATTTATGTTGTCTCTCTTTAATTGTCGAAATCTTTATATCTTTTTTTAACCAGAAGATCTACTTGTAGTAATATCCTTTGCCACCCGCCGTAAAAAATATACAACAGTTACTGAATACGTAATAAGTTATAATGGTCTCAAGATAAGATCATGGATATCGATATATAAAAAAGATAGAAAACAAAGATAAACATACATTTAATATTGGGTTCAACTTTTCAAGACCTGAATATGAACAAACCTAACGGACGCAATTTTGTTATACAAACAAGACAAAATAAATAAATTTTATTAAAACAGTACAAAAAAGATTATTTTCGTCTTCCTAAGAGCATAAGGTATCAGGACCTCAAGTCATATCTTAACTAAGTGTCACGTTAGCGGCACATCAACTTTAACATTTTAACCTTAATAAAAAAAAAACACCCCTTATCATAACTCAACCATAACACCACATTTTGGGCTCCACTTTTCTTCCCAAAACACCCCATAGAACATGACAAATGATATATATATATATATATATATATATATATATATATATATATATATATATATATATATATATATATATATATATATATATAGTGGGACTTTCATTTCAGAACCATCTTATCTGCGAGAACTGACACAACCATCAAAAACATACATGCACGACTTTTAAAATAAAATAAAATACATGTAAATCATCAATAATCGTAAGCATCCACCTATGTTCTTCAATATCATCATGAACTCATCATCTTTTTTCATAAAAACCTTACACACGGTCGTAATATTATCATTGCACGCCTTATAAGAACATACATGCACACCTTCAAAGAAAATTTTTGTATTTCCAATTTCTTATCAAATTCTTTAGAACAACCATGTTTTTTTTAAAACATATATGTTGTTTTTAGAACATATGTGCAAAAATATAATTATTGAAGGCGTGCATGTATGTTTTTGGTGGTTCTGTCAGTTCTCGCAGATAAGATGGTTCTCGCAAGAAAGTGCCCATATATATATATTATATATATATATATATATATATATATATATATATTATATATATATATATATATATATATATATTTTAATTTTATTTGGAATACGCTTAACGCTGCGTTAAGGTATTAACTCAAACCCTTAACGCAACACCTTAACTCACATGCCTGCAATCATAACTTGGCCCTTAACTAAAAAATGTTAAGGCTTAACTCACACCAATGTCAACATACCATATGCTCAATTAGCTCTAGGAAACATATCACTTTATTTCCACGGTACATATCAAGTAGACAATTTCCTTTGAGATAGTTCCGGGCAATTTGGATCTGCATTATATTGTTAAAAGGTTAATTCGATAAAATCATATTTTATATATATATATATATATATATATATATATAGGGGGACTTTCTTACGAGAACCATTTTATCTGCGAGAACTGAGAGAACCACAAAAAACATACATGCACGCCTTTTAAAATAAAATAAAAATACATGCAAATCATCAATAATCGTAAGTATCCACCTATGTTCTTCAATATCATCATGAACTCATCCTCTTTTTTCACAAAAACCTTACACAAGGCCGCAATATTGTCGTTGCACGCCTTATAAGAACATACATGCACACCTTCAAAGAAAAATTTTATATTTCCAATTTCTTATCAAATTCTTTAGAACAATCATGTTTTTTTTAAAACATATATGTTGTTTTTAGAACATATGTGCAAAAATACAATTATTGAAGGCATGCATGTATGTTTTTGGTGGTTCTCTCAGTTCTCGCAGATAAAATGGTTCTCGCAAGAAAGTCTCACTATATATATATATATATATATATATATATATATTTACTTTTTTTAAACATTAAAATTACAATTGATCATTAACAAAAAAATCTCTGAACCAATACGCAATATATGTCATGTTTGGCAACAAGCATTTAGTAGCGATCAGCGACAAGCAGTAAGCATTTTAAATGAAAAGCTTGTTTGGTAACACCTCAACTAGCGTTTGAATATTGTTTAACTGCTCCAATCTAAAATGCTTCTTAGATATGCTCCTAGCATTTTGTTTATGAAATTACATATATACCCTCATTTATTTATCCGGTTTTATTTCATTTCGTAAGAATAATGTAAGGTGTTTGTATTTGTAACATGGGCCGACAATGAGCGGATCATGAGACCCTATTAAATACACAAATAATTCGCAATATGTATATATATATTTTTTTTGAACGGCGGCTTTTATAAAACTAGCAAAGGCTAGGAAAAGAGATTACAAAGAAGATAAATAAGCTAACGGATATTGTAACCAACTAACCCAACTACAATTAAACTTAGGATTTCTAGATGAAATCCATAGATAAGATTGAGAAACTATAGCGTCCCAAATCATCGACTTCTTAGGAGGAGGATTAGAGAAAAGCAAGTGATTGCGGTAATTCCAAATAGACCACAAGAGGGTCCCCCCCACACCTTCAAGAACCAAACGAACCTTACTCGGAACGGAAGGAGAATCAAGCCAATCATACCACTCCGATATATTAGCACAAAAAGGAATGTCCAACGCCCACCAATTAGCCAATAAACCCCACAAATCTTGAGCCAACCCGCAGTTGAAGAAAATGTGGTTAACAGATTCGATGTCATCGGTACAAATGGGACATAGAATGGAACCAATATCAATACCTTTCCGATCAAGGTTAACCCTCGATGGAAGCCTGTTAAGCTTCAATCTCCACAAGAACACGTTAACTTTAATCGGAATTAAACGGTTCCAGCGAGTGGCCACGAGCTCCATGTCAAGAGTTTGAGAGTCCACCATATTGCGAACAGAAGCAACAGAAAAACTATTACATCCGTCTAAAGACCACTTCCATGAATCTCTTTTGTCTGATAAAGAAACGCTCCCAATAACATCCTTTAAGGCATTATATTGAACAGATTCAGCACCACCCCTCGGGTCACGTCTAAACACCGTGTTCCAGTCAACTAAAGGAACCCTGCTGGCAATGGAACAATTCTTGTCGATATCAAGCATATAAATACGAGGGAATTGAAGTTTAAGAGGTTGGTTACCACACCAAATATCTTCCCAAAAACGAGTTGAAAGCCCATTTCCAATATTGCGGGTACACTTGGAAAGCAAATCCATACCTTGGTTCTTAAGGCTGTAAATAGAATGGAGATTTGCACCCCAAGTAGTGCCCATGGAACAAGAGTTAGCAGCTAAGAAGATGCCTCCATCGAACCCATATATCCTCTGAATAACACAGCCCCAAAGACCGGAAGAGTTATTCAAAAACCTCCATATCCATTTAAATAAGAGACCAACATTGAGCCCGAATAAACTCCCAATGCCGAGCCCTCTATGCTCCTTACTAGCCATGCATTTCTTCCATTTAACCCAGGTCACTTTTTTATCTTCCTGATCCCCTCCAATAAAGAACTTGTTTCTCATTGCCTCGAGTTTATTTCGCACCAAAACAGGCATCGAGTATATAGACATATAGTATGTGGGAAGATTCCCAAGAACCGACTTTATCAATGAAAGACGACCACCTACCGATAAAAGCCTAGCTTTCCAAGAGGAGAGTTTAGAAGAAAACTTCTTGATAATAGGATTCCAATTGGAACATCTGGACATGTTACATCCAACCGGAACGCCAAGATATTTCATAGGAAACTTAGCCGCCCCACATCCAATAACATTCGCCATACAAGAAACATCATTATCGGATACACCAATTCCAAGGACATTACTTTTGTGAACATTAACCTTCAGACCAGAGATTAGAAAGAAGCACCGAAGCATGCATATAAGGTGGTGAGCATTTAACCAAGACCACTCTCCCAAAAAAATAACATCGTCGGACCCTATTAAATACACATACATTTCGCAATATCTCTGTATATATTTGGCAGGATCTAGAAGTTAATAGCTAAAATGCTAAATAATGTGTAGATTGTTAATGAGATACACATGATTCATGAAACCAACTTTATTACTCTTTGCAACCAGCCTGACCAACTCAACTTAAAAAAACACCATAAACCAAACATACAATTTCAAACGAGACATTAAATAATAACTTTACTATTTGTTTAATTATTTTTTTAATGTGTATACGCCCTTTTTCATAATTTTACACTTTATAATTATAGCTTTAGTTATGTTACCAAACATTTTTTTTAAACAAATAGCTACTGCTTACAACCACGTGTTGCAAAATATAGCCATATAAACATGTCTTGAAACTACTCAAAAGCCCAGGGCGTTCTCCTTCCTAACCTCCTCTTTTTCATCTGGGGTGAAATTGTTCTTTATGTTTAACGTCTTACAAATCAGACTTTGAATCTCTTTCAAATCAACATCATGATGCACTTTCATAATGCGTTTCATAGTGACATGTCGAGCATCATAAATTCCTTCTGATGAGTGTCTAAATACTCATCATTTCTGTCACATTTAGACTGCAAAAACATTTAAAAACATGCAGATATGCTTCAAAATACAGGAAATATCATTTGATTGTGTTTTTATGTGTTGCAAGTGCAAAAGGATTGAAAAACAGGTGAAAACGAACAAAGTTTGCATAATTGGCAGTTTCAGTCCCTGAACTTTCAAAAGTTGTCAAAATTAGTCCTTGGTTTTCAAAAATGGAAAATTATCTTTTATGGTCCTTGTGCTATTGAAACTTGGCATGAATGGCCCTTGTGATAAACTTTGGAAAATTATCACTTCAGCCCCTAAAAATCCAAAAGTTACAAAAATGGTCCTTGTGTCTAATTAACAAACCAATCCGGACCTTATCTTACAAAAACCCAAAACAAAACCAACTCTTTATATAAATTAAACCCAACCTACACTTAAATTAAACCCAGCCCAACCAACTTACCCAGCCCAATCTAAAATATACCCAACCCAATCCAACCCACTACCCTTAAACTAATACCACAGTTTGACTGTGGTCAAACCTTCTTCCTCAAAACCATTTACCGCCAAACCAGATACCACCTTCCACCTCCATGGTTTTAGCCACCCACTTGGCTTCCACCTCACCACCTAATCCTTCTCTTTGTCCCCTCCACCTCCACATCCTTCCACAATTCTTTAATTGCAAAAACCTGCTTTTGATATTTTGGCGCCAAAAGTCCAAATGGACGTTTATGATGAATTTGATGAATCCAATGGCCAAGATCAAGTGGGAAAGTCTCAGAGAGGTCGACAGAGTTAGAATTATCTATATAATTTGGCTTTTGAGCAATGTACAAAGATATCTAGTGTAATTTTATTTTTGCTTATGTCGACTTAGTGTAATTTTAATTTCCAGTGTAAACTTTAGCTTTCAAGCATTTTGTTAAGTAATTTCAGTATAATATCAACTCTTTTCAAGCTTTAATTTCAATCTCAGTTTCATTTTCAGTTTGTGCAAATTTCGTACTCAAATCACAAGTTTACTTATATGTTGTTGTAGTTGATGTTAAGGACTCATAGGCTCACATAAGCTCCCTATATAGCTTTTATAAGCTATTAGAAGTTTAAATAACCTGTATAACTTAGAAATAAAAAATACTCAGAAAATATACAAAAATAGCAATTAAATCAAGAAATCAGTGAAGATGATTGAAGATGGCTGGAGCAGGGTGTATATTGGATTGCCCTTGGGTTAGAAGCTTAGTGGTAAGCTATTAGGAGTGTTCTTAGTCCTTGGTATTTGTTTTTCAGCAGGGCACCACTTGTAAGCATATTTCTAAGTTTTTGGCATTTTACTGTGGGTCTGTGTTTCATGCTGCTATTATTGGTTTTTCATGCTTTTATGGTCTGCTATAATCATAAAATAGAGTTTGGAATCAGTGTTAAGGTTTAAACAAGTCATTTACTTTGAAAATCTAGTATAAGTGTTGTATAAAGGGTTGTTTGGATTTTGCTGTGTTCACTGTGACATAAGGTGTATTTGTTGTTAACTTTGGTTTAAACTCATCACTTAAGATCATAATAGCTCAGTAAAACCATAAAATACAGTCCTTATTTGATAAATAGTCAAAATAGCTTTTAATCTCTATTTGATAGTTCACTGTTAGGATTTTGGAGTATAAATTTCATTATAGTTGTTGATTACTTGGTCATCTAGCTTAATTTCATCTCTAATTAGCTTAATACATCATAATCAGTAAGTAGGATTGATTTAAAGTTCATATATATAAGTCAACTTTTTAGTTAAACCTTAAAAGTCAAAATTCATAGTTGTCAGTTTTTGATCAAACTAGTTAATTTTCTATAGGTCTTAATATTGAGTTTCAGTACTTGTGCTTTTAGATAATTAATATTTTGCTGCTTATCTTCATTAGGATAATTTTAGTTTAATTTTATTCAGCTTTTAAACTGCTTATTTGCTAGTCTCAAATTAGGACTTTTTCACAAACCTCCCCTGTGCACTGGATTGCATGCTTATTTCATAAGCTTGTGATTTGTTCATTAGTGAGGTTTAGCTTGTGATTATTGTTGTTTTTAGAAGCCCTTCTGGCTGGTTGCTTGTGCTTATGCTTATGTCCCTTGTACTGCTTATTTGGACTGCTTATTATGCTTATAATGTTTGTTCAAAACAACTCACTACACTGATAGTTCAGTGTAATTGAGCCATTTTTCATAAGCTCTTAAAAGCTCTCTAGTGTACTTCAGCTTGAGTGATTTGGCTTGTTGTGAAGCTTAACCACCCATCTCAAAGTTCCAGTACTTATTTTGCTTTTTCAAGCTTGTCTTATAGGGCTGCTAATAGCTTTTTGTTTGTCCCATTTCACTGAATATACTGAGTCCTCAGTGTATTACAAGCTTTTTCACAAGCCTTCCAAAAGCTCATTAGTGGGTCCCAGTTTGAAAGCTTTGGCTTTTTGAATAGCTCAACAAGCCATCTCAATACTCCAGTCCTTATTTTGAGCTTTTCAGCTTATTTCATAAGCTTAAATTGCTTGTAGACTTGACTGCAGGCCTGGTTGTCTAGGCAGTGTAAATTGGATTTGCTTATTTGCTAATTTAAGCTTATTCAGTGCTTATCTTTTGTACTTTTTACTCATTCCCAGTTCACTTAACTTAGTTTCTCTTTATTTCACCTTTGTTTCATTTTGTGAAGCTTATTTCAAGCTTGTTTGAGCTTGACTCATCAATTTAAGCTCAAAAGCTCAACTGATAAGCTCATAAGCTTCCAATCAGCTTGTTTTTAAGTTTTAAAATTTTTGTCTTCATTAAAGTTAGTTATTTTCAGTAGTGAAATAGTTTTGTAAAAGAAAAATCAAGAAAATCAAAAAAAAAAAAAAAAAAGTGATAGCTTCTATTTAAGCCATTTGGCTTATTTTTCTGCTTCTTCATTAAGCACTTTTCATTTTTATAATTTTCCTAGGTTCCTGTACTTACATAAAATTTTTAGAAAAAGTTTCATATTTATTAGAGTTCATTTAGTATTTATTATAATTTAAATTAGTTTTAAATAATTATTAAATAGTAATTAATTAATAATAATTAAATAAATAGTCAAATAAATAATTTTCTTTTATCATTTGGATTCTAAAAATATAATTTTCACATCCGTGGGATTTAATTTTGGTCAGAATTCACGTTTTATTTTGTACGTTTACGTAATTTTTATTTAAACGTACGTTTTTAAGTTTTAAACGTTTCTAAGTCATTTACTTTCACGTAATCGTTCTTATAGCTTGTTTAAGTTATTTTCTTTTAAAATTCCTTAGTTTAAACACTCATAAACCCTTTCCTGTTCAATATCACCTGATCACAAATTCGTTTTATTACAGTTTACACACCTCGTTGGGACTTAACGACCCGGGGATTCTCTGTACTCCTTGGTTAGTTGTCCTTAAGCTGTTTGACCTTGTTGACCATTTACCTTGGTCAATATAGTTGACTGTTTGAGGCCAATCAAGCATCATAAATTCCTTCCGATACAATTGTACCGTTACTACCCTTCCAATTTCAATTTCAAGTGTAGGTGTCGTACCATCATTGTTGAAGTTGCAGTTGGGGTTTGTGTATAACCGGTGCTTTGGCGGGGTAACTTGACCCTGGTTATTGTTGCAGCCAAGACCGCCGGTGTCTTCACTAGTACAATCGAGACCACCGGTGTCGACTTTTTTTCAACCATGCCGACGTCATGACGTCGGCAACATACCTTCTCGACGTCATGTCGTCGGCACGAACTTGTCGACAGAGCCACGTCGGCAACGTCCATACCGACGAATGACGCCGACGACAGCGTGGGACCCAAATGATTTTCGGTTAAACGTTTGTTTTTGCTCGACAATGTGTTACCGACGCCGAGTCGTCGGTAAAATAATAAATATTTAATGGCTTAATTAGATTAACTAATTAAAGTCAACGAAAGTCAAATATTAACGTAAATTACGCCGACGACATTTTGTCGATATAATTTACGATAGTCAAAGAAAAGTCAACAAATTGAAAAATGGTGCCGACGCCCGTTTGTCGGTATCGTTTGCAATAGTCAACGAAAAGTCAACAAAATTGTAAAATGTTGCCGACGTCATATGGTCGGTACGGTTTGAAATATCCAACATTTTCATTATTCTACCGACGACATTTTGTCGATATCATATGAATGCATATATTATAGCGACGACATGGCGTCGGTATGAAAGTTATATTGCAGCTGCGCAACAGCCTGCTGGTATGTGCTTAAACACATACCATTTCTCGACCACAACCCGGACCAAAACGACCAAAAACCCGACCATAATGCCAATAGATAGTGTGTTTTTGTGTTTTGTTTATGCAGGAACGGATATCGTGAAAAAACAACAAAAGACACAAGAAAATCGGGAAAACGAGCACGGGATACGGAAAAGACTCAGAGCCGAATCCGGGAAAGCCATCATTGGTCAAGAAGTCAAAAATCACCCTTAGATCAACTTTGTTGAATTGGAAATTTCAGTCCCTTGGATTTATGAAATTACAACTTTAGTCCTTGAAACATAAAACCTTAAGTCCTTAAAACTTATCCATTGTTATCCAACCCAATCCATCACCAAACCTAGCCCACCACAACCCTGACCCGAGCCCAATCTATTACCCGGTCAACAAATACCCTGCAGTCAAAAAAAAAAAAAAATAAAAAAAAAAAAAAAAAAAAAAAAAAAAAAAAAAAACTCACACCTCAAACACTCCCGCCACCCAATTTACCCTCCAACCCAGAAACTACTATTCACCGAAGAACCCTAATTTACCCAACCTTATAATTACCACAATTAAGGGTGTTTTAGTCCAATCACGTACTTCTAGAAGCATGTCAGAAGCGTGTCAGAGCTAAAGAAGCACAAAGGGATACGTGGCAGTCTTCCATTGGATACAACACGTCATAATTGAGTGATCCAAGGGCTATGATTGATGGGACGTGATCTAAGGGTGATGAAGAGCTAAAGGAGCACACGGATTGCCAAGGTGGCAGGCCTAGAAGGTTCATACGAGTCCTATAAATAGGAGGGTCTTTCTTCTAGTTAGGTGTGTTGTAATTTCTCTTTAATTGAGTCATTAGTAGTTGTAATCTGTCAGATTTTAGTTTATGAATTGTAATTTTTAAGTTTCTATTGTAATTTTCAAGGTTCTGATTAATGAAAGTTTATTTTGATGTTCATTTTGATCCTGTCTCATTTCCATCATTATTCTAAGTTTAGATTTTAAAAGTTATCAGTAGCTTATTCAAAGTATTTTTAGCTTATTTGTTCTTGTTTAACTTCACTTTATTCATTTCAATTTAAATAATCCAAAAACAGTGAAAATTACTTTGAAAAAAAAATAAAAAAATAAAAAAATATATAAAAAGTTTACCCACAGCTTCATTAAGCTGTTTTTCAATTAACATCAGCTTATATAAGCTTCATAGCTTACTGTAAGTGATAATTAGCATCAATTTAGTTTCAAAACTCAATAGTCCAAAAAGTCAAATAAAGTCAACTGTTCATTGATCCATGGTGATTGCTGTTTGGAGTGATGGTCTAGGAGGAGAAATGGAAGCTCCTAGCCTGTCTAAAGACAGGCAAGCTTAGTGAACTCACTCAATTTGTGCTGAGGGAGAATTAATTTGTAAGTTCTTTCTCATTTATGTTCCACTCAAAAGATATAGTGTAGAACTGCTTGTTTTAGTTTATAACTGTTTGATTCATAGTTGTTTAATGATTGTTTGCTAGATTTAAAATTATTTGAGCTTGTTCAATCATTAGTTAATATAGTAGTTGTTTTTGTTTCAAGTTAGCTGCTACTTTGATCTAATCTGAGAAATTGAGATTCTGCTGGTAATTGTTGTTGTTTATTGCTAAACTGTGGTCAGTTGATGTTAATAAGTGATGATTGATGATTGTGAAAGATAGGATAAGCCTGAATCTGAGTTTGCTTGTTTAGGAATGTAATAAAAGGGTGTTTGGATCTGTGATTTGCTGAGTGTTATGGTTGTTATGGTGTGGTAATTTTGACCCAAATGGTTTGTATTCGTCATATATAACTCAGATTAGCTTAAACATCAGTAGGTTATTTCATTAAAAAGTCAAAATACTTGTTGATCTCATGTTCTGCTGTCAACTGTTGCCAATTAGGGTCTGAGTTAGTTTAATTCGTTAGGCAAGTAGTTAGTAAGTGTAGGTTAATCATTTAAATAGCTTTAACATACTTAGTTTGATAGAATTTAGCTGATAAGTTTCACTTTAGTCAACTATAAATAGATTATAATTAGTCAATTAGTTCTATGTCATCAGTATATGCTGAATGTTGTTGCTATAATCATGCTCTTATTTGATTGACCATTAGTGATTGGAAATAGGTTTGGATTGGTGTTCTGAGTAGTTTGCCAGCTTGTAAATCTAGATCAACAAGGAAATCTTAGTTTGGAACTCATTAGCTTATCTCAAATTAAGCTCAAAGTTGCTAGTCTGCATAAGTGTTCCCCTGCACCCCAGTCACAAGCTCAAGTTCACAAGCTGATTACTAGCAATCTATTTGAGCTTTCTGATTAAATTTTGGGGCAAATAGAAGTTAAGCTAGCTGATTTTTTATATCTGCTTTTGGTTTGCTTTTATCAGCTTATTTGGTTAGCTTATTTGAGCCTTATTTAGAGCTTGTTTGAACTGTTAATAGTAGAATCTGAATCTGCTTATTATAGCTTAAATGAGTGAGTGTGCTTTTTAAACTGAGTTTCCCTGAGCTTGTTTGAGTAGTCAGAAGCTAGTGAGGTCATTTGAACTTGTGGTACCTTATTTCAAAGCTTTTTAGTGTTTTTCAATTCAAAAGAGTGTGTAAACTTAACTGATTTGTTCACAAGCAGTTTTTTTTTCAGCTTAATTAAGTCTGGTTAAATTCATTTCTTTTCAAAAATTAGTGTTCGTTAATTGATAGTTGAATTTCAAAAGAAGAAAATTAAAAAAAAATATAGTTTAGCTAATTCGTAGTAACTCAGGATCGAACCTGAGTTGTTTTTAGTTTAAAAAACGTTTTTAATTTTCAGTTTTTTCCCATTAGTCCCCTAGTTTCAGTTTAGTCCAATACAGTCCCTTTCTTTCTTTTAAAACGTTTTCAGTCTTATAAGAGTTTCAAAAAAAATACCATTTAGTCCCTGTCTTTGTTTGAGTGAGTTTAAAGTTTCAATTTTTACATTTGTAGTCCCTAAACTTTTACAAACTTTTGTTTCTTTATTTTCTTTTATAAAATCAGTTTCATGAAATTACATTGTTAGTCCCTTAGGTTTTACTTTTGCATTTTAGTATAAATTCACTAATAGTTTTATAAATTTCGGGATTAGCCCGGGATTTGCGTTATTTGATTTCTTTTATTCATTATGTGTGCTTTTATTTGATAACGTAGATTGCTTTTAATTTTCATATTTTAGTATAAACAACACCAAATTAATCACTTTCACGTTCACTTATTCACTTCACATTTTCACGACACCGAATCGATTTAAACGCCGTCAAACCTTCGTTGGGAGAACGACCCGGGGAAATATTTTCACAAATATTTCTTTGGAAATACAAAAACGACTTAATCAAAATGGCGCCGCTGCCGGGGAAGGCTTGAAACGTTGTCGTTGATTCATATCGTATTTTGTGTTTTGAAGATCCTTCCTCGGAAGTTATCGTTTTTATAAAAATAAAAATACAAAAAGAAAATAATTAAAAAACACTTTTCCTAAAGTGTTTTCACCATTAATAATAAATCCTCGCTCTCGAGAGGGCGTTGTAAACCATTCCAAATAAACAACAAAAGAGATCGTGAAGTTAAACGTTTCTCGGATTATTTCTTTACTACAACCTATACACGGGGTTTAAGGATGGACTTGACATTAAATTGCAGACCGAAAGAGGCGGGTTTTTAATTAGCTTCGGCAGACCTTTGCTTCTCCGCCACGCTGCGCGTAGTTTAGAAAGAAACGAGTACGGTTGATCAACGATCACCAAAAAGAATATAAATTTAATTTTTCCTTACAAAAAAAATAAAAATCCAAAAATATTTTCATTTTCAACTTTTGTTTTTGATTTTTCTTTTTGACTTCATTTTGGTGTATGCATACCCGTTCTTCTTCTTCTAACCCTCTTCTTTCACCACTCTCAAATCCCGAGAGGATTATCCGACACAATCACCGTGTTCATTTCTCAACCGTTGAAGAAATGGACGACAACCCAAACAATCAACATCCTCCGGTGGATGATCAAAATGCCAATCCGGCTCCCAATCTCCGACCAATGGAAGAATTACTCCAATCACCTTTCAATGGTGGTGGCAAAGCAATCGTGATACCCGATATGTTTGCAAATCAATTTGAAATAAAAACCGGGTTACTTAATCTTATCACCGGTATTTCCTATCACGGTTTCGAAAATGAAGATCCTCATTCCCATGTCCAGAAATTCATTGACATCACTGAAACACTTAACTTGAATCACGTTCCTCATAATGTGCTTAAATTGAGGTTGTTTCCTTTTTCTCTCGTAGGAGCAGCCCGGACTTGGCTCGATAAGGAACCTCCTAATTCAATCTTTACATGGGATGACTTAGCCTCTAAGTTCGTGAACTACTTTTATCCTCCTTCTAAAACATCGAATCTCAGAAATCAAATCACTCGATTTCAGCAAGCTTTCGATGAATCGTTCAACGAAGCTTGGGATAGATTCAAAGAGTTGTTAAAGAAGTGTCCTAATCACGGATTTTCAACCTTGCTTCAAATTGATACTTTTACAATGGGTTGAATCCATCTGATCAAGATTCACTCGATTCTGCTGCGGGTGGAAATTTTCTGACTAGAAATACTCAAGAAGCTTTGACTATCATTGAAAATAAAGCCAGAGTGAGGAATTCTAGAACCAAAGCTCAAGTTTCAAATATGAGTAACAAATCAGATGATGCTTTCACCCGAGCTCTTAGCAAACAAGAAGAAGCTTTTGCCTCTTTCACTAAACAAATCGGGCGTCTAATTGATAAAGAAAGACCTTCTCAGCCCGTCAATGTTGTGAATAAAAATGTGAGATTTGCGGTGGTCCACATCCTTATTATGATTGTAAAGCCTCCGGTGGCCAAGGTTCGAATGCTACCGTAGCATCCGTAACCTACAATCAGATTCAAGGATTCCGTCCTCAAAATGCTAATAACCAAATGGGACCACCCGGCCTTTCTCCATTCCACAACAATCAAAACCATTTCCCTCAACATTATAATCATCAAGTCAATATTGTAAACCAAAGTTGTGAAACTTGTGGTGGTCCACATCCGTATTTCGAGTGCCCAGCCGCCGGTGGCTACACTCAAGAGAACGTTTATGCTGCTACGGGATCCTACAATCAGGGAGGTAACGGTTACCAACCACAAGGAGACCGTAATCTTCTCAGCTACCGTTCTAACAATTATCTTGGACCACCAGGTTTTAACAATCCAGCTTCGAACAATCAGAATCAAAACCAAAACAGAAATAATCAATTTGTTCCAAACCAAAACCGTAACAACCAAGGGAATTACCACCCACCAAATCCAGGAAATTACCATCCTCCCCCTAATACCAATCAAGTTCATAACCAAAATAACCGTGGGCAAAACCTTAATCAAGGAAACCAAAACTACAACCAAGGATTCGTTCCACCTCCGTCGCCCACGGATGAGTTGTTAAAACAACTAGTTCTTCAACAAAAATCCCAAGAAGAAACAACTAGGTTTTTGATTAAGGAAATGATTGAAATGAAGAAGTCTTTAAATGATCGACCCTCGGGCTCGGGTACTACTTCTCTCCCAAGCAACACGGTCGCCAACCCGAGGGGCAATGTTAAGGCGATCACTACAAGGAGTGGTGTTTCTTACGATGGACCCACGGCTCCGATTACCTCTTCTTCTCTTCCTCCTAAGGTAGTCGCCCGTGAACCCGAGGTGACCAAGGACATGGAACCTCCTACTAACAACGGAGAAACCAAGGACGTCCAACCTACGGTTAACCATCCATCTGAACCAAAGAACGTTGAGCCCGAAAAAGCTCCCGAAGAAGCTTCCATCAAAGCAAAACTTCCATATCCTTCGCGATTAAATGATCAAAAGCTCCGCGAAAAAGCTTCAAATCAAATGGAAAAATTCTACCAAATCTTCCAAGATTTGCACTTTGATATAAGCTTCGCGGATGCTTTGCTTTTGATGCCAAAGTTTGCTTCCACAATCAAGAGTTTATTGAGCAATAAAGAAAAATTATTTGAGCTCGCAAAAACACCTTTAAACGAAAACTGCTCAGCGGTACTCCTTAAAAAGCTTCCGGAAAAGCTTGGAGACCCGGGAAGATTCCTCATTCCATGTGACTTCCCGGGGTTGGTTGAATGTCATGCCTTGGCCGATCTAGGTGCAAGCATCAACCTAATGCCGTTATCCGTTTGGCAAAAACTTTCATTGCCCGAACTTACCCCAACCTGTATGACCCTCGAGCTTGCAGACCGGACCACGACTATTCCGCTTGGCATAGCCGAGGATGTCTTCGTCAAGGTGGGGAAGTTCCATTTTCCAGCAGATTTTGTGGTAGTTAATTTCGATCCTGACCCCCGGGTCCCTCTAATTCTCGGAAGATGGTTCTTGAGGACCGAGCGGGCTTTGATTGATGTTTATGGTGAAGAAATTACGTTGAGGGTTGATAATGAGGCCGTTACCTTTAACCTAGATCGAACTTTCAAATACTCCTCCAGTCACGATTCCGTCTCGGTTAATCGAATCGATGTGATTGATGTTGCATCGGAGGAGTATTCTCAAGAAGTTCTTGGATTTTCCGATAAATCCTCGAGTGGCAATCCCACTCCTTCTTCTCAACCCATTCTTTCCGACCCTTCCCCGTCCCTCACTCCGTTTGAGGGAGGTGATTTCTTCTTGGAAGAGGTCGATGACTTTCTTGCTATAGAAACACCAACTTCACCGGAAGTTGATGATTCTTATCTTGATCCGGAGGGAGATATTCTTTTACTTGAAAAATTATTGAATGAAGACCCGTCACTTTCTCTCCCTCCGACAAAAGTAATTCATAAAGAAGTTAAGCCGTCTATTGAGAATCCTCCGGAGCTTGAGCTCAAGGATTTACCTCCTCATCTCGAGTATGCTTTCTTAGAAGATACCGACAAATTTCCCGTCATCATTTCTAAAAATCTAAAAGATGAGGAGAAGACTCAACTCTTAGACGTGCTTAAAAAGCATAAGAGTGCCATCGCTTGGCAAATCTCCGATATAAAGGGCATAGACCCTCGGTTCTGTACTCATAAGATCTTATTGGAAGATAATTTCAAACCCGCTGTTCAGCAACAGAGACGGGTTAACCCAAAAATCCATGATGTCATAAAAAAGGAAGTTCTTAAACTCCTTGACGCAGGGATGATTTATCCAATCTCAGATAGCTCATGGGTTAGCCCGGTCCACTGTGTGCCTAAAAAGGGTGGAATGACCGTTGTAACAAACGAAGAAAATGAGTTAATCCCCACACGTCTCGTCACCGGATGGAGAGTGTGTATCGATTACCGAAAACTCAATGATGCTACCCGTAAAGACCATTTCCCTCTACCATTTATGGACCAAATGCTTGAGCGTTTGGGGGAAATGATTCTATTGTTTTCTCGATGGCTTTTCTGGGTATTTTCAAATACCAATTGATCCCCAAGATCAGGAAAAGACCACCTTACTTGTCCTTATGGTACGTTTGCCTACCGACGAATGCCTTTCGGCTTGTGCAATGCTCCAGGCACGTTTCAGAGGTGTATGATGGCCATATTTCACGATATGATCGAGAAAACGATGGAGGTCTTTACAGATGATTTCTCCGTCTATGGAAATTCTTTCTCGTCTTGCCTCTCCATTTAGACAAAATGCTGCAAAGGTGCGAAGACACCAATCTTGTGCTAAATTGGGAGAAGTGCCATTTCATGGTTAAAGAGGGCATAGTCCTCGGCCATAAGATTTCCAAATCTGGGATTGAGGTCGATCGAGCTAAAGTCGATGTTATCGCTAAGCTACCTCATCCCACTACCGTTAAAGGAATCCGAAGTTTCCTTGGTCATGCCGGTTTCTACAGACGATTTATTCAAGACTTCTCTAAAATCGCCCGCCTCTGACCCATCTTCTTGAAAAAGATGCTCCGTTCATCTTCTCTCCCGAATGCATCGAAGCATTTCGAGGTTCTCAAAAAGAAACTGACTGAAGCTCCGATCTTGGTTGCCCCCGATGGGACTTGCCCTTTGAGCTAATGTGTGATGCAAGCGATTATGCTATCGGTGCAGTCCTGGGGCAACGCAAAGTCAAAATATTTCCAACCGATACACTATGCTAGCAAGACAATGACCGACGCTCAATCTCATTTACACTACTACTGAGAAAGAGTTGTTGGCCGTTGTCTACGCTTTTGAGAAATTTAGACCGTATCTTGTCTTATCAAAAGCATAGTGTATACGGACCATTCTGCTCTAAAGTATCTCTTAGCAAAACAAGATGCTAAACCGAGATTACTTCGGTGGATTCTTCTGCTCCAGGAATTTGATATTATCATTCGTGATAAAAAAGGAGCAGAGAATCTAGCCGCTGATCATTTGTCCAGACTTGAAAATCCCCATCAAAGTGATCTCGAGAAAAAGGAAATCACCGAAACATTTCCTCTCGAGACACTTGGGAAGATATCTTTAAAGATGATCCGAGTACCCCATGGTTTGCTGACTACGCAAATTACCATGCGGGGAATTTTGTGGTGAAAGGGATGTCGTCCCAGCAGAAAAAGAAGTTTTTCAAAGATGTTAAACATTATTTCTGGGACGACCCCTACTTATTCCGGATATGTGCCGATCAAGTGATAAGACGGTGTGTGCATGGCCAAGAAGCTGTTGACATCCTCACGGCTTGCCATAATGGACCCACGGGGGGACATCATGGTGCCAGCTACACCGCTAAAAAAGTCTTTGATTCTGGATTCTATTGGCCGACAATCTACCGCGATGCCCACGACTTGGTAAAGTCATGTGACTCTTGCCAACGTCAAGGAAAAATCTCGCAAAAAGACGAAATGCCTCAAAATGCAATTCAAGTCTGCGAGATTTTTGACGTGTGGGGCATCGATTTCATGGGGCCATTCCCGTCTTCACGAGGGAATAAGTATATCCTCGTGGCCGTCGACTACTTGTCAAAATGGGTTGAAGCAAAAGCGCTCCCCACTAATGACGCCCGAGTGGTTGTTAAGTTCTTGAAAAATCTCTTCTCCCGATTCGGAACTCCTCGTGCTATAATCAGTGATCGTGGTACTCACTTCTGCAATGATCAATTTGCAAAAGTTATGCTCAAGTATGGTGTCACTCACCGACTTTCTACCGCGTATCACCCGCAAACAAGCGGACAAGTCGAGGTTTCGAATCGTGGATTGAAACGTATCCTTGAAAGAACCGTTGGTGAAAATCGAGCCTCGTGGGCCGACAAATTGGATGATGCTTTATGGGCTTTCCGAACCGCTTTCAAGACACCCATCGGGTGTACTCCTTACAAGCTGGTTTACGGAAAAGCTTGCCATCTGCCCATCGAGCTCGAGCATAAGGCATATTGGGCCTTGAAACATGCCAATTTTGACCTTAAGACCGCGGGTGATCACCGTAAGCTCCAAATTAATGAATTAAATGAGCTTCGGGATCAAGCCTACGAAAACTCTTTGATCTACAAAGAGAAAACAAAGAGGATTCATGACTCTAAGATTAAGAACCGCATTTTCAATGTTGGTGATCGAGTCCTCCTCTTCAATTCTCGGCTAAAGATTTTCTCGGGCAAACTCAAAACCCGTTGGTCTGGGCCATTCACCATCACTCAAGTTTTTCCATATGGAACCGTCGAGTTAGCTCAAAATGACGGTCCAAACTTTAAGGTGAATGGTCATAGGTTGAAGCACTATTTTGGAGGGGACGTACCATCCATGGTTGTCCCGGATCTCCAAACTTTCCCCATGGATAAATAAATTCGGGGATCGAGTCAAGCTCATGTGACTCGGTTAACAAAAACAAGCGCTTCGTGGGAGGCACCCCATGCTTATCTATCTATCTTCTTTCTTTCTTTCTAATAAACGTGAGGAGGGCCTCCTCTTCCATATCTTGTGTTTTGTTGTTTTCTGTGTGTATGTCCAGGATTGCCGATTGATGAAGACTCTCGTGCTCGTTGTTTGTATATCTCCACTCGAGTTTCACCATTCGTTGCTTATCCGATATCCTAAAATCTTATCGTTTTACATCTATCTTTTGGCATAATTAATAAACGGCCTTAGATTTATGTAGGAGAACCCTTACCTTTAAGACATTGGGGACAATGTCTCGTTTTAGTCTGGGGGGGTAATCTTGCGATTTGATTTTTGCCTTGCATTTTTGCCATTTACTCATGCAACCCCGTTTTTCCTAAAAAATTGAAAAAATCCAAAAAAATGAGAAAAATTTAAAATTTTTTTGCAAAAATATAAATAAATTTTGACATTTTGTTGATTTTCCGCTGGTGAGAGTAGGAATAAAATTCTGACTTGACCGGGCGTGTTGAGCCCTAGCTTGTCCCGTTAACCTTTTATAATCTATAAGCTCGTGCTAGTCTTTTACACAAGGAGCTATAAAACACGAATTCTTTTTAAGAATTTGCAAGTTCCCATAATTGACTTTATATATGCATGGCTTGATTATTTGGCTAAGCATTCGCGGATCTTATTATTTAAGATTTTAAATTTGCGAAGAACGGGAAATGATAGAGTTGTTTATAAGTTAGATTGCTAAACATGGAGTAGTTGGATCTCTTTAGAGCTCATCAAAGTTAATTGTGGCTTTTTGTTTCCATAAGCTTGTTTCACCCAAAAATAGTAATCTAGGAATAATTAAAACTATTTTGGTTTTGGCGATAATTAGTTTTTATTTCTTCCTTAGAGAATTCTTGCTTATGAAAGTTGGGTACACATCAAGGTACTGTCAGTGTTACGGTGTAATAGACTATTCCATCTTGCCGGCTCACAACCGATGTTGGGATTGTTATAAAAGCCGTAGGACTTGGGGTTTGGCAACACAAATAATTAATGAATAATGAATAATAATAATAATCCAAAGCCATAAAAAGTTTTCTACATCTTGCCGGTTCGCAGCCGATGTTGTAGACTTCTAATAAAGGCAGAGGAAAAATTCCAAGGTCATAATAGACTATCACATCTTGCCGGTTCGCAGCCGATGTTGTGATTGTTATAAAAGGCCAAGGATTAATAATATGTGCTTAATAATGTTAAAAATGCCAAATTTTGACTCCGAGGTATCCTAATAAAGGCTTCTGTCTCTGGACTCGTAGATGAGTTGTTTCGGTCGCAAATAAAAGGGATGTCCTCAAAAATCGTGTTAAATCAGAGACCTTGATGTGGACCTCATTTTTGTATGCAACGGTTTTTGAGGGAAGGTTTGGAAACTACTTAGCGTCTAAACTAGGTATCTTTATCGGACTAAAACTTATCGAAACGAGAATTTGAAGAAATTCATTTCTCACCAAAAATAAAATAAATAGAGGAAAATAGGAATTTGGGAACGAGAAGTAATTACACAAGTAACTTCCATGGGTAGTGTCGGCAATCTGACTTGTAAATGACAATGATTTCGTTTTTAAGCTTGGCTTGGAGACTTGTGAAAAATCAGGGACGACGAATTTTACCCGTATGGTCACTTCCTCTTGCGTCGTGTTTCCTACTCGAAGACCCTAAAAGTTATCGTGAGATAATGATTGTCAACAAAGCCGTCACATGAATAATTAGAAAAATACAAAAATAGAATAAAAAGAAAATCGGGGAGTTTTTAGAACTTAAGATTTCTTAATCAATTTTGAAAATTTTGCTACTTTCAAAGTTAGTAAAAAGAGATTGGAAATTTTTGGTTTTGAAAACATGTTTTTATAACATTGCATGAGGACATTGCAATAGCTTAGTCTGGGGGAATTTTGGTATGTACTTAAACACATACCATTTCTCGACCACAACCCGGACCAAAACGACCAAAAACCTGACCATAATGCCAATAGATAGTGTGTTTTTGTGTTTTGTTTTTGCAGGAACGGATATCGTGAAAAAACAACAAAAGACACAAGAAAATCGGGAAAACGAGCACGGGATACGGAAAAGACTCAGAGCTGAATCCGGGAAAGCCATCATTGGTCAAAAAGTCAAAAATCACCCTTAGATCAACTTTGTTGAATTGGAAATTTCAGTCCCTTGGATTTATGAAATTACAACTTTAGTCCTTGAAACATAAAACCTTAAGTCCTTAAAACTTATCCATTGTTATCCAACCCAATCCATCACCAAACCTAGCCCACCACAACCAAGACCCAGCCCAGTTCTTTTACTTTACCCTGACCCGAGCCCAATCTATTACCCGGTCAACAAATACATTGCAGTCAAATAAAAAAAAAACTCACACCCCAAACACTCCCGCCACCCAATTTACCCTCCAACCCAGAAACTACTATTCACCGAAGAACCCTAATTTACCCAACCTTATAATTACCACAATTAAGGGTGTTTTAGTCCAATCACGTACTTCTAGAAGCATGTCAGAAGCGTGTCAGAGCTAAAGAAGCACAAAGGGATACGTGGCAGTCTTCCATTGGATACAACACGTCATAATTGAGTGATCCAAGGGCTATGATTGATGGGACGTGATCTAAGGGTGATGAAGAGCTAAAGGAGCACACGGATTGCCAAGGTGGCAGGCCTAGAAGGTTCATACGAGTCCTATAAATAGGAGGGTCTTTCTTCTAGTTAGGTGTGTTGTAATTTCTCTTTAATTGAGTCATTAGTAGTTGTAATCTGTCAGATTTTAGTTTATGAATTGTAATTTTTAAGTTTCTATTGTAATTTTCAAGGTTCTGATTAATGAAAGTTTATTTTGATGTTCATTTTGATCCTGTCTCATTTCCATCATTATTCTAAGTTTAGATTTTAAAAGTTATCAGTAGCTTATTCAAAGTATTTTTAGCTTATTTGTTCTTGTTTAACTTCACTTTATTCATTTCAATTTAAATAATCCAAAAACAGTGAAAATTACTTTGAAAAAAAAATAAAAAAATAAAAAAATATATAAAAAGTTTACCCACAGCTTCATTAAGCTGTTTTTCAATTAACATCAGCTTATATAAGCTTCATAGCTTACTGTAAGTGATAATTAGCATCAATTTAGTTTCAAAACTCAATAGTCCAAAAAGTCAAATAAAGTCAACTGTTCATTGATCCATGGTGATTGCTGTTTGGAGTGATGGTCTAGGAGGAGAAATGGAAGCTCCTAGCCTGTCTAAAGACAGGCAAGCTTAGTGAACTCCCTCAATTTGTGCTGAGGGAGAATTTGTAACACCCCAACCCGGCAAGGGTATAGGTGTCACATCACGGAGTCAAATCAGAGCACACATACATAATACACAGCAGAAGTTTTAAATAAAGTCCATTAAGGAGAGTCAAGTCAAACATAACTTGAAACAAAATACATAAGTCCAGAAATAAGAAGAAATCCATAACATGAGGAAAATCCAAAGTCATAATAATGTCATAAGATAAAGGTGGTCATCTAAGGTAAAAGCTCCATCTAAAACTCTCATTCCATCCAAAGCATAATCCCAAGCTCCTAGCTTAAATACCTGTCGCGGGAAAAGAAACGCGGCTGAGCTTAAAAAGCCCAGTGAACAGATATATACAATAAACAGAAATGAAAACAAAAGAAATTGAACAAACGAAGCATAATGAAAAAGATATAAATAAGGTACAAGAGTAAAGGTTTAGGACAGTAATCCACCACGAGCCCAGAAACAGAAATATCATACCATGTATCCATATCAGAAATCCAGAGGGGATGCCTCCCAAGTAACCAGATAATATGAGGGGTGGCCTCATGTATCCAACAGAAATATATGGAGTAGCTAACTCCCAGAACATGAAAGACGTGGATTGCACCCATCATCAGTCACCACATATCAGATATATCAGAATCATCATAAAACAGAACGAACCTAGGATGCATCCATTCGCCCCCCAGAACAAATCATATTGGCCATAACAGATATAAAATTTAGCGCGCATAACAGAATCAGAATGGGGACGGTGTAACCAAATCACTAGGGCTACACGCTAGTCATGCCAGTGGTGCATCACAGACACGGCCATGTTACCTTCATGGCTAGGGAACAAATTTTGGCTCGAGTATCAAACTGGGAGTCAAAGGTCAAAGGTCAAAGGTGCATATTATAATCAGGGTGTCACATCAGAAAGGTCATATCAGAAGGTTCATATCAGAAGGTCAAATATCCCAGGTCAATATCCAGAAGGGTCAAAGTATCAGATGGTCAAATCTTCAAAAGGTTCAATATCAAAAGTACTTTTCAAAAGGTTTTCTCTTAAGGTTTATTTAAAACAATCCTTCAAAATAGTTTTCATAAATGGTCTTTCAAATAGTTTTCATAAAACGAACTTCAAAAATAGTTTTCTTAAAGTCAATATATCATGCTTGAAAAACCCTTTCAAAATACTTTACTTAAAACATTTCCATCTCATATCAAAAAGGTCTTCATATCATAGGTCCAAAATCAGAGATCAAAGGTCGAAGCAAAGGTGTCATAGCAAAGGATCGTAACAGAGTATCAAATCAGAGATTTAACAGATCAGAAAGGAATCATAGGAAACCTTACAGAGAAGGTCAGAATATATGTACCTTATTCCAAACGCAAAACAAACTCAGAGATGAATAAGATGAAACGGAGTCAGGTCCTCTCCTTTTTCACACCTAAGGGAGAAGAAGAACACAGAATCACCAGAGGGTTCAAGTTCAGATTACCATTTCTTGTTACCTTTCCAGTTTAAATAGCTTTCTATTTTTAGCAGGTTTTCATTTTTAGTAAGTTTCCATATTTAGAAAGATTTAAGTATCATAATTAAATTAAATCATTATTTAATAGTATTATGGAAATAGGTTACATTTTAGCAAATTATAAAGTTCTAAGGTTAATTATGACAACTTCACATAGTTTAGGGTTTTAATCGTAATTACATCAATCTCAAAGGTATAAAGTAAAAATACTTCAAATTACTGATTAAAT
Organism: Artemisia tridentata subsp. tridentata; assembly: GCA_021014915.2. Taxonomy (NCBI): domain Eukaryota; kingdom Viridiplantae; phylum Streptophyta; class Magnoliopsida; order Asterales; family Asteraceae; genus Artemisia; species Artemisia tridentata. The sequence goes on from CP139509.1 coordinate 276,109,382, forward strand.
ACATATTTTATTCAGAATGTCATCTAAATCCCTTAAGTTTTATAATTTACAGTTTATACCCCTCTAGTTACATTATTTACAAAACAAACCTTATACTTACATAATTCATGATTTAATTCTCATAATATTCATATTTACCAAACAAGCAACTTATTTTACAAAAATTACAGAATGTCATATCAGAATTTACTTATTGTACAACCAGCCCCTCAGGTTTCAGAATTTACACAATAGGTCCCTTAAGTTTACAAAACTTATAATTTAAATCATAATTCCATAATAATTACACATTGAGCCCATAAATACTCATAATTACACAAAACACTCTTGATATCATTATTTACTCAAAATAACTTCAAGTTTTCAGAATTTACACCTTTGGTCCCTCTACTTTAATTATTTACAATTTAACCCTTTAATTTACAATTTCAATCCATAATTATTAATAATTACACATTAGGCCATTTAATCTCCAAATTTACACTTTACACCCTTAATATGATTTATTATTCGAACCAACCCTAAATTTCTAGAAATTACATTTTTAGTCCCTCTATTTTAATAAATTACAAATCGATTTAATAATTACCAAATAAACCTTTTAAATACAAAATTAACACATGAGACCCTTATAAATTATTTCCTGTATTTTTACCCAGATCCAAGACACCTTACAAAAATATCCCATAGGTTTCATAATTTACAAAACACACCCTCTACTTTTAAAACACAAATCGTATACCTTTTATTTACACAAAATAAGCCCTAAATTCTCCCATCATATCCAATCATTGAAACATCCTTAAGAACACATTAAATGACCAGATCTAATCTAAGAACCCTAACCCTAGCTTCCTCGATTTATTTTCCCTTTTATTCTTATTTTCCATAAAATCCGGTTTGTAAAATAATTAGCCACGACTTACATGGGCTTCAACAATTCGAATGGGCAATTTTCTGAGATCATATGATGCCTAAGGAACCCATGAAAAATACATTAGATACCCAGAAAATTCGTTTTCTATATATTAGAATTTACACCCTTTTTAATGATTCAAATCCAAAACAACTAACACAAGTCTCCATAATTCGAATTAGCATTTTTTTCCAGCTTATAACATGATCAAGTAACTCATAAAAATTAGCAAGGCAACCCAGAAAAATCGTTTAGCATGTTTTCCATAATTAATCCATTTTTCACATTTTAAATCCCTTCGACCACCTAAACCTTGCATGATTCGAATCCTATATTTTTTATAAGTCTTATATGATTAATTAAACGTGAGAAAAATACCAGATCATTTATTTAACGTGTGGATCAATCAAAACGAAATTATACCTCACGTATGGAAGAAAATGAAGAAAATTCGACACCACCTCAACCGGGCCTCTAAAAATCGAAGAGCTATTTTTCACAGGTTATAAACAACATAATGAGTGTGAGAAAAATGCTAGATGATTTTGGAGTGATCGGAAAAATGTTTTTGGATAATTACCTCTCGGTTGAAATAAATTCGACAAAAGGATCCTAGCTTCGAACCAAGCCCTCCACGATTTTTCTAACCTTCCTTGGCTTGTGTATGATTCAAGAAAAATAAGTGACGAATTTTGGGTGATGAATGGAGGCTCACGAATTTTTGGGGCGTTTTAGGGTTTTGGAGTGGAAGAAAAATGAGAACCGTGTAAAAAAAATAGGAGGGGAGCGGATTTTATTTTTGGAAGGAGCTAAAATCATGGCTTGATGATGGGAGAAAAATCACAACTTGATTTGATAAGGATTTGGCCTAATCCTTGATTTATTTAAATAAATACTTTAGTTTATATCAAATAAATTCTAATATACATAAAAAAATATGATTCGGCCCAATAATTACTTTTATAATAAAGTTTTTAAATACAATGTTCCAATAAAAATATTACATGTCATTATTTATTTAATTTGGATGGTTTATGCATAGTTTGGGATTTCTAAATACTTATTAATTAAATTTTAAGTTATAGGGGCAAATTGGTCTTTTTGCATGTTTTAGAATTTTAGTGTTTTACAGAATTAATTTGTAAGTTCTTTCTCATTTATGTTCCACTCAAAAGATATAGTGTAGAACTGCTTGTTTTAGTTTATAACTGTTTGATTCATAGTTGTTTAATGATTGTTTGCTAGATTTAAAATTATTTGAGCTTGTTCAATCATTAGTTAATATAGTAGTTGTTTTTGTTTCAAGTTAGCTGCTACTTTAATCTAATCTGAGAAATTGAGATTCTGCTGGTAATTGTTGTTGTTTATTGCTAAACTGTGGTCAGTTGATGTTAATAAGTGATGATTGATGATTGTGAAAGATAGGATAAGCCTGAATATGAGTTTGCTTGTTGAGGAATATAATAAAAGGGTGTTTGGATCTGTGATTTGCTGAGAGTTATGGTTGTTATGGTGTGGTAATTTTGACCCAAATGGTTTGTATTTGTCATATATAACTCAGATTAGCTTAAACATCAGTAGGTTATTTCATAAAAAAGTCAAAATACTTGTTGATCTCATGTTCTGCTGTCAACTGTTGCCAATTAGGGTCTGAGTTAGTTTAATTCGTTAGGCAAGTAGTTAGTAAGTGTAGGTTAATCATTTAAATAGCTTTAACATACTTAGTTTGATAGAATTTAGCTGATAAGTTTCACTTTAGTCAACTATAAATAGATTATAATTAGTCAATTAGTTCTATGTCATCAGTATATGCTGAATGTTGTTGCTATAATCATGCTCTTATTTGATTGACCATTAGTGATTGGAAATAGGTTTGGATTGGTGTTCTGAGTAGTTTGCCAGCTTGTAAATCTAGATCAACAAGGAAATCTTAGTTTGGAACTCATTAGCTTATCTCAAATTAAGCTCAAAGTTGCTAGTCTGCATAAGTGTTCCCCTGCACCCCAGTCACAAGCTCAAGTTCACAAGCTGATTACTAGCAATCTATTTGAGCTTTCTGATTAAATTTTGGGGCAAATAGAAGTTAAGCTAGCTGATTTTTTATATCTGCTTTTGGTTTGCTTTTATCAGCTTATTTGGTTAGCTTATTTGAGCCTTATTTAGAGCTTGTTTGAACTGTTAATAGTAGAATCTGAATCTGCTTATTATAGCTTAAATGAGTGAGTGTGCTTTTTAAACTGAGTTTCCCTGAGCTTGTTTGAGTAGTCAGAAGCTAGTGAGGTCATTTGAACTTGTGGTACCTTATTTCAAAGCTTTTTAGTGTTTTTCAATTCAAAATAGTGTGTAAACTTAACTGATTTGTTCACAAGCAGTTATTTTTTCAGCTTAATTAAGTCTGGTTAAATTCATTTCTTTTCAAAAATTAGTGTTCGTTAATTGATAGTTGAATTTCAAAAGAAGAAAATTAAAAAAATATAGTTTAGCTAATTCGTAGTAACTCAGGATCGAACCTGGGTTGTTTTTAGTTTAAAAAACGTTTTTAATTTTCAGTTTTTACCCATTAGTCCCCTAGTTTCAGTTTAGTCCAATACAGTCCCTTTCTTTCTTTTAAAACGTTTTCAGTCTTATAAGAGTTTCAAAAAAGTACCATTTAGTCCCTGTCTTTGTTTGAGTGAGTTTAAAGTTTCAATTTTTACATTTGTAGTCCCTAAACTTTTACAAACTTTTGTTTCTTTATTTTCTTTTATAAAATCAGTTTCATGAAATTACATTGTTAGTCCCTTAGGTTTTACTTTTGCATTTTAGTATAAATTCACTAATAGTTTTATAAATTTCGGGATTAGCCCGGGATTTGCGTTATTTGATTTCTTTTATTCATTATGTGTGCTTTTATTTGATAACGTAGATTGCTTTTAATTTTCATATTTTAGTATAAACAACACCAAATTAATCACTTTCACGTTCACTTATTCACTTCACATTTTCACGACACCGAATCGATTTAAACGCCGTCAAACCTTCGTTGGGAGAACGACCCGGGGAAATATTTTCACAAATATTTCTTTGGAACTACAAAAACGACTTAATCACCTGCGCAGCTGCACTGCCCAGATTTTTGCCGCAAAAATGTGCAGCAAAAATCTACCAATTCCAGTTTCATACCTGCTCTTATAAACCACACATTCCAATACAAACAACGGCTATAAAGTTTATAACGGCTAAAACGGCTATATATAACCACTAAACACTTAATAAACTTTACAAAACGGCCATAAACTTTACAAAACGGCCATAAACATTATAACACCCTCAAAATACATCATAAAGTTTACAAAATGGGTGTTATAATCGCTAAACCTAGCTACTATATGTACAAATGTTGCAATATCCTAAGTGTTCAAAGATAATAAGATTGGGGTCGTCAAAAATATAGTTCCAGAGACAAAACAACACAAAATAATACCTCTACAGCCCATCGTCGTCATCAGGATCATCATCATCACTCCCGCTGCTAGAGCCACTCCCGCTGCTAGAGCCACTCTCGCCGCCTGAGCCACTCGCGAGAGCGCCTGAGCCGCTCCCTCCCGCGCCTGAGCCGCTCCCTCCCGCGCCGCTCCCACTGCAGCCTCCAGCGTCACCTCGAGAACCAACCTGGGTAAGAAACGCGTCCCAGTCTGGGTTCCTCAAGATATAACGTGTCAACAACTCGAGCTTCTTCTCAGTTTTCTTAGCTTTCTTCTTCTCTTTTTTCCTCTTTTTCTCAGCTTCAGCCAGACTCTTTTTAAATTCATCAATCTGCCCCGTAGCTTCAGCAAGCTTCCCTTTAAGCTCGGACGTACCTATAAACGAAATAATCAAAATTTAAAAACGGTCATTTCAATACATATATAAGATACGTCATTTAATATTATCCAACTGTACATACCTGGTGGAGCTGGAGGCGGCATGTCTACCCGTGGCCTCTTCAAGTAGGGAACCACCTTGCCGACGCCGGGTATATGACCACGCTGCTTTCCCCCAATCACCCGAGCAAATATCTCCTCCTCCGTGAGGCACGGCTCGTCTGCCGCCATATCAGATCTAGGCTGCCTCAGCCGGACCATCTCTTCCTGTGTAGTTGAATAAAAATGAGAAAATTAATATATTAGTCGGGTTAATTACTAGATTATGTTTCAATAAATCACTAAGTGCGTGTTTGGAAAAAAATAAAATAAATAAAAAACGATACTTACAAACCGAGCTCTAGCCTCATCCTGCAACCATGCACCATTCTTGCAGTGGGTGTCAAGATATGTATCGAACATGGACGGATACTGGTGGTCCTGGCTCCTCTCAAACTGTATAAATATATACACATGCATATAGGATGAAACAAATTAAAATGACAAATCAAACACCATATATATTTTACTTAGTATAAATAATTTTAATTAATATATTATTAAAATTAATTTATCTTATAAAAATAAAATGTGTCTTACATATTCGTGTCGAGATGCCGCAAATGACTTCGAACCGTGGCGGCTGAGAATCTTGTTCTTCTTTCGATTCTCTTTGTTCAAAGCCGATCTTTTCTGGGCCGCCTCCGACATGTACAAATCGACATACTTGTTCCACTCAGACATCTCCAAGCTCGAAGGAGGATTTCTTCTGATCTCTTCCACTCTAGCAGCCCCACCCTTTTTTGTAAAGTAATCGCGTTTCATATCATATTTATTGTCACGGTATCGACCAGCGAAATACGATGTGAGCGCCGAGCGAATGGCATCCCAGTCTGGTCTGCTCCTGTGGCGTTCCAAATCGAACATAAGCTGCAATCAAATATAGTTAAAATTAATATAAAGATATAAATAAATAAACAAATTTTAATAAATGTACACATTCAAATAATTAAATATAGAGATATAAATAAATAAACAAATTTAAATAAATATGCACATTTAAATAAATAAACACGATAACATAACAATATATATAAAAGGAAAATGAAATAACTGACCCCGAGCTGTGGAAGGAAGTCAGCCGTCTTCTCCGGTTCTATATCGTACCAGGAGGCATAGGAGAGCGGCAGCCGCCGAATGAGCTCGCCGACATAATTGCTAAACCATGCCGAGTTCGGGCACACATGAGTGTAAGTCCCCTTATCACCAATCTCAAACTCAATCGACTGTGGGCCACCATCTCTCACGGCGTTCTTGAGCTTCACATTCTTATTTTCTTCGCGTGGGCGCTGCCTACCGCCACTCTGATCTCCCTACCCCTGCCTCCCCTGCCTCCCCCCCTGGCCCGACCTCCTCGGCGGGGTCGCCCTGATCCTGCAATTGGAGTGAGTGGAAACATCATAAAGTAACTTAATGATAGTATATATGATATATGTATGTATATACATATATGTATGTTGTATATATATATATATATATATATATATATATATATATATAATAATATATATATTATATATATATATATATAATATAATAAATATAGTATATATATATATACATATATAATATAGTATATATATATATATATATATATATATATTATATATATATATATATATATATATATATATATATATATATATATATAATATATATATATATATATATATATATATATATATATATATATAAATATATATATATATATATATATATATATATATATATATATATATACACACATATATGTGTATACCTATATGTATATATATACACATATATCTATATATATACATAATATGTGTATATATATACATATATATATATATATATATATATGTAATCTAGAAATTCTTACCACCAGCACGGTGCCCGCCCTCAATCTGACGGGTAGGGGAAGGTGGTGGATCACTGGCACCGTCACCACCATGACTGCGCGCAACTGCTGCTGCCATCTGTAAAAGTACAAGTTGAGTAACATATAGAAATTCGGGAACAAATTAACATAAGCATGCACACATTCAAATACATACACATTCAAAAGAAATATACACTTTTAAACAATCCATAACAATTTCATTAAAATAAGTGTCGTTTTACAAGTTACATTTTAAGATCAATCTGCACAATCACAATCACTATCATAAACAACATTAGTCGCAACTTCAACTTCATCATCAGAATTGTTTGCGACTTCATTATCAGAATCTACTAAATCATAAGGATCGTCGTCTTTATCATTAATAAAATCATCGTCGTCATCAACAGGAATGATTGGTGGTGGTGCCTCAACTAACGTTGATTCACCATCGATATTTAAGGTTTCAAGTTCTAAATCATTCAAATTAGCAGACAGTTGGAGATCGGATGAGTTGTTGCCATGTATCACATCATCATCGTCTTCTACCACGATGACATCCCAGGTTGTGTTGTGATTTACTTCTTGGACGACCTTCCAATGGAGTGGTCGTCTGGCAGGATCTTCAAGGTAGAAGACTTGGTTTGCTTGTGTTGCGAGAATGTAAGGTTGATCTTCGAACGCATAGCTACATGCCAAAATTTGTGTCATGTTGTTTCTAGTGGTAAAACGTTGGACTCTACGGTTTTTGTTGCTTAATTCGAACCACTTAACTCGAAACAACACAACTTTGAACTGGGAATATGCGAACTCCAGAATTTCTTCTAGCTGACCATAATACATTTCTCCCTCCTTCTCACCAGGTGAACAAATTACGCTATTCTGAGTTGTACGTTTTATATCACGGCTGTGTACGACAAACCTCACACCGTTGACTACGCAAGAGTTGACTGAGATTGGGGTCGGTGATGGTCCACAAGCCAAAGCGAATAAGTCGGGAGTACAGCTTAGGTCATCGGCTATGTAAAGTTTACGGATCTATGAAAAAAGATAAGAATAGATGGAGATGAGTAATAGTCGTTATTTATACATGGAAATACATACAATAAGTTTACCTTTAGCTCAAACCAGCTCGGAAATGCTTGTTGCATGTCGATATGAGGAAATTCCTTGAAAATGTTCTTGATATTAGAATAAATCGAAAAGATAACTTGGGAAACAGAAATTTCAAAATATAAACGCATACCTCTCGAACTCGTCCGTGTACTTGTCGATCTCAGGACTGTTGTGAAGTACATACCATATCACTCTCTTCATTTCTTGGAGACCTAACTTAATCAATGTCTCTTTACCAGAATTGGTACATAGTGATCGGAACACCTGGAAATCACTTGTTGGGCGAGGACGGTCCTGAGATGCAGCGGGATGATTAAATTTTGTCCCAACACCACGAAAATAATGAGAACAGAAAGTTAATGCTTCATTTGCAACATAACCCTCCGCTATTGAACCCTCCGGCTTAGCTTTATTTCGGACATAGTTTTTAAGCTTCTTCATGTATCTTTCAAATGGATACATCCAACGGAATGAAACATGCCCGCCTTCAATAGCCTCTTCAGGTAAATGCATAACCAAGTGAATCATAATGTCAAAAAAAGCAGGAGGATATATTTGCTCGAGACTGCACAAAATATTGATCAACTGGTCTTTAGCTTTCACCATGTCTTTCACCATCAAAGTTCGGGCGCAAATTTGCTTAAAGAAGAAACAAAGCTCGATCAATGGTGTATAAGTTTGTGCGTCCAAGTATTGCTGAAGTCCATAAGGAAGTAACCATTGCATCATTATATGACAGTCATGAGACTTCATGCCTGTTATACTGTTATCATCTTTGGTCACTTTTGACTTGAACTTGGATCCGAAGCCATCTGGTAGTTTAACTGTTTTGATGTATTGACAGAAGAGTTTTCTTTTATCGGGTGTGAAGGAGTACTTTGCATGAGGCTTCGAGCACTTCCCGTTTTGTTTGTTTCCGAGCCACAACTCCTGTCGAATGCCCAGAGCTTGCAAATCTTGTCTTGCCTTCGCGGTGTCTTTAGATTTGTCATTCATTAACAAGGTGTTCAAGATACTCTCCAACACATTTTTTCGATATGCATGACATCTAAATTGTGTGGTAGAGAAAGAAAAGACCAATATTCAAGATCGTAGAAGATAGACCGTTTAGTCCAGTTCAGCTCGACTGTATGACTACGTTTTATCTTCCCACCCCCATAATCCGGATGTTTCCCCGGCACACGTGTGGGCAATGTCGCAAGTTGAGTCAAGATATCAGCCCTAGTATCTTTTCTAGGAGGATCTCTATAATCGGGTTCACCATTGAATGTCGTACAGTCCCTCCTCCATTTATGGTTTTTTTAAAGAATCTTCTATGACCAACATAAGCTGTTTTGCTTATCACACGCGTAGCCGGAGTGTCTACTTTGCATGTAGGGCAAGCGTAGTAACCTTTCCCTTGCCAACCAGACAAACTACTTCGAGCAGGAAAATCATTGATGGTCCATAAAAGCATCGCTCTCATGTGGAATTGAGTGCCTGTAGCAGCGTCCATAGTCAAGATACCTGGTTTTTTCCATAATTCCACAAGGTCATCAATCAAGGGCTTCAAGTAAACATCGATGTCCTTCGCCGGTGATTTAGGGCCTGGAATCAACAACGTCAGCATCAAAGAAGTCTCTTTCATGCATAACCACGGAGGCAAGTTGTATGTTGTTAATATAACCGGCCACATGCTGTAAGTCTGACTAAGGTTTCCGAACGGATTGAAACCATCAGCAGCCAACCCTAATCGAACGTTTCTTGGTTCTATAGCAAAATCCGAATATTTATTGTCAAACTTCTGCCATGCTTTACCATCAACCGGGTGTTGCATCTTACCGTCCGTAGACTTTCCAGTAGCATGCCAAGTCATATGTTTTGCAGTGTGAATAGACTTGTACAAACGTTGTAGTCTAGGAATGATAGGAAAGTAACGCAACACCTTGTTAGGAACTTTCTTCCCCGTTGTTTTATTGTCTTTCCATCTACTCGTTTTGCAAACCGGATAATACTCCAAATCTTCGCCATCATCCCCCCGATATAGAAAGCAATCATTTTCACAAGCATGTATCGACTCGTACCCTAACCCGACCTTTTTAAATGTCTTCTTTATATGATAGTATGACGGTGGGAGATTGTAACCTAACCTGGGCGGAAATACCTCCTGGAGAAATTTTAGTGTTTTGTTAAATGAAGTATCACTCCATTTACCGCTGACCTTGAGATGTGTAAACTTTGCCATAAAATCCAATGTTGTCATAAAGTCACAACCCGAGTACAGAGGCTGGTTGGAACTTGAAAGTAACTCTTCATACTCGTTACGCAGAGGAGGTGTCGCTGCTTGAGTAGGCTCGTTACTTGTCTCGCCAATATTTCCATGAGTCGGCTCATTATTCGAAGGAATATCAAGAATATCATTTTGATCATTATTCGGAGGAATATCAAGAATATCATTAAGGCACGCACCCATGTCACTCATCTCACGTTGTGTTGTGTTATCAAGAATATCATATTGATCATTATTCGGAGGATCCGGTTCACCGTGATCCTTCCATTGTGTATAAGTTGGGTCCCACCCATTGTGGCCTATGTGGTATTTAAGACCTTCGAGAGATACCCATGGAACATTACGACAACGACGACACGGACATTTTATGTTTCCGGAACTATTCAATAACGGTTTGCAATGATCGAGGAAGGCGGCAAGACCATCAAGAAATTCTTTTGAACCACGATGCTCTATACGGGTCCAACTCTTATCAATTATCATAACTGCATTTTTATGATGCAATCGGTTATTATATGCACTTAATTAATGATTACGAGTTGTTTTGTTCACCTAGCGCAACTATGGAAGGCAATCCTAACCCACTCTTTGAATGATTCGTCCCATATATGAATGCGTATAACTGATTTACTATTTGAGAAAATTTCGGAAGCATTTCCTCTCAACTCCCCAAATATGTGCATTAAGGACATATTCGTAGGAGTAAAGGAGAAACACTGTCGAAATAATCTCAAATAGTAAATCAGTTATACGCATCCATATCCTAAATGAGACAAAACATTCAAAAAGCAGTCCCAAACAGGGGACTTTCCGAAATTAATTTCTAATAAATTAATTCCGGACGGGTTTTCTATAGGATGATTAACTTCGGACGGGGACTTTCCGAAATTAATCACTAAAATCCTAAAACATTCACAAAAGTCTAACAATATGATAAAGTTATGATAAAGTTAAACAATTAATAGAATATAAATACATGTTACACTTTTGCAATTGATTCACCACAAAACGTTATGATAAAGTCCAAATCACAGTCCATATGATAAAGTCCAAGTGTTACACTAATCGAGTATTAATCCCAAACAAGAGCATTCAATTCTTTAACGAAAAATCAGACTCTATTGCAATAGATTTATAAATGATTTTCACGTTTACATGAAATTCAAATAGGACATTCTAAATAGAATGTATATTTATGTTTCTATTACCTAATCAACATATTTAGCAAGAATACTCTAAAATGCTCGAAAAGTTCATGCCCATCCATTTGTTTTGTATCATAACTAAGTGTCACTTAACGCCCTATTTGTGCAGAAAATAAGCGGAACATTTCACGCAACATTTCACAAACATTTAGCAGCTAACGCGCCCTACTTCTATCCTACACCAACTGATTTTTAAACGCAACATTTCACAAACATATATAACAACATACTGTCTCGGCAGTCTCGGGCTCTTGGCTGTGGTCTCGGGCTGCAGTCTCGGGCTGCGGTCTCGGGCTCGGGCTCGGGCTATATTAAAAGAGAGCATATTAATATATAAAAAGTTATAAAAAAACTGTTGTCGGTGACATGTCGTCGGGATACCAAAAGTTTAAAAAAAATAAAAAAGGGACAACATTACCTCTAAGATTAAACAAAATTAACAAAAAACAAAACTAATAAAAATCAAAATTACCTGCTGTGGTGTCTCGGCTGTTTTGTAGAAGAAGAAGAAGTGGGGAAGAAGAAGAATTAAACAAAGGAGGGGTTGAGGAGTGAATTAAACATGAGAGGAGGAGGAGGAGGTGCACAGTGGTGCTCGTGTAGTTGTGGTGGAGCTGTGGTGGAGCTGCGGTGGTGTAGGAGGTGGAGCTGTGGTGTCGTAGGTGGTGGGGTGTAGTGATGGTGGAGCTGTGGTGGAGCTGGAGTAGTGGTAGTGGTGGAGTAGTGGTAGTTGGTGCACACTGTAATGATGGTAGTGGTAGTGGTGGAGTAGTGGTAGTGGTGGAGTAGTGGTAGGAGGTGGAGCTGTGGTGTCGTAGGTGGTGGGGTGTAGTGATGGTGGAGCTGTGGTGGAGCTGGAGTAGTGGTAGTGGTGTCGGAGGTGGTGGTGGAGTATAATCGCCGGCGAGATGAAGTAGGTATAAGAATAAAAATTATACGTTTTTTTTTCTAAGTGTTGACTAGATCTACTTTTGATATAACTTTTAATGTTACCGACGTCATGTCGTCGGTAACATAAAAGAATTTTGTTGTTTATGGTTTGGCGGGACGTATAAAATTTTGGTGAAAATTTTGGCGGTTATATTACCGACGACAAGTCGACGGTAATATTATAAATACTTTTATAAAATTATAAGAAATAGTTTTATAAAAAAAAAAATAAGTAGTTAAATTTTTTATTTATTATAAATACTTTTATAAAATAAAAAAAAATTAAAAATAGTTTTATAAAATAAAAAATAAGTAGTTAAAATTTTTATTTATTATAAATACTTTTATAAAATTAAAAAATAAATTAAAAATAGTTTTATAAAATTAAAAAATAAGTAGTTAAATTTTTTATGGTTATACACTAGATGTTTAACGAACGAGCCGAGATGTTATGGTTTTACACGAGATGTTTAACGAACGAGCCGAAATGTTATGGTTATACACTAGATGTTTAACGAACGAGCCGAGATGTTATGGTTTTACACGAGATGTTTAACGAACGAGCCAAGATGTTATGGTTGTACACGAGATGTTAAACGAATGATCCGAGATGTTATGGTTGTACACGAGATGTTAAACGAACGAGCCGAGATGTTATGGTTATACACTAGATGTTTAATGAACGAGCCGAGATGTTATGGTTGTACACGAGATGTTAAACGAACGAGCCGAGATGTTATGGTTATACACTAGATGTTTAACGAACGAGCTGAGATGTTATGGTTATACACGAGATGTTTAACGAACGAGCCGAGATGTTATGGTTGTACACGAGATGTTAAACGAACGAGCCGAGATGTTATGGTTATACACGAGATGTTAAACGAACGAGCCGAGATGTTATGGTTGTACACGAGATGTTAAACGAATGATCCGAGATGTTATGGTTGTACACGAGATGTTAAACGAACGAGCCGAGATGTTATGGTTATACACGAGATGTTAAACGAACGAGCCGAGATGTTATAGTTGTACACGAGATGTTAAACGAATGATCCGAGATGTTATGGTTGTACACGAGATGTTAAACGAACGAGCCGAGATGTTATGGTTATACACTAGATGTTTAACGAACGAGCCGAGATGTTATGGTTTTACACGAGATGTTTAACGAACGAGCCGAGATGTTATGGTTGTACACGAGATGTTAAACGAATGATCCGAGATGTTATGGTTGTACACGAGATGTTAAACGAACGAGCCGAGATGTTATGGTTATACACTAGATGTTTAATGAACGAGCCGAGATGTTATGGTTTTACACGAGATGTTTAACGAACGAGCCGAGATGTTATGGTTTTACACGAGATGTTTAACGAACGAGCAGAGATGTTATGGTTATACACTAGATGTTTAACGAACGAGCCGAGATGTTATGGTTATACACGAGATGTTAAACGAACGAGCCGAGATGTTATGGTTGTACACGAGATGTTAAACGAATGATCCGAGATGTTATGGTTGTACACGAGATGTTAAACGATTTGCCGAGATGTTATGGCTATACACTATATGTTTAACGAACGAGCTGAGATGTTATGGTTTTACACGAGATGTTTAACGAACGAGCCGAGATGTTATGGTTGTACACGAGATGTTAAACGAATGATCCGAGATGTTATGGTTGTACACGAGATGTTAAACGAACGAGCCGAGATGTTATGGTTATACACTAGATGTTTAATGAACGAGCCGAGATGTTATGGTTTTACATGAGATGTTTAACGAACGAGCCGAGATGTTATGGTTTTACACGAGATGTTTAAAGAACGAGCAGAGATGTTATGGTTATACACTAGATGTTTAACGAACGAGCCGAGATGTTATGGTTATACACGAGATGTTAAACGAACGAGCCGAGATGTTATGGTTGTACACGAGATGTTAAACGAATGATCCGATATGTTATGGTTGTACACGAGATGTTAAACGATTTGCCGAGATGTTATGGTTATACACTATATGTTTAACGAACGAGCCGAGATGTTATGGTTTTACACGAGATATTTAACGAACGAGCCGAGATATTATGGTTGTACACGAGATGTTAAACGAACGAGCCGAGATGTTATGGTTGTACACGAGATGTTAAACGAACGAGCCGAGATGTTATGGTTATACACGAGATGTTATGGTTATACACTAGATGTTATGGCGCCAAAACTTCCCTCCAAAAGATCTATTTTTTTTACCATATATAACAGTTAGCAGATCTGCTCTTAACCACACAAACACATTATACACTCTCAAATCCTCACAACCACAAACACACACTGTTATCATGGTGAAGATGGCGGAATTTGAAGCTTTTGCTTGTCTTTGTGGACGAGGAGACGTAATTCTGCGACAATCGCATCGACCTCACTCCCGTGGTAAACAATACTATGCGTGTCCTTTATCCAAGGTGAACAATTACATACTTTTTTGTGTGTTATTTAAATAATTTGGTTAGTCGTTAAAAATTATAGTTTTTACTCTTTAACAGGGTGGGACAAAGGAGTATGGATGCGATTTTTTTTTATGGAAGGATGAACGACTAGCCAAAATGACCGCTTCTGTTGGAGCTTCAACGCCTCCAACTCATTCCGCAAGACCATCCACAACTCCAACTCGATACACTGCAGGACCTTCAACATCAAGTCCTGGAAATACAGAGTGCTCAAACTGCATCAAACTGAATCACCAGATAATGGTACTCAATAAAATGCTAGAAGTGTATATGCATCCAAACAAACACACAACTGATTCAGCTGCCTTACTTCACGACCTTTATAATGACATGGTAGGTGATATGGGAAATCTTCGTATGTAGGTTGTTGTTGTTGCTGTTATTGTTGTTGTTGTTGCTGTTATTGTCGTTGTCGTTGTTTGTTGTGTTATTGTTGTTGTTTAATAAAATGTTGTTGTTGTTGTGAAAACTGATGTCGAACGTGCTTTATATTTTTAATTTGTACGCTTTAATGTTGGAGGCGTTGTGAAAACTTAAGTATCCATCAAGATTCAACCATAAGGGGTGTTTGGGATTGCTTATTTCCTGCACCAAAAGGGTGTTTTGGTTTATGACCTTATTTGAAGAAACAACATCACAATTAACAAACACGAATGCACACATTTTATTTAAAACACGCAAGAGTTCTCAAACGAAAAACTCGACAACCAAACAAAACAACTCAAACTAAACAACTCGACAACCAAACGAAACAACTCAAACTAAACAACTCGACAACCAAACGAAACAGATCAAACGAAACGACCCGTTTATTTTTTTTTGCGGCTACTTCCCGCTTTGCTGGAACTCGCACCATCTTTTCCTTTCCTTGCTCTCATTTCCTTGATACGTGCAAACGTAGCTTCGAGATTTGTTACTCTATTTTCCAGATTACCAAATTCGGTGTTGAGGTCCAACATGCTTTCAGCTTCATCGTCACCTCCAACAGCAGCAGCTTGAGCTTCAGCAGCACGTTGAGCTTCAGCAGCATCTAGCTCTTCCAAATACTCTCTATAGTACGGCTTTCTCCTCAACCATTCCAGAATCTTGTCCCTCTGCCACGGTGCACAGTTCTCATAAGAACCATATTCATAAAAAATTTCCCAGCCCCAATGAAGTATAATTTCATTATACAGGAGCTCGTGTGATAAAGCCTTCGACCATTCCTGTTCCGGCGTTAAACCATCCATTGTTATGTGTGTTTTTTGTGAGAATTTACGTGTTTTGTGATAATTTTATTATATGATATATATATAAGTAAAAAATTGGCGGGGTGGAGGGAAATTTTGGCGGGAAATATCACCGACGACCTGTCGTCGGCATAATAAAGGCGGGAAAAAACCCGCCCAATTATTCGCTATTATTCACAAGAGGGAAAAGTCAAAAAATTTGACTTAAATATGTGCCGACGTCATGTCGTCGGCGTCATTAAACTAACGGCAAAACAATTCTTAATCATTCGCTAATCCCACGCTAATCACAATTATTTTTTGGTTTATACTATGCCGACGACATGACGTCGACATAGTTTTGGCGGGTCAAATTCCCGCCCAGGTTTTCACCAAGTCAAACACTAGAATCATTTTACCGACGAAACGTCGTCGGCATAATACTGACATAAAAATTCAACGCAACCTTGGCTTGGTCAAGTCATTTTTTTTGTCGTTTAGCGAATGCTGCCGACGACACTCGGTCGTCGGCACGGTGTCCGTTGCCCGAGATATGTTTTCTTGTAGACCGCCGGTGCTTGGCGAGGTAACTTGATCCGGGTTACGGTGCAGCCAGATATGGTGTTTAAAACCCTAATTGTTAAAGCTGCAGCCACCGACGTCAATTGTTGTTCTTGAAGGAGCCGGTTTAAAACCCTAATTTGTATGGTTTGGATTTTGATGCTAAAGTTGGGGTGAGTTGTGTTCTTGATTGAAGTGTTAATTGTTGTTCTTTAAAAGGTTGGTTTATCGCCCTTATTTTCAGGATTTGGTTCTTTAGATTCAAGGTGGGGGTTTTGTTCTGGGTTTAAGTTCATTTCTATTCGTGTTGTTCAAGTTTAGGTATGTTTATTTTTTAGGTTAGGGTTTGCTTATGAGTTATTTCAATGAAATTGCATAAAGTGTGCACGCAAGTAACTCAGTGCACCATATGTGATGAAAAATGAAGGCGGTATTCCCCATTTTATATAACCCAAAAGAAATAGAATCCTGAAATTCTCTCCTGAACTAACGACTCTATTGGAAAGTAGAATTAGCGACTTTCACGAATTTTCAAGTGGATGAGATTGGTTGACATGTTATTAACCGATCGAAAATTTAATACAACCTTTTCTGATCCCGCTGGAGGCGGAGACCCCATATTATACCAGCATCTCTTTCGACTCTTCGGTCATCCAGAGGTGTATATTCTCATTCTGCCTGGATCCGGTATCATAAATCATATAGTTTCTACTTTTTCGGGAAGACTCATGCATCCTGGGAGGGTACGACTTCAACGGATGGACTCGATCGAACGGACAACCACTTTTCATTTTTGTAGGATATTCAATCCAAAAGACCATTATTAGCATGTAGTAGATTGACCCGTTTACGTAATATCCCATCAATGGATACGGTAAGGGAGAAAGTGGTCGACGGCGGTCTGGAGAGGTGGATAGATAGGATTAAGGGAAAAATCTTGTTTGGTTCGGTAATGGAATCGCCATGGCAGATGTATTATTTCTACCTCATCGTTTTACTCCGCTGTTGATGGTATGTATAATGAGAATGGTGACAGTGTTGATTATGAGAAGCTGTGATGAATCTCTGCAGATTTGACTAAAGTTGTGATCGTCCGAACCTTGGCGGGGCAAATCACTAGATTTGCAGCCATCGTAGATATTTACGCGTTTCTAGAATTCGTAAAATTTGTTTGACATCTTCTATGTGAAAATGCTCCATTTTCATAAGATCTTCTTGGCTGTTATTCAAAAGGTCCGAATTATTAATTGTGTCATAAAGGCCCTTATGCCCACGTCCCAACCGCTCTTGCTACAGTTAACCGATCTTCTTCGCAGGATAACCCCAAGGGGTTGTGGTTTTTTACGCTTTTTTTGATTCGTACCCTATTTGAGCTTCATAAACACTTTTTTCTGATTTTGTATCCCAACATCATTTTGGTACCAGTTAAAAGATGAATGATATAATTAATGTTGTAATTTAACCTTGGGGCTATTTGTACATCCCACTGTTTTTGTATACAGGTTTCCGCTAAGATCGCACCAGAAGCTTAGAAACACCACATGTTTCTCGCAGCAATCCGATTTCGCATGTCAGAGGTGAGTTACACCAACATTGTTATTATACCTTGCAGCTACTGTTGTTTCCTCAAGTTTTATGCTCCAACTTATATCTTACACATGGTTTTGATCGTGTTTAATGTTGTTGTAGCTCAGCACTCTTCAGCTACCACTCGAGATCTCCAACCAAGGTCACAAAGGCAACGACGTAGCCGTTCTAGACTAGGGCAAGCGATTCACTGTCACTACAACATTGACTGAAATTGGAGGGGATATTTTGAAGCTTTCGGCGGGGACATGTCCCTGCCAAAAACCTTTAGCGGGGACATGTCTCTGCCAAAACGTCCACGCTAACTCCTTCTCGCTTAAGCTTTTGGCGGGGACAGTTTCAACCTTTTGACGGGGACAAGTGGGACCCACAACCTTTGAGCTGGTCAAAGTTGGTCCAGCGTGACACCACTTTTGGCGGGGACATGTCCTCGCCAAAAAATCACTTACTTAACCAGAAAATCGTTTAATTTAGTGATTAAGTTAATTAATTAGTTATTTGCCAAAAGTGTTATCCACTGTTGAGATTAACACTTTTGGCGGGGACTCGTCATCGCCGAAAGTGTTATCCACTGTTGGGATAAACACTTTTGGCGGGAACATGTCCCCGCAAAACGTGTTATCCACTGTTGAGATTAATGCTTTTGGCGGGGACATGTCCAACAAGTTTTGATAACGTGCTATCAGCTTCACCGTCCAACATCTCCTTGTAGTATGGCTTTTTCCTCAACCATTTCAGAATAACATCTCTTATCCACGGGCTAATGTTCTTATAAGAACCATATTCATCAATAATTTCGACGCCATAGGTATTAAGAACTACATCAAAGGGATGCAGCGACAATAAAACCTTTTACCACTTCTCTTCCGACGTGTAACCAGCCATTGTTATGTGTGTTTAGTGGGAATTGACGATTGGTTTATTTGTGTTTTGCAGAACTGAGGATGATCGGTTAGGTTATATATAAGTAAAACTTTGGCTGGATAAAGTTGCAATTTGGCGCCAACACTTTTGGCGGGGACTTGTCCCCGCTAAAAGCTATTATTATTAGCAGAAAACTTTGGCGGGTTAAAGTAATTGCGAGGAGAGAAAAATAAAAAAATGGTTAACTCTTTTAGCGGGGACATGTCCCCCCCAAAAGGTGAGAAGTATAGTACTATTCTTTTGGCGGGGACGTGTCCCTGCCAAAAGTAGTGGCGGGAAAAAAAAAGCGAGAACAATTAAGAGTTATAACTTTGATCAAAATTTGCCAAATACCAAAAATACTTTCGGCGGGGACATGTCTCTGCAAAAAATATGCCTTGAAAATTAAGTGAACGGTCAGCGACTTTGTGTGCCGGCTCAGCATGGTTTTTGTCGTTTAGCGACTTTCGGCGAGAACAAAGGGCGTCCTCCCCAGAAGTCTGGTCGCCCGTCCTCCTGATTGTTGTAGTGTGTTTGTTCACACGTTTTATTTGATATATAACACAAAAACCAGCCTACTTTCTACTAAAAAAATATATTTTGCAATAATCAACGTCGTAAACCAACGCCCCGCCACCTACCTCATTATTTCAATTTGTTAAACAACGGGCTTAGACTTAGACCTTAGAGTGCGTGAGAGCTTGTTTTGAATATTGAGCTCTATATCATTGGGCCTTTTAGTTACTGCGTTGTATTATTAGTATACTATGGGCTACTTTTGCGTTACATGATACGGTGAGCCTCGTGACACGAAGTCATTTTACATGACTCATGGTTTTTTTTACTTGGAGGTATATTGTTGACCAATAGCATTTTAAATGGTCAATGATTTTCACATCGTACCGTATATGGCAACAATGTAATTTGTTGTATTTTATTTAGGATTATTTTTTTAATCCAGCTTGACTAAAAATTTACATACCATACGGTTGTTGTCCCTTGTGCTTTGAGTTTCGACAGCGGTTCATGATCTATTTACAATATCTTTTTGGCCAAAAAGAAATGAAGTAGCACAGTAAACAAAAACAAATGAGATTATGAGAAAACAAATGAGATTATGAGAATGCGATGATAAAGAGATTGACAGGATGATGACTCTTAGAGCATCACTTATGTTATCACTGCATAAAGAACTTTTAGAGTTTGTCATGGTTTCTCCAATATATACCCGCGGGATAGTAAATATTTCGTGTTGAAATCTAGTTTAATCAATTCGTCCCACAGAATTGCCTCATATAACAGATTTGATCATATGAGTCCTTAAATCGTTGTACTTGGTGATGAAACAAGTAGCGTTATCACATGCGAAAGTAATAAAATGATACAGCTGCAAAAAATTGTTGCTTCACGTCTTCCATAACGAGACATACAGTATATTACTACTGTTGTGTGTCTCATAACAAAAATGAGCGCGTGTCGGACTTCAACATGTGCACAATCCGACCAGGGAAACATGACATTATAAGACAACTCTAACTTAATTACATACGGCTCACACGTTTCCTGGTCTGTATGACTAACTTTATTTCATTTCCATAGGTAACTTGCACGTTCACCATCACTATAGTCAATAAATGTATTTGGAGATATAAATTATTTGATCGATACCCATAATCAGTTGGCTCGACAGATTCTAATTAACAACCAAATTATTCTCTAAAACTCCTTACATTTATGTTGTCTCTCTTTAATTGTCGAAATCTTTATATCTTTTTTTAACCAGAAGATTTACATGTAGTAACATCCTTTGCCACCCGCCGTAAAAATATACAATACAGTTACTGAATACGTAATAATTAGTTATAACGGTCTCAAGATAAGATCATGGATATCAATATATATCTCAAACAGATCAATAACAAAGATATACATACATTTAATATTGGGTTCAAGACCTGAAAATTCTATGAACAAATTACCTAACAGACGCAATTTTATTACACAAACAAGAGGAAAATAAATAAAATTTATCAAAACCGTACAGAATAGATTATTTTCGCGTTCCTAAGATGCTCGATTAGCTATAGGAAACATATCAATTTATCAAAACCGTGCAGAATAGATTATTTTCTAAGGAAGTTTATGTTTAATTCAATTCAGTGTAGTTTGGGTTATGCAAAAGCATGGGGAATCGTGGGATAAGTTATCATCTGTAGTAGATGTCGCTCGTGTTCGTCTCCCAGGTTGGAGTTTTTTTCTGGGAGGTTAATTTGGATCTGAACCAAAAGCCCAAGCATTCTCCCTCCCAACCTCCTCTTCTTCCTCTCCTTCTTCCTTTGATACAATTGTACCATTACTACCCTTCCAATGTCAAATCCTGACGAGATCTTCTAGAAACTTATTCCAAATTGATAGGAAGGTTGTTTTTCATTCCTCCACTCCCACCAATCACCTAATATAGATCTACAAAATAAAAATGTTGTTCATCTGTGTTAGATCTGCGATCTAGAGAATAAGTTAATAAATACCATGTACACTCGTCATTTTAAAAGAATCACAGTTACCTTGTCAGGATTATATTATTCGAAATACTATGAACAATGATCCATCCTTTTTCAATCACCTGCATGATGATAAAGATTCTAAGTTAGCATGACATGATAAAAAAATGAAAAGACTAGACTAAAAATCTGAGGATTAAGAAAGGACTCACATATGATTCAGGAGGTCTTGTTTCTTCGAACAGGTAAAATGAAACTGCTGCCATTAGGGTTTGCTATGACTTGTGGGGCGCCTATTGGATAAAAAGCCTGACAAGACAACCTAGAATGCAAGGATTTTATAATTGTGTGATTAGGTTTTAAGTTATAGTTTAGCCCTTCTTCTTTTAATCTTTGCAAATCTAACCCTTCCTCTTGTTTGTCATGTTCATTTTAGAACTCGATGCTACTTTAAGGATCCATATTTAGAAGAAAATTTTTGCCAAAAATCGTATTTCTAATTTAGAGAAAAGAGTTCTATGACTTTTGTTCCTCAACAACATTGCATTGGCAGAAAATAAAAAGGTACGTGATATATACATTGGATTGTTTGGCCTTTCGTGGTGGTTCTTGTGTATATTATATTTAGGGAAAATTCCCGAAATAGACTAGTTGCCTTTCGATACATCACTTTCGAGACCCTTTTTGCGGGTAAGCCAAAACTAGGCCGTGGGCAACTACCACGTTGCGCAACTCAACCCCGTAAGTGACAAGTGTGACTTTATTGATTACGAGGTGCTGAGTTATAGGACAACTTGTGTACTTTTTGGGCAACTGATTTGAGTTGCCCAATTTTAGTACAATCATTTCGGACACATGGCGACACATAATTAGGTGGTGCAAGTTGCCAAGGCAACATTCTAGAAAAAGCACGCCCAAAAAAATGGTCTCGAAAGCGTTGTGTCGAAAGGCAACGGGTCTACTTCGGGATTTTTCCCTTATATTTATTTTCTACTTTTTTTTTGTTCGGGTTGTTGTTGTGCGCTTAATTGTACTTCATGTAGCGCTCTTTTTTTCGAACGGAAGATTTTTGTAAACAACATAGGAAGAAGCTAGGGAAAATAATAACAAGGTGTTTGGAAGAGCGTCACAAGGACTACGAACCATCAATCCAATTAAGAGAAAGTTTCTTTTGCCCATCGGAAATTCAGATCAAGTAGTACAGCTTTATATCTTTGAAAGAAGTCTTCGGCCTTTTTGTTTCAAAACTGAATTATTTTTTATGTTGCCAATGAAGCCAAAGGGAAATTTGAACTACCACAAAAATTAAAGATGTGATGACCTGCCTTTACCTTCATTTCATTCACAAAATTTAGACCATCAACGAGGCCTGTTACATTTTCATTGGTAAGGTTCCGCAAATTTAAGACCTCCTTCCAAACCCTTTTAGCAACAATACAATAATTAAACAAAATGTGATCTTCCGTTTCTAACGCCTCGTCATAAACGGGACCCTAACCGAGTTTAAGTCAATGGCCCTTTTATCTAAGTTTTCAAAGTTGATTTGCACGGGTAACAGATTAGTGATTATCCATGATGTGAATTAAGTTTAACTTAATGGGTAAAAGCGTGCTCCACTTGTAGCATTGGGGAGACATGGTATGAGAATGGAGAGTAATGAGTTGACCGAGAAAGATGATCTTGTGTAATTTAATCTGCATTCCCGAGAGTCTTGTGACACTAAGTGTTGAAATTATACGAGCAGCAACCCGGGTAATCACATGTTTGAAACTGCGCCCCAAAGTAGCCTCGAACAGTAGCAAATGAACACCCCAAAAACAGTAAACGGAAACCTACAGGGGAAGAACTTCCCTGTCCTTTAATGGTTTCTACGGAGCCCGTTTGATCGCTTCGAGCCTACGTACCGTACACCCCATGATTAATGCAGTCTCAAGTAACGGTCTATTGTAAGCGAAAAAAATAAATTGGTATGCATAGTTGGTTTGTAGAGAAACAAAATGGGTTGAAATACGCGATGCATCAAATAAATTATCTTTGAGAGTGTATTGCTTTTTTGTTGTGGTATTATTAGTATGAAACTTGGCTAACTATTTATGCGTAAAACTATAATTAGTTTGTACCTATGATTTAGTTAGTTTTCCCATGATCTCATGAACCACAAATGTCATCAATACAGTCCATAATTAAATTTCGTGATACACTATGACCAAGTAACATACTTCAATATTTACCAAGTTATACTTAATTTATACATGAAATCCTTCTATACAACACTTCATGTACGTGTGTATGAAGAGTTAAGTTCGGGCTCCGCCCCTGATTCCCACAATATTCATTATATTCAGTTAATTATAATGATTATCTTATATCAACTTATATAAGAAACCAAACCCATTTCTTTAAACATTGTTCAACTTATAGATAAATATTAATATCATCACTATTAATATCCAACAATCCCTCGCCAAGTTGAACAATTTCTCTAGTTACTCAAAATGTCAAGCTACAATGTGTCATGAAGATTAAACCTCTTATTATGCACACACAAAGTAAGATCGATTCAATTGTGTCCGAAGATTAAACCATAAACCTTAATATATAATGGTGTCCGAAGATTAAACCATAACCTCTTGACATTACCAGCGGATAGATACGCATTTTCATTTGTATTGTGCATTCTCACTACGAGCGAATTTGGTCATGTGCTTAAATCTTGTTTCATAACTCTCTAAGAGAGAAACCACGACTCTCTATTCAAGGCGGCACCACCTATAGGTCATATAGTGTTGGTCCAATTTGAATTTATGCAACATCATGAATTGTATGAACAAAAGCTTAAGCAAATGAAAATAACTTATGTTTATTAAACATATTGGAACTGTTACATAATCTTGACCATGAACAACTAATAATACCCATTTGTACATCACTACAGTATCTGTTTCACACTAGAGGTTGAAGGTGAAGGCTATTACGAGGGATAGTTGCGGAATAATATCCCTAGCAATGACAAATGCTTCTCTTCAAGTTATGAAGAGGAAGATCTCACTTAGAAGAGGAAGTGTTTTCTAGAAGTGGAATCTGTTAACTATCACTACTACTAACCTCCCTTTTATAGACAAAGGGAGATACACTGTTAGTAGTTACAAGAATAGTAATAACTAAACTAGAAGCAAACTGGAAGTAAGGTACACGTGCACTTGTGTGGCTAGGGTTGCATTACCGTGCTGACAACATTGGTACATGCAAGTTACTTTCCCTACTCTCGATGAATCCTTATCTAAGGGTTTTCCCGCTTTGCCTTAGCTTGAATTACTCCCGCCTAAGCGTGGCTGAGTACTTCCGTCAGCTCCAAGGATACACTTTGCAAGTATGTTGAAGAAATACTCTGAGTGTATCTGATAAGTGCAACTGGTTCATCTGCATGGATTAAGATGATAAGTCCTTGTTTCAGAGACCTAAAAGGCATTTGTCAGTCCTTTAGGTCTCAGGGGTTGTGTCCTTTCTCTGTCCTTTGTGGTCTGACTCCGTTATCAGGTTACAAAGTTTTCCAGTCTTTAACTTTGTCTTTAGCAAAGCAAGACTACTGTGTCTGAGAAGATATACAATCATATTAGAGGTGTTATCCTCAGATATGTGAACACTCAGAGAGTCCCTTTGAACCATTGTTCTTCCATTTAGTGGTTTTTGACTCTGACTTCTCTGAGGTTCACTCATAGATGTTTTACTTTATGAGTCATTTGGATAGCTGATGATGATCAGCTGTGCAGATCATTCAGTCATAGGTAAGCTTTGCTCTTTGGTTTACTTGTTGACTCTATCAGAGAGAGAGAGTTGGATCTCTAATGTGTTCAAACTATCCTTAACTTAGGCTGATGTAATGTTTCAAATACTTGTGAGGGATAATTTAGTCAGAGTTTGACTCAACAATCTCCCTCCATTTGAACATAAATTTAGCGTAAGTTTTATCAGAAGTTAGTGAGCATAACGGCTTCTTCTTACGTTCTGATTTACAATCAAGACTAAAAACATAAACATCTGATTCTAGGTGGTCTAAGTTTATCATAGGTAAGTGAGCAGACTTCTTCTTACACTCTGATTTACACCAATTTAATATGTATCTAAGTGGTCTAGTAACTATCAGACGTAAGTGAGCAAACGGGCTTCTTCTTACACACTGAGTTACAACCAATAATCTACATATAAGTATAACAGATGTCTGATTTCATCAGCGTTCTTCAGCTCAGCTAGGCTTTTATCCTTAAGCTCTATCTTGGGTCTTGAGTGCACGTAGACTACAAGCCTTGGAGCTTCTCCTTGAAAGGACGTCTGGCTATATCTTGATTGGAACATGATCTTCCATCTTGGGACTGTGTCCTTTTGGTCTTTGACTATTTTTAGAGACCAGTGGAAGGATCAGGCTCTTTCAGGTATGATGCTAGTAGTATTTACTTGGTCTTCAGGGGTCAGGGAGAATTTTTGAATCAGTCTTGAGGAATTTGGTTAAGAGAAAAAGTGTATGTGTTGGAGTGTGCAGTTGATAGTAGTGACTAGTATACTATTTCTCAACTTTACATTTAAACACAATAGACAATGGTATTGATCTATTACCCTTAATCTCTGATCTTCTTGTTGCTTCTGATTCTCTTCAATCCCTAATATATCAGTGGCCTTAGTGAGGTGTCAGTTGTGTGCTAGTGCCTTTTTACCCTTGGTCAACTTTCCGCATTGATATCCCTGAGTCACAACTCATACCTGGTGAGGTTGCTGAAGTAATTCTGGTTTTACCTTTAACATTATGCCATCATTAATTTCTTCTCATTGATATCAAGCTAATTACATATTTTATGTGTTACTCCATCCCTCCATTCCATAATACGTGTCAAGTATGTAACTTGACACATTCGATGTGCATATAATCAATATTTGTAGTTGTTCGTCCATCCCTAAA
This sequence comes from Artemisia tridentata subsp. tridentata, assembly GCA_021014915.2. Taxonomy (NCBI): domain Eukaryota; kingdom Viridiplantae; phylum Streptophyta; class Magnoliopsida; order Asterales; family Asteraceae; genus Artemisia; species Artemisia tridentata. The sequence goes on from CP139509.1 coordinate 276,135,840, forward strand.
ATGGGTTGGTTTGAGAGATCCAATCCAATCATTTTGTAAACAACCAATTGGTTGACACCAGCTGCATAATAGTTTTGTGTGAACATCATATTGATTCTAGTCTTAATTGAGAATTTTTATTTTAGTAAATTTATTCAAATGAAACATTCAAGTTCATTCATCAAAAAAAGGTTCTGATATATATGCTTTTAAGTGTGTAACCAATGTAATGTTTTTCAGTACCCATTAAAATCATTAACTGTATAGCAGTATAGATTTGTAAATACGGATTTATTACTACTTCTACTTAGCCATTTCTTTTTGTCGAATACTGAATTGCATTGATAGGATCAGAAAGATCCAATTCGTTATGTTATTATTATAAACTTATATGGTCCAACTAAATTTACACTTTAACAAGGGTGAAGTATATTTATAATTTTCATGCATTTACATGAAGGTTGAGAGCTGACAAAATCACATATTCATTATTGGGAAAGGAAAGTAACGAAAAGCTAAATCAAGGAAATTATGTTAGCATCAACTTAACTAACTCCTTGACATCCTCTTCGAAAGCACAATAACGGAGAGCCAAATGAGCAGCAGAAGTGCTACAGAGGGTAAGAGTGAAAGACTAACAGAGCTTGTGATACGGCTACAAAACGAAGCATATACGTTGCAAACCTTGTTCCATCGTGTATGAGTGTTTCCTATGTATCCTATGTAACCAACTGCCCCTGCTGCTCCAGTTGCAGCAGCCAGGATACCTAACAGCAGCTGTACCATACACATTCGTTAGGCGGCAAAAGCTGTACAGTTAGTACTATAGCTCAACAATCTGATCGATATATATATATTTGAAATTAGTAACTTCAAGGCAGAATAATTTTGGTATGAGTATTTTCTCTTTAAAGGTGCATTTTAAGAACTTACACTATCAAGTATAACAAAGTGAACCAGCTGCTTGATGGAACTTCCTTTAGGCTTCAACATAGCATAAACTGATAACACGCAAGTGATTATGCTGTATAAGCAAGCAACTGACATAGCTGCCACGTAGTATCTGCATCATACCGATTAGTCATTTATACAATATTGTATGATACGTACATGCCATCTAGGCCAAAGGTCAATTGATGAATTTAAAAACTAATGTTACTTACGTGAATGCTGGAATCTGACTGAATTTTGCAGTCACGGGTATTGCTAGGCTTGGAGCAACTGGTATCATCTTGGTTTGTTTAGAAACCACCATAATAACGATAGCTACCAAGGCTGTTGCAAATAGTATGACCCTTAATACCACATCAACCCGAACATGGTTCCTGAGACCACCTATGCTGTCACTACCCTTGTACTCGGATGTTGGTACTGGTGACTCCAGTGTAGGAATAATAGATGTCATAGTAACTGAATGTAAAAAGTTTGAGACTTGTGTATCGGAAAAGGGTGGTTTGATGTATGCAACACCAGATATATTTATACAAAAAATTGGTCAACTAGTTAATTTGGCATAATTAGTTTATTACTGTAGGATGTTCCAAAAGCAAAGATGATTGACATTGATTATGTATTATATCCATTATGTCGGATTCAATATATTGACGTCATTTTCTTAGCAGATTAAAAAGATTCTAGCAAATTAAGGACACAAGAATACTAGCAAAGAGCCGCACCATATACCTACTCCTAAAGACCAAGAACCAAAATTACTTAAAAAGACATAGCCAAAAAGTTTGCATCTCTAACATCCAACCCCACACGAACGGAAATGGACCCAGAACATATATACAACTCCATACTTCACGGATGATAACACTGGATGCGCTAACTAGAGAACTTAATGAGTAAATCCATTTCTTAGAGGGTTCCCCTTTTGATGATTTCTCGCTTTCTTACAACTGTTAAACAGAACATAATTAGTCGAAGAGTTTCAACTGCAATCTAGAAAGGGACAGAATTTACATTATGTTATATGTGTTCTAGCTAAGCGATGATCTGATTAAGGGCGACATTAATATAACTATCATTTCAATATCAATTACTTGTGTCAGCATTGATCAAGTGACTTAATTAAATCATCAATAAGAAATCATTTTTTCCTCTTCCGTCTCCCAAAATCTTGTGTGATGCACACTTTATGAGAAGTCATCGTTCGATCAATCTTCCTTTGGTGACTATGCATACTCAAATAAACATTCTCCGTAAGTAACATTGTTTCCACTTTCCATCATGCCTCAGTCTACGGCTTTCCTTATTTCGATTAATCTCAGTATTTCAATTCTTCGACGGATAACTAAAGGTGATAGATGGTGTCACTACATTTGGATTCATCGAAGAGTCGAACACCCACTCCATAATCACAAGCAGCCAAGTTAGGGACTAATAAGTCTAAAAAGTGGGAATTAATTAATTATTAAATAAAGTTAACAATCAATTATTAAATCGAACGAAAGCAACAAGCTACCATATGCGTACATTCCAAATTGCTAACCGTTTAATTTTTTTATATTAACATGCATGCGGATTTTTGGGTTGAACCGGCGGTTGGGTTTTCCCAGCCGGCGGTTGAGCAAAATTTTCAGAATTTGTCGATTTTCGAAAAATCATATCTTTTAAAGCGTAAGTCATCACGGGTCGTGCCACCCGTCGTTTTGAAGGTAATTGAGTCTAGTTTCATTTAAAAATAATTTCAAGGTCTGAATGTTTATAGATTTTTTTTGCAATACCAACTGAATTGCCACCACCAAGAGCTCATGACCACAGAATTCCCTTAATCCCAAATGCCCCACCAGTTAATATTAGACCTTATAGGCATCCACCTATGCAGAAAGATGCTATTGAGGTCATGGTTAAGGAGCTTTTGGATTCAGGTGTGATCAAACCAAGTAATAGCCCTTTTGCTTCTCCTATTGTGATGGTGAAGAAGAAAGACAACACATGGAGGATGGTGTAGATTACAGACAACTGAACAAAAATACCATCAAAGATAAGTTTCCCATTCCCATTATTGAAGAGCTGATTGAAGAGTTACATGGGGCTGCAATCTTTTCAAAATTAGACTTGAGGTCTGGTTATCATCAAATCAGGATGCATAAGGAGGACATTGAGAAGACTGCATTTAAAACACACCAAGGGCACTATGAATTCTTGGTCATGCCATTTGGGTTGACCAATGCTCCTTCCACATTTCAGGCATTGATGAATGAGGTATTCAAGCCCTTTCTCAGGAAATTTACTCTAGTATTTTTTGATGATATACTGATCTATAGCAAGACTTGGGAAGCTCATGTACAACACTTGGAAACTGTGTTAATGACCATGAGACAACACAAACTATTTGCTAAGAAAACTAAATGTGTGTTTGGCACAAGCCAAGTAGAGTATCTGGGCCATGTAATTTCTGCTAAAGGTGTAGCTACAGATCCTAACAAGGTCAAAGCTATGCAAGAATGAGCACGTTTAACTGCCAGTTCCTAAGAACCCCACTCGCAGTAGGCCACAAAACGCGTTGGCATGACTCTAGGGTAGGAGAGTGATGACCTACCCCGTCCCTGCATGTTACGTTTATGATTCATGTTTATGTAGAGGCAGATTATGGCCACCTGGGGCGTATGGATGCATCCTAGATTTGTTCATGTTCATGTTATGTTATGTTATTCATGGTGACTGATGGTGTGTGCGATACACGTCTTTCACACTCCGGGAGCTAGCTACTCCCACCCATGATGAGGACACCCCTCATATTTACAGGATACTAAGAGGTCTCACCCTGGCAAAATATATTAACCAAAAAAACCGTTTACAGAACAATGGAATGTGGCTGAAACGCCACATTAACCTCAAGCAAACGCTTGAACAACCACTAGAACATTTATGACATGCCATACAATAGATTTGTATGCTTACATATATCCATTTGTTTTATTTCCTATTAAAATTGAGGAATTTAATCCCCATTCTAGTTGATAGAATAATAATCAACTTTCTTTGAGAGATAATAATATTAGATTGAAGAATCTTATTCTTCTATAGCTTTCGCATCATTAATGACTCAGGATGGTGTAACTGGTCATGCCAAAATATTATAATTATTATTGCCCATCCAGTTTCTTCAAAACAAAACGGTTGGACTGACCCACCTCCTCCAGCTCATATTGAAAACGTGAATGACATATTCACTAGGAGTGGAAAGTCTTATGACCCTCTGAAAAATCAAAAAGATTCGCCACCCACAGTTTGAGACTACGAGCCATACAACAGATGAGATTAGAAACTTGGAATGTGCAGGCTAAAAGTAGGGAAATGGGGGAAATTCCTCACTACGTTTGATAGCCCCTTCGGAATATCAGATACTTACTCTCACACCGGAGGTGGGTCCTGGGATAATACCCGGGGCGAGCCTAACGTGTGCTGTTGTGTGCAGATACCCGGAAGACCCAAGACAGCCAAGGGGATCAGCACCCAAGCCTACCGGAGGAACCCTAGCTGAGTTCAACCGGCAGGCCCTCTTTATTTGTCTGAAGTAATTGCAAGAAATTGCTTCAACAACGTGTAAGGTTGCTTTCCTTTCTTATGATAAACTATATTTAAGCGAGACACAACATAAACTTCAATCGAAAAAAATAAATAAATAAAGAAAAATAAGGCGTTTTGTGAGAATTGACGATTGGGTTATGTGCGTTTTGCCGAGTTGATGATGATTTGTTATATATAAGTAAAAAATTGGCGGGACAAAGGTAAAATAAGGCGGAAAGAAAATCCCGTCGACATGTCGTCGGTGTAAAACAGGCGGGAAAAAACCCCGCCCATCTATTCGCTATTATTCACACGCGGGGAAGACAAAAATTAGGTCTAAATAAGTCCCAACGACACGTCGTCGTCTTTTAATTGTTACAAGACTTATAATAAAGTAAGACGTTAACTTGTTATGTTTTTATTAAAACATATACAAGAAGTCATTGAGTTGATCAATGATTTACCCGAATATATTGCAGATATCCTTGGTTTTGTGTTTTTATGTGTTTCAGGTACAAAGAATTGAAAACGGAGCGAAAACGAGGCAAATATGGACAAAACCGAGCTTGATTTGGAAAAAAATGCATCCTAAACACTTACACCATTTTTATAAAAACTCATTAAATGATTTATAAAAATTTGATAACTATCAAGAATGTTCCAATTTGGGGATTGATTCAAATCACATCTTTCCCTGTGGAGAACGATCAATCCCCCGTACTTACCACTACACTATACTACATCGGTCAGGTACACTGCCTGGTGGGGTTGTAAGCCTCTTGAGATCCCTCGAGAGGTAAAACCTGGACTCAGTCTTTTTCTTCTTCATTGATTCAATCTTTTGCAAAACCTTTTCAAACTTTTTATCAGCGAATTCAGACAATTGAGACTTCAAAATTTCAGTCTTCAATGTAACATGGAAGATCTCAAGGCAAAAAGCCTTGAAAAAGCTGCCAAATTCGTCCTAGGGTTTTCACACACAAAGTTCCCCCAATAAGTTCCACAATAAGTTCCACACTAATGACAAAAAATTGCAAAACTATATATAGACTTTCAGATCTGACGGCGTCACGTTATGGAGTGTGACGCCGTCACCTCGCCGCTTTTAGGGTTCCCGGATGACCTTCTTGACGCCGTCCCTCTTTAGCTCTCCAAAATCCGTTCTGGCTTATCAAGGCTTGACGCCGTCATACAAGCTTGTCACCTAAGAATTGCACATCCACGATATTTTGTAGGATCAATGGTGTCCCATTTATGTCAGCATCTAGCTTCGGGGATGAGGAGGACATAGGTGTATTATAAGTGTCACAGCTGGTCATACCATGCTTTTTCAGGATTTCCTGAGCAGAAGGTACTGCTAGTTGATGAAGAGCCTATCAAGCTTATGTCAAGTCGATTAGATATTTTGTAATAGATATTTAGTTGAATTATTAGTCTTTGTACATTGTTATACGTTATGTAGAAGTAGTTTAGTCTTCTGTGAAATTCAGTGTTGCAAAAAACGGCCAAATCAGCCGCCTAGGCGTTAGGTGGCCACATATACTTTGGGGATTTGAATCAATCGGATATAAAAATCAAATAGGTCAAAAGTCGGTCAACCATCCGCCTAGGCGGATCAAATCAATTAAACCGGCCTAAGTGGATGACCCGATCAATGGTGGTGAATTCCGGTCAAACAACATTTTCAACTTAAAATAAGGGTTTTTTTTAATTTATTAATACGCATCTAGTAATAAGCTAGAAAAACAAACTGACAAAGAGTTCATACAAGTGATTATAGCAATTCTTAACCAATCTAACCAAATATGATTTCAAGCCCAGTACCAATGTGAAATCCATGTTGTATTGGTGATTTTAGTGACATAAGCTATTTTAAGTAATTGTGATTTTACTAGATACCAATGTGATTTCATATTAAGCTCGGATACAAAAACAACAAATTCTCTTTGTTTTGCACTGTCTTTTTTGTGCTTAGAAACGGTTTGATAAATAAATCCCTTGCTTGTATAATTGTCAATTTAATTAAACCACAAAAAGAACGACGCCGTTTTGGTGCCGGGTTTCCCGCCAAAATTATTGGACCAACTTTGGCCTGCTTTCCGTGGCCCAAATACGTGACCCAGTGACCATTTATATACATAGGCGTGACCCAGTGACCATTTATATACACAGATAACCCTACAAATTCGCCGTCTCTTTCACACGTACACATACGCACACACACAATGAAAACTAAGATCGCGCGTATGTTTTTGGTCCATTTGCTCCCGTTTTTGTCCAGCTCTACTATGAGGTTTATCTTTTTTTTTCCTCCAATCAATTATGTATGTGTGTAGTGTTGTGGCTTAGTTGATTGATTTCTGATCATTGGGAGTTTCATAATTAGGGTTTTGATAATTGGGTAAAAAGACTTTGATTACATGATTATAGGTATAATTGGATTGTAGGATATTGTTAGTTAATTCATTGATTAGAAACCCTAATTTTTAGGATCATGCCTGCAAGTTTGGGGCTTTTCATTTATGTAGGGTTTAGTGGTTGAGGTTTACCTTTTTTTTTCCTCCAATCAATTATGTATGTGTGTAGTGTTGTCACTTAGTTGATTGATTTCTGATCATTGGGAGTTTCATAATTAGGGTTTTGATAATTGGGTAAAAAAACTTTGGTTACATGATTATAGGTATAATTGGATTGTATACGCGGTTTAGTTGGCGATTGGCTGCTTGGTTATTGGTTTAGTGTAGATAGTGGTCATCATTTTTTACTTGCACTGGTCTAAGCTGCTTATGATGAAGATTTTTTCGTTGCTCTGGTTTAAGCTACTGAATCTGTGCCTGATTAATGTAATTTTTTTGCTTATCGTGCATCGCCAACATTTGGATACGCAGTCTTTTGCGTGTGTGTACGTGTGAGAGAGGCGGCGAATTTCTAGGGTTATCTGTGTATATAAATGGTCACTGGGTCACGGATTTGGGCCACGGAAAGCAGGCCAAAGTTGGCCCAATAATTTTGCCGGGAAACCCGCTACCAAAACGGCGTCGTTCTCTTTTGTGGTTTAATTCTTATGCGCCCCTATCATGGCAAGGCATCACGGTAACGTGTTTACACCCGGGGGTAAAAACAGCAACATTTTCCTGTTTCCCAAGACCCATGCTCTGGCCTGGCAATAAAATGTTTGCAGCTGAGCCGGGTTTTGGGTCCCACTGCCATCATCACGTACCTGAGCCTAATATGTAGCTGCTACACTTGCAGTCATGGCTCGCTTTGATCACACTTTGTTCATCTGATTTGAATGTATGTATCTGTGTAAATGTTGGGGAACATTCTGATGCCCATGTTGTGTGTGATACAATTGGTATACAAAAAATATTAAGGAGGCAATGATGATGTTGCCAATGATGAGAGCGCGGACTATTTACTGTCTTCGCAAGCGTTGTTTGCCAACACCCGTGCTCTGGCTTGGCAATAAAATGTTTGCAGCTAGGCTGGGTTTTGGGTACCGCTACCATCATTGCGTACCTGAGCCTAATATATAGCTGCTACAATTGCAGCCATGTCGGTTGTATCCTTTTTTCGCTCACTTACCTGCCTGAGGCTCGCTTTGATCATGCTTTGTTGCTTTAATATGCGCTTATAATAATTAGTATACAAAAAATATTGTATGTTAATATGGGTGACCGTTGACGAAAATCTGTCGGTTACATAGAATGGCCAGAAATAAAAGGGGTACGTAATCCGGCTTCATTATATTTGTATTTTTCTTGCAGTTTTATTGTGGTTTTGTTGATAATGTATGAATTCGCTTATATGGAAGGTTCAAATGACAAGAAATGAAGCAAGAGAGATTTTTCATGGTCTGCTGCTCATGTGCGTGTTGATGTTATTGTACCAGAGGTCTACAAGTGCTGCTTGATGACACTGAAACAACCAACGCCGCTGGTCTGCCAATTCGACCGCCAACCCAAAAATAATGTATGTAAAACATCCTTTTCTTATCTTTTAATCTACTGCACAAATTCACAATGGTTACCTATTTAAAACGGCATGATAATCATCACTGTCGAAGTTTCCTGTCCCACCACCTATTATAATTTCCGAGGCAATGATGAATATTTCTGCGCGCTTGCTTTTCCATGAGCGTGGCTGACATGTTTTGTGTATTACTGGCCATGTCAAGTCGCCCAAGCCAACTTTTAAAGTTTGCAGCCATCATGGCAGGGCAGCTTTTACAGTTTGCAGCCATTTTGGCGAGGCAACTTATAAACTTTGCAACGATGTTGGACCAATCCTCTTTATATGATTGGTTACAAATCTTAGCTTCATGAAATGCTGTGTTTGCTTATTATACACAGTCCAAAAAATACGCTACCGTTATCAGTTTAGTTCAACCACAATAAAAACGACGCCGTTTGACTGTGCATTTTTCCCGCCAAAAGCCCGTTCGATGAGTTAGCCCATTTTCTATCTCTAGTCCATGTTGGTCCATTTAAGAAGCAGGCCTTTTACCTGTATACACATTTTATCACGCACTTTTATGCAGCGATTTATGCAAAATATGCGTTATACGAATGCAAAAATAAAGTCTAACCTCTTCAAAGTGCAAGCATGTCATCCATCCATGGCCTTATCTCTTTTGTTAGGTGAAAATCGTACAAGATTTTTGCATAAAATACTTTAACCCCGTGCTTTTCACAGATGCGTACCATGCATCATTTAATGAAAAAAAAACACGTTGTGAACATTATATACCCTTATACTTTGCATGCTTAAACTTCCACTTCATTCTTCCAGCCAAATCTGCATCTGAAAGAAAAAAAAAAAAACAAAACAAAAAAACAAAAAACAAACACAGATTTCAGTTGCAATAAGAGCACTGCAAGTTTTCTACAAGGTCTGTGTAGGTTTTCTGTTTGTTTGCCATGCGTACATTGATAAATATTTCCGAGGCAATGATCAACATTTCTGCAAGCTTGCTTTTCCATGCGCGTGGCTGACATGTTCCGTGTATTACTGGCCATGTCAAGTCGGCCAAGGAAACGCATATGTGAGCCTCTGTGCCATTGCCTATTATAATTTGCGAGGCGATGATGGATACTTCTGCAAGTTTACTGCAGATCTGAGCCTGTGTCCATTGCCACACAACAATTCATATTTCCGAGGCAATGATCAACATTTCTGCAAGCTTGCTTTTCCATGTGTTTGGCTGACATGTTCCGTGTATTACTGGGCATGTCAAGTCGCCCAAGGAAACGCATATGTGAGCCTCTGTGCCATTGCCTATTATAATTTGCGAGGCGATGATGGATACTTCTGCAACTTCTCTTTTCCATGAGTGTGGCTGCCATGTTCCGTTTATTACTCGACATGTCAAGTCGCCAAAGTAAACGCAGATCTGAGCCTCTGAAGTACCCTGCGCACACCATCACTTGAGGTAAGCCCTCAAACACTCAATATAAAGCTTTGTTCGAGGAAATGCAAGTTTTGGCCTATTGATACTTCTGTTAATTTTTGTTGCGCTCAGTTTCATACTAAAATGGGCAGCGTTAAATGGATGTGTAGACATCCTCGCTTATACTCATCTTAATAGTCCGTTCCATTGTATTCTGCCATGGATGAAGATCTGCTCAAAATATGCAGTCTGGAGTGAGAGCTTAGCAATATTCTAGGTTTACGTCTGTCTTTTCTGTATAAATAAACAATGGAAGCGAATCATTAAGATGAGTATAAGTGAGGATCGTTGCGCAACAAGACGAGTCAATGATGAATATTTGTATCTGACCCTCTGTCCATTGCCGCACACCAATTGATGCCGCACTGTTGCTCCGACTAGGTCTACTTCCTTAATACAAGGTATGCAGCTCTTTCTTTGTATACACAAAAAATCAGGTAGAAATCCCCTTTTTTTTACCTTATTGGTTATCTATATTTTTTGCAGAAACCGAGGAAGGTGATATGATAGCGAAGACCTCACAATCTTCCTGAGCTGTTAAATGCTATTTTGTGAGACATACGTCTCATGTTGCACGAGGTTTATGTGTCACAAGATAGCATTTAACAGCCCACGGGCATTGTGATTCTTTTCTTTACCGTATATATGCCATGTCTACTTGCTTAATATAAGGTATGCAACCCTTTCTTTGTATAACCAAATATTCAGGTTGAAATCGACTTTTTTTTTAATCTTATTAGTTATCTGTATTTTTTTGCAGGAACCGAGGACGGTTTGTTTTTTTCCAGTTTCCAGACATTGCTACTGATCTCTTCGAAGAGGAGAACTGCATAAAAGCAACTGACATGCAAACAAAGGCATTCAGGTACAGCTACTCAGTTTTCCTTATGTGTACAGCTTCTTTGAACACTTTTAGACATAGGTCCCTTTCTAATGCCTGATATGCGTTCCTGTTTCTCTAACTTTTTCTTGCTGCTGTTGTCCTTTTTTGATGTTCCTACCGTGAATGGCTAGATATATTTTATTGGACTTTTGAATGTCGATGGATATTGACCACCTTTTGTAGCATGTAAAGTCTGAGACAGTTTGATATTTGCAATAAACGGAATTGCATTGTTAAAAGTATGCTATTTTTTTAACCACAGGAATGCTATGCTTTCAGACGTGCTCACCCGCATCGCGGCGACCAAAGGCAAGGTGAAATGGGGCTGAAACGTTTGGGGGCTGAAGCAGGGCTGAAACGGATTAATTTGTGTGCTGGAATGGGTTGCTTTGACTGCTGAAACGGAAGTTGAAACAGTTGGGTTTGGGAGCTCAAATGGGTGTCGGTTGGGACGTTCAATTGGAAGCTGAAACGGGTAAGTTTGGATGCTCAAACGGGAAATGAAATGGGTGTGTCTGGATGCTGCAATGGCTGTGTTTACGGGCTGAAGAGGCAGGGATTTTATGCTGAAACAGTGCTGGATTGGCGCGCCTACAGCAAAATAAAATGCAAATACAGATTCAACAACATAAGCTTTGTAAATTTTCATGCTTACTGGAAATTGGCTGCTACATTTTTTTATATGAATCAATGGCTATATAATGGGACTTTCGAAGGTTCTTATTTGCTACTCATATATAAAAGGCTACTGGTAATCTGAAATGACTATGCAAAAAACATGCCCGCCCGCAACGCGGCGACCAGCGCCAATCTCGTTCATTCTAAAACAATATATAGTGTACATAAGACCATTCTAGATACATAAATAATGGACTAAGCCTAACAAACAAATAAAGCCCATAAACTTAACCACATTAACATTTAGTGGTTTGGAACAAGAACTAAAGTATCATTTTTAACTAATACATTATATTCATCGTACATAGCATCACACCAGTTAGGGTCGGATAACGCGACGGAAGGAGACTTAGGAAGAGGAAAAAATGAGACGTATGAAAATTAAAACGCGGATTACGCTTAACAGTACAACTTGTGCACATGTGACTATTGGATGAGTCAGAGTGGGTGGAGGTTGGGTCGAAGTAGTGGGACTGGTAGGAATAGGTGATTGGGCCACGGGTGGTGGGCCGTGAGTTGTAGGAGATTGGGGCCGTATGTGGGGAGTAGAAGAAAGTTGGCTTGGTGGGTGGTGGGGTGAATTTGGTTGGGCCGTGGGTGTGAGTAGGGTAGTTTGGGCTGCTTGGGTTAAGTGGTTAGGGAGTGAGGTAGTATTGATTAAATTTCGGGTTAGAGAAGATGGGTTAAGAAACTCATAAGAGAGGGTGATTGGTGAAATGGAACTGTAAGAAAATTGATTTTCGTCGAACGTGACGTGTCGAGAAAGTATAATTTTGTTGGTAGAAAGGTCAAGGCGACGGTATCCTCGATGGTAGGTGGGATAGCCCAAAAAAATTTCACGATGTGGCGCGATGGGCTAATCTATGAGGGGAATCAAGGTGGGCCTAATTTTAGTTGTTGAATATTTTGTAGGTTTATGTGGACAATGTAAGGTCAATGGGTAAAGGCCTAAAGGATTGAAGCAATGATTGGAAGTACTTGCCATTTTATGTATAAGCAAGAAGCACTAGATAACCATGCTATGAAACAAGTTAAATCCCTATGTCTTTGTAAACTAATGACTTTGAGTATTCATATGTCTTTGAGTCAAACATTTTCTGTATGATGAGTGTAAATGTTTTATGTGCAAGTGATGCAAAATGGGTAAAAATGGGTGTTTGGGTAACACCCCCATTTTGGTAAATTATTGCTTACGCACGTTCTGTGTGTGAAATTTGTGAATAAATATAAAATATATGATGGCTGAAGTATCTCTATAAAGTTTCATGAATTATCGAGACATGTAAGTCTCATTTTCGAAAAATGCAAAAAATTGTTACTGAGAGTTTATACGGCGTATCGGCCTATACGACGTATAGGATTATCAATATACGACATACAAGGTAGCTCTTTGAAAAAAGAAATAAATTGGGGCATTTCATATTTACTAGGGGAGTTAGTTCCCCCAAGCGAAATATATTGGGCCTTTAACATTGTGGCCCTATGACCGTATAGGCTTCACCATTTGAGCTAAAACTCTTATACGTTATCACATAACATCCTAATGACATGTCACATTTTTCCATAAGTATGGTTTCAATTATTTATTTATTTTTCATCAATGTGGTTTCAATTTTTTGCCAATACAACTTTAAAATCCACTTCAAATTTTGTATTTTGATTATGGCTCTTTTAAGTAAATGACTTTATATCACATTTAACGTCCAAATGAATGACTTAGATTTAACGTAAACAAAATCATTTGTCAAGATTTCCTTTCCTGAAAAAAGTCTTAATACTTACAATCAAAGATCTTTTTCTTAATGACACCATCAAATATTACATTAATTAATTTTAAATTATTAATTTAACTTTAAACAAAACTATCATCCGATGACCTAATGGTAAAGAAACATAACCAATAGCGGATGCAGAATTTGTATAATAAGGTATGCACTTAGTGTTAAACTATAAAAAATCTTTAAAAAAAAAGACTAAATTTTATACTACAGATGTTTTTCAGAAGTTATACACGCGCATACCCTCTGCCTTAAGTATGCCCGCATCTGCACATCAATCTTGACTATGTACATAATCTTGGTTGGCATGAAATTGGTCAGAAGAAGTCACCTACTTGAGTTAAATTGCGTGCATCTGACTAAAAAAAACGCCCTCTCCAAATAAATTAAACATCATCCAAAGTTGAAGGACCAATAAATAAAAGCATCATTTCAATATGGAAAAATGTTGCCTAATAGTAACTAAGTTTCACCACTGTTCCAATTCAGTCACTCGAACTTTATATTAACCACAAAAACCACTCAAGTTTAAAAAGTGTTCCATTGTTGTGTAAATGTTTAAAATAACTGCATTGTTTGGTTGTACCTTGATAATAAACACCCACCCCCCTGAATTTCACTAATCTCAACTAACTAAATGTACAACCAACTTATGCACACTTAAGAAAAATCTAAGTCACAAAATAATAACGAAGTTTGAGAACTGTTTCATTTTGGTCACTCAAACATAAAAATTACATAAGAATGGAACACTTTTGAAACTTGAGTGGTTAAACCTCAACAAGAAAAGTATGAGTGACTAAATTAGAACACTAATAAAACTTCATTATTATTTAATGATTTTTCCCTTTCAATATTTCATTCATTCCCTCCTTGTCCGTTTTTTCCCCAAATTCAAATTCCCCAATTAAACTAAACCCCCCACTTAAACCCAACGTACACTCTCTCACATGTCACACAAACCTAGGGTTATAACCAATTCTTTAAGTCTATTGATCCAAATGCTATTTTCATTCTTTCCTTGTCAATTTATTCGTAACGCTATGAGCTGTTTATTCTCTTGTTTTCGCGTCAAAGAAGACGATACTGGTACTCGTTCGCACGGATCGAAGGCGATTACTGCGGTTCATAAGGTTAGGGCTTGAATTTATTTGATTATAGATCGTTATTTTGTATAATTGTTAGTGTTTTGATTTTGATTTTGATTTTGATGTGTTGCAGGAGAGTGTTGATTGTCAGGATCGGAATTGCTTGTGGTCTGTGCTCGTTTCCGAAGGTGATTTGTCGTTATCCGCTTCTTTCAAATCGATTTATGTCGTTGTGAAATGTGTGTTTTGAAGTAGAAATGATTGTTGTGTTATTAAGTGATTTTAGTTTTTTTTTTTAAAGTTGTTAGTTGTGCGAGTGATGATTTTCTGTAAAGAAATGTGGTGTGTTTGTTAGGATTGCGTGTTACTGGACATTTTCGATTTATTTGTGCTGATTGTATGTGTGTTGTTTGGCAGAAAATAGCGATTACTTGGATATTGAGGATGGGAGATGTGGTGTTGCTGGATCTCCGGTCTCGGATGGGCTCAGGGCTGAGGTAATTGTTTTTGTAATGCATCAAATAAATTTTATTTTAGTAAATGTGTCAGTTATGCAGCAGCCCTAGTGGTCTAGTTATTTTGGTAGTGTTTAAGTTACTTTAGGGAAATCAACCGTCCAAGTGATTGTTAAGCGAGATTTTTGATTTTTGTAGTTTAAATATGTGGTTGTTATTATTGTAGTGAATCAGTGAGTGCTAAAATTGGACTGGATCTGCTATATGCATATTGTCGTCCTGTTTGTGTAGTTACAAAATTAAAATTGCATGAAAGACCCAAATTGTATGCACTGCTATGATAGGATTGTGTTTCAACGTTTTTTGATATTACTACTGCCGATAAAGTCTCAGTCATTCACTTTTGACCCCAGCCTTGAAACTTGCTAGTATTTGTCTTTCACTTATTACGTCACTAACATGTGTTAACAAGAGTACTAGAGCGAAACAGAAGAGCTATTTTTTGTGAAAGACCAAAAGTTATAGAAACATCTATAGAGGGAAGTTGAGTATTAGATCCATGTCATTTAACTACTCTAAAGTGGTATAGGAAACGGTTGAGCCCGAGCTGCTCGTATGATGTTTTGTGTCATATGGCTATTTAATGTGCAAAATAAAAACTAAATAATGACTTTACAGGCAAAATTTCTCAAAGCCTGCGGCACTTTACCCCAGACACCAGCTGAAATTAGGAAAGCAGAGAAATCAAAAGTTTCACAAGCTCTTAATGGAGATACAGAATCGCCAATTCACTCATGGTTTCCAAACGCTGCTCTTGAAAAGACATTAGAAAAGGAACCTGATCAGTTGCAGTCTCCAGTCAACCTTTTTGAGAAATGGGATAATGGATCTGAACCTTTTTCAATTTCATCAAGCAGGTAATTCATACTCATACAAATGCTCAAAAGTTAGTGTATTTTCTTTTACTTTATTGTTAAAGTATGCTAGCATTGACTAATATGTTGTGTTTCTATAGCTGCAAAACTGGGAAAAGTGCAAGTAGCATTTTAACCAGCTCGTCTGGAGGTAGTGTAAAACATGTTGAAGACGTGAAGTCACTGAATTCCTCTGCGTCACACACACCAACTGTTCCAACCACACAGTTTAAAAACAAATCCGTTCACTTCGAAGACCAGAGTGTTGCATTCTCATTTTCGTCAAGAAGCTCTTCCCCTAAAACTGCTAATGAACGCTCGAATCCATCCGAAACACCATTCAGTCACAATACTTCAAAGCCTTCACCTTACCCAACTCCTCTCAAATTAACCGATGATATGCAAACACCTGGCACTGTTTTCCCTTCATATGTATATGGCAACGAAAGTGGGAAGAATAAAAGGATCAGATATCAGTATGTGTACTCAGGGCTAAACCCTGAGAAGTTATCTCAGTTTAAGGCACCAATAGAAGAAGAGTTTGGTTCTGATGACTGTCTTGAGCAGACTGATAAAGAAACCCCGCACTCAAAAGTAAACTTAGAAGACAGTTCAACCGAGAAAGAGTCGAATGTGTGTCCCACTTTGTCATCATGGCTACAATCAAAGCCAGAAAATGAAGGATGTATTGACCAATCACCAGTTGCTATCTCTGAGGGGATTCTTGACTTTGGTAAAACCCCTGGGGATCGGCCTATATTGGGGACAGTTGCTGCTCACTGGAATGCTGATGAAACACCCAAGTTGTGGGGTGGTAATGGCATCCCTAATACAACTACCAAGTACAAAGAGGTATAATGTGGCCAATTTACACAATCTTGTCTTTACTTTGTCCGCTTCTTGATTATTTATGAAGACTCTAAAATATAATTTTTTTTTTTTATATATATTTTTTTTGAGTTGATAGGATCAGAAGGTTAGTTGGCATGCGACACCATTTGAGCAGAGATTAGAAAAGGCATTATTGGAAGATCAGAGCATTCCGAAGAGGTAAGCCATACTCTGCATGACCTCTTTTATTTTGTGTGCTCACATTTATTCTGTACTTAGTTTGGCCTTAAATTCTGTATTGCCACTTAGTACACTGAAAGTTATAGAAATACCGGTTTGGGCCAGTTTCTGCATTCTCCTCTCACTAGTATAAGGCAAGTGTTTTAACTATATTAAGAATGAGTGTTGCATATGCGGGTATTACAAATGATTAACTGAAACATATTGAACCGATATATGTGTGCTTTTTGTGGCTGCATACCTAAACATTGAAGATGCAGCTTCTGTACTTTCTTGGATCCAAATTATTGCTCCTGTTTGAACTACTACTTATGGCCTAGCTCCACTTGGGTAAAGGGGCTTACCCCGGTAAAATATATATATATAATCACAAAAAAGTTGAAGTACAATGGAATGTGGCTAAAGTACCACATTAACCTCAAGCAAACGCTTGAACAGCCAAAAAGAAAACAACTCGGTTGTGACATGCCACAAGTAAATTGATATTTATCTGACCCATTAGCCAACTGATCTTGGTCTGGCCTGTAATGCATGGATCATAACCCGTATCGACCCATTTGATATTATTTACTTTCTTCGGGGAAAAAAACATTGCTCATTTGATATCATGGTTTTCATTTTACAGTACACAATAAATGAGTTTTAAAAACAAATTGTATTTTGCTACTCTTTGGAGAACATGTTATTGGCGACATACTGTGACATGGTGCTATAATGGACTACATGGCATTACCGGACTTAAAAGGACTCATATCTTATCATTAACTATAATGGACTACATGGCATTACTGTGACATGGTGCTATAATGGACTACATGGCATTACCGGACTTAAAAGGACTCATATCTTATCATTAACTATAATGTATATAATTCTTTTATATTTCTTATTCTTCCCTCATGGATGTAGTATTATACTGTATACAGGTTGACTTTCCAATACTTGTATAAATGTTGATTCTTAGTTTTCACTGTTGATATTGATGGTTGTCAGGAAGCAACTTGGAGAGACATCGCCAATCGACCTTTGATGGGAAAAGGGTACTTGTGAATCCTGGAGTTAAAATCCAATATTGGAGGTAATACAACTTGCTGCCTCCCCTGATCGTTGAACTCAAGAAACGATTTTCATGTCTGGAAACTTTAAGGAACTTTGAATAGTATTGAATATGGATGCATAAATGTATGCAAAATCACATATTTTTACTTGGTGAATAATCGGCTCTTATCCCCATAAGTTCATAACCTTATAGCTGGCTACATATGCTCAAAAAGGGCAATCACGGACACTGCCACACTGAGCCAGTTTTGTCTTTAAAAATTGGTCCTAACGTATACTGGTCTTTATCAGTCGCTGCCAAGGGACATCAGATTTAAACAAGAAACCAACCCAAAACATAAAATCTGAAGGAGCCTGAAACGAAACTGATATAAACTAGTGTGGTCTTAAACCAGACCATGAACTAAAAACATACATCGGGATATCTTAGTTTTGAAAATTATAAAACCAGAGTAATGTTATTGCAGGCTTGAACATGAGCTAGTTGAAAATATATATTTTAAACTAGCAAGTTAAAAAAGTTTCTAACCTACAAAGTCCTCTAATATTTTCTTATTTAGTATTCTCTAATTCTTCTTTTTTACTATTTCTAAATATTTTTATATTTAGTACTCTAATTCTTCTTTTTTTATTTAAAAAAAATAATAAAAATTAAATAAATAAAAAATTGGTCTTCTCTCATATACTTCTTCATCTTCAACAAGGAAGTTAAATCATGTAAAAAAGACAGACAACTAACTTGTTACTTTGCATAAAATGGATATTCATATCTTTAGTCAAACATGAACAAGGAGGGTTGGACTCTCTTTTTTAGAGACGGATGCGAGTGTTTGACCCTCACTCTTGCAAAAAAGTCTTTTGAAAGCAGCCTCTCTACCTCCGGATAGGGTAAGGTTGTTTACATCTCACATCTTCCACACCCGTGGAAGACGAGATGGATACCGTTGATTTTATATCTTTAGTCAAACACTATGAAAACCTATATAACAAAACAAAAAAAGTTCTTAAAAATGTTATTTTGTAGATAATTATCAAACGGATAGTTGCAAAGGGCATCATTTCTTGACATCTATGACATTTTTTACCGTTAAACACCTCCCGTTCATTTGATAAACACCAAGAAAATCAATTCCTTTGGCTTTTTTTTTGCGACAAGATTCGGCTAATTATATGCAATGACAAAATCAAGCATAAGTAGACTAGTGTGATCATGTATAATTACAGATTTACAGCAGTTGTTTTCCTATTTAACGTGCATTCTATCAAATGCAATCAAAAACTTTAGTTCTCATAACTACTTCTATAGTCTAATCATATATCAAAAACTTTAGTTCTCATAACTACTTCTTTAGTCTAATCATATATCAAAATTACTCTTATTCGAGTAAGATCTTGTCATTAACCGATGTTTGATCAGTTGAAATTCCTCTGGTTTGAAAACATACTCAAATCGGCTATATTTCTCCTTTTTGAATGCTGATAACACGTAACAACATTAGGCTCAAAGCAGCTGAATCAAATGACACATTGTTAACGGAATTAAATCAGTAATTACTTTGAACCCTCATAGTAATTTCCATTTTGATTTTGACTTCTACTTCTACTTCTTGAAGTTAAGTAAATCATTATTCCAAACTTTTACCTAGGTAGTTCACTTAACTTTTACAACATGTTACTTGACATAACTTTTTCTTATCTACCTCAACATGTCATTGCTACCCCTTCATTGAGTAAGATCTTTTCATAAACCAATCTAATATTCATTGTTGATTTGTCTCCCTAACGTCCGACAGATAACACTTCAACTAAAAGATAGCTTCGAAGCACGACGAGAGTGAAGAGCCTACCGCTTTCATAGTTTCGATATATAGCAACCCATAATTCTAGTATAACAATTAAGTTTAGATACGGGTTGTGGTTTTCGATGGTCCTAATAATAACAAAGAGGTCATATTACACTTGTAAACTAAAGAGAAATTGTGTATAGACTTGAATTATATGACTCATACATGTTTAATATTATATGTATTTGATTGTACAATAAAATGCACTACCAGGCCTTCGATGGTGATCAAAGGAGTTATAGGGTGTTGAAGTTGCGCCAAGCTTGTTCTTAACTTGAAATAAGAAATACCAAGACACTACGTTAAGTGACTGCGCAGGGGTTGGACCCTGCGAACCACCTCCGGCGTGCGAGTAAGTATGCGTGATGATAAGTAGGTCGTAAATTGAGAGAGTGAAGTTAACTTACATCGTCTTGGCCCGACTAAGCTATTTATAGGAGAGAAATAGGACTTAGTGGGCGGTTGCACTTTGTTCGGAGATCATGGGGGTGTCCCATGATTTGTGGTAACCGCTAGGGCTTTGTAGCCAACGATCTCTATTTTGGCGGGAAGGCCTAAAGGAAGAGGAGACGTGGGTATGACCAAGTCAAGAGGGTTCTTTGTTGTAGTCCCTTCGAGAGGGATACCCCGAAGGGCTTAGGGCTTCGATTGACGGATTCTCACATGGTAACCACTTCGTAGACGAATGGTTTTATGCCAATGAAACGTGTTAGGAGATTAATCTGGGCCTCCGAAGGGAGGACTTTTTACAGGCTCGAAGGGGAGTCCTTCGACCCGTTGGGAGGGTACATCATCAAGCCCCCCAGTCGAAAGTGATATATACGTACAAGTATAAATTGCATTCGACTCAAAAACCTGATACACGCTATCCCTTTCGGCACAAATTCGTACGAGTAAGGATAAGTGCTTAAACAAACTCTGTGCAATAAATGCGGCTAATAAATCTGCAGCTACCACCCTATGCTACAGCAGCTAAGATATCGGTAAACACAAACGTCTTTTCAAAAAATTTAAAAACAATCTAGAATCACCATATGACTCGGATTATAACTGCACGTGGATGGCTAGGATAAAGCTATAAAGGATAAACATAAACCCTTCATAAATCTAGCCATAGGTCACGTTTTCTTTTGCGCCCAAAATACACGTACACATCCCTGTGCTTTGTGCTTCAATTGAGCTTAAAGGTAAGTTTTCCACCCCAGTCATTGATCTTTTGTTCTCATTGTTCTTAATACAAGATGAGTATGGCAGCGAAAAGGATTATCAGGCAGCAAAAATGTACCTTATCGGAACAGGCTTTAATAGAGTTTCTAAGAAAATACCCTATGCCCAAAGAAGTTAAAGTTATGCTACCAAACGAAAACCAAAATATTTTTGATGCTCCAACGGGGTATGTGGGGCTTTATGTGCATGCATTTACAGAATCTAACTTTAAGATTCCGATCCACCCCTTAATATTAGAGTTTTTACAATACTACCAAGTACATATATCCAGGTTGAACCCTTTTGGCTTAGCCAAGTTGACTACTTACATTGTTGTATGCAAAGCTTATGGGTATGAGCCAACACTGAATGTGCTTAGAGGTTTTATAAACCTTTGTCCTGGTGGCGATTGGTTAACTTTGGCCAAAAGGAGTGAGCCCGATGTACCTTGCTTAATAACTAAACCTTTTGCCAATATAAGAAAATGGAAAGGTCTGTTTTTCTATGTGCAAGATACGATCATACCTCCCGAATATCCAGCTTTGCTAGATACAGACTTTCGGTTTGACGAGAAATGCTTTGATGATCCTTTGCCACACTTCGTAAGAAGCTATCCCCTGTATCAATGTCTTGCACGCCACCCATTTGATGTGCAAATGTTTCCTGAGCCGATACTGTTTTTGGCGGGCATTATAGATCATTGGAAAGGTTCTTCGTTGCAACCTGAGATAATCTGCAATGGGAAAAGTATGTATATGCCTGTTCAAATAAATTAAATAACTTATCTGATGATATTTATCTCTTTTCTGTTTGTATGTAGGGATGGCATTCAGGAACTTCGTTGTAGCCCGTGGTACTAGAGAAGTTAGTTTTGTCCCCAAAGAGCCAGAGAATGTGAGCCACGGAGTAGGCTCTCCATCCACATCAATTGATAATGACAAGACTCCACATTTTGTGGAAACTGTTGTAGATTCCGATGATCCTCTTATCAAGGAATTCCAAACGAGGCTCATAAGGTCCTCCGGTCTTTTAGATAAGAAGAAAAGTAAGAAAGCAAAGGCTACCATGTCTGTAAGGACTCCTCCGAAAAGGAAGTTATCCCTTCCTACTCCTCCGACAAGAATAGTGAAGCCCAAAGGCTCTCATTCTAAAACCTTTATACCTACCCCTCTGACAATTCCTGAAGATGATACTCCCAGTAAGTTATATTGCATACGTAATAAATTTCCTTCCTCATATAACTTGTGTTTCTGTTTTTCGTAGGTCTTCCCGATGTTAATGAATTACCCAATTCACGTGCGTGTCGCCAATTGGTTGAAAAAATGACACCTGCTAGTTAGAGGGGAATCTTGGATAACATGTCTATGGAAGAGCTTTGCAACTTTCATTCCAAAAGTTATGCTAGGCAGGTTGTTTTGGATAATCATCTTAATTCTATAACAAGGGAATTGGTGCAAACGGTGTTGAATGTGAGGGTGAAAATGGATGCTATCTTAGCCAAAGAAAAAGCTAGGGATCATGAATATGATAAATTGGAGGCTAGGTGCAAAGAAGTGATGGAGAACTTTGAGAAGAATCCTTTTGTACAAGATATGCGAGCCAAGATTGACAGACTCGAAGGTCAATTGAAGGAATCCCAAGCAAGGTGCGATAGGTTGAAGGTTGAGGAGTCTAAGGTGTCCATTTATAGAGCCCAAATTGAAATGCTCGAATCCAAATGTACAAGTCTGGAAGCCGAAAGGTCTAGGCTGGTTGAGCAGGAGGTCAAGCTTTGCGAGAAAATCGATAGCCTGAAATTCCAGTGTCAAAACTTGAAGAAAGACCGAGCTGAGGTAGTTTCGAAGGTTGTTCCTCATGTGGCAATGGAATTGTACCGTAGTGATGAGGTGGGGGAAGTTATTGGAAAACTAGTGAACGCAGCCATCTTTTATGGTACCTGTACCGCTTTGGAAGAAATTGCCCAGACAAAGAAACCTGTGGTTTTGTCGGAGGTACCCTATTATCGCCCAGATTCTGAGCAAGAATTTAATGAGGCTGGCGATGCGTTTACTTCAACAGAGTACCCTTTCCTTGCCGAGGTAACCAAAGATCCGTTAGCCCCAACCGAAGAACTTCTGACGAAGAAGCCGATGAAGGTCCAGCCTCCGTCTTCAACAAAGAAATCTGCTTCTGTTCTACCTTGAAAGGATCTCTATGCATAATGTCCCAACATGTTTAATGTTCTTTTGTTTAAGACAATTTATCTTTGATGCGGTATGGGCTTCGACCCATGCGTTAGACAATTGTTTAAACTGTTTTTGCTTTGACCATTTGTGGTCTTATCAATGTTAAGTAGGGATAATAATCCGTTATGAATGTCATGCTTTTCTTCTCGTACGCTTATTATAAACGTACATATACAACCTAAGGTTATAACCTTATTGTGTGTATTTTGAACCAAGATTTTCCGCAATCGTATAATTTGACTGCGACAGAGGGTCGCGACCCACTCCGTCTTTATCCTTAAGATACGAAGGGCTTAGAATACCCTAAGACTTTATAGTAAAAGTTAATGTGAATTGCAATGGATGTTATCTGTATACAAGACATGTGTCTTGCTTCATCCTTCGACATTGAAACTTGTAAAGTACTTGGCTGAGCAAATCTTTGTTGTAAATAACGAAACAAGAGATTTTGAGGGAAATACTTTATATCATTAAGTGGGTAGGGAGGATTACATCATTTTAAGAAATGAACACTAAGACGCCTACCATTAATGCTTTTTTCCCAAATGAGAAGAATGCGTTACATGAAGTTGAAATACAAACTGATTGTTTTAAAGGTAGTAAGTTTTATATGTAAAACTTACGAAGATTGGTACCATTCCAAGTTCTATCCATGACCTCTCCCTTAAGCGTTGCGAGCTTGTAAGCACCGTTGCCGTAGGCTTCCGATATAACGTAGGGTCCTTCCCATGTTGGCCCTAGTTTTCCTTCGTACTCAGCCTTGCTTGCGCTGTTTAAACGAAGGACATATTCACCTGGCTTGAACGTGGAGGGTCGAACTCGGTTGTTATAGTACTTTTCAAGCTTCTGTTTATAGATGGCCTCTCTAATTGAAGCTACTTCTCTTCTCTCTTCGAGAAGATCGAGATTTTCCTGAAGCCTTTCTTCATTTGTCTTTTCTTCAAAGTTCACAATACGTTTCGATGCTTATTTCGGAGGGTATAACAGCCTCCGTTCCATAAGTAAGGCTAAAATGAGTCTCCCCATGGCTTGACTTGGGGTGCGTCCTATGTGCCCACAGAACTTGTGGTAGTTCGTCTACCCACCCATGATGGCTTCGTCCTAACCTCTTCTCAATTCCATTAATAATATCCCTGTTTGTGACTTCTACTTGTCCATTACCTTGGGGATGATAAACGGAAGTAAATGACTGTTTGATCTTTAGGTCTTCGCAGAAGGTTGCGAACAACCCTTCAGCGAACTGCTTTCCATTGTCGGAGATGATAATGTGAGGGACACCAAAACGACAAATTATGTGTTCCCACACGAATTTTTCCATATGCCTTCCTGTCACTGACGCCAAGGGCTTTGCTTCGACCCACTTGGTGAAGTAATCTATGGCTACGACCAAGAACTTTACCCCTCCCGGGGCTACTGGTAGGGGTCTGACTATATCGATTCCCCATTGACAGAAGGGCCATGCTGAGGTGACAGATGTCATGTCTTGCTTAGGCATTCTTGGAACTTTGGAGTGGATCTGACAAGCTTCGCACTTTTGTATTATCTCTATTGCGTCTCTATGCATAGATGGACAATAATACCCTAGCTTCATTACCTTCGAAACAACGGAACGCGGGCCTGCGTGCAACCCGCATGAACCTTCGTGAACCTCATATATGACATTCGAAGCCTGTTTTGGTCCCACACAACGAAGCCATGGAGATAGGAAGGATCTCCTATAAAGGTTATCCCCAATGAGCCTATATTGGGGAGCTTTGATCCTCACCTTTCGAGCAAGCTTAGGATCTTCCAGCAGAATACCACTGATCAAATACTCCCTAATCGGAGTCATCCAATTGGTGCCTTCCTCGAGTATGATGTCAGACACTTCGCCTTGTTTGATTGACCTCTCAGTCAATACTTCTACCAACACTTCTTTTGTCAGATGAGCAAATGCCATCGAAGCCAGCTTACTTAAGGCATTTGCTTTCTTGTTCTGATTTCTGCGAACGTGTGCTATATCATAAGATTCGAACCCTTGAAGAAGTTCTTTAGCTTTTTCCAAATATTGTTTGATGGTGGGCTGCCTTGCTTCATAGGAGCCTTTAATTTGGTTGGCGACTAGCTGCGAGTCTACAAAAACGGAGAGGTTACGAACCTCCATGTCCTTTGCGAGTCGAAGACCGGCTAACAAAGCTTCATACTCGGCTTCATTGTTGGTAGCTCCGAACTCAAAACGTAATGCATAAGTATACTCCTTTCCTTCCGGACTAACCAGCATTAAACCTGCTCCTGAATCATCGGAACTTGAGGCTCTATCTGTGTACAATTTACACCCCTCCTTCGTCTTTGGGGGCTTTTCTTTAAGAATTTCTTTGTCTTGGCTAGGTCCGGAAGGTGTTTCAGCAAGAAAGTCTGCAAGTACCTGACCTTTGACGGAGTTTCGACCCTTGTACTCTATCTCATGTTCTCCCAATTTGATAGCCCATTTAGCTACCCTTCCTGATTTCTCAGGCTTCGACAGTATCTGCTTAATAGGCTTGTCAGTCAATAACGTGATGGGATGAGCTTGAAAGTATCTTCGAAGGCGTCTTGCAGCATAAACCAAGGATAGGATTAGCTTTTCCAACTCTGGATAATTTAACTCAGCTCCTTGCAGAACCCTGCTAACGAAGTATATTGGGACTTGTTTCTTCTCCCTTTCGGCT
The DNA here is from genome assembly GCA_021014915.2 of Artemisia tridentata subsp. tridentata. Classification (NCBI taxonomy): domain Eukaryota; kingdom Viridiplantae; phylum Streptophyta; class Magnoliopsida; order Asterales; family Asteraceae; genus Artemisia; species Artemisia tridentata. The sequence continues at coordinate 276,161,674 of CP139509.1, forward strand.
AAGAGCACCGCACTGATGCTTTCGAATGATGCCGCAATGTACATGAACAACACTTCGCCTTTGATCGGGGCTGTAAGTGTTGGTAAGATTTCCATGAATTCCTTTAGCTTTTCGAAGGCTGCTTCCGCCTCACAACTCCATTGGAAAGTCTTTTTATCTGTACACCCCTTAAGTGTTTTGAAGAATGGTAGAGACCGATCTGCCCCTTTCGACAGGAACCTGCTAAGTGCCGCAAGCTTCCCATTGAGGCTTTGAACTTCTTTTAGTGACTTCGGAGCTTGAAGGTCAGTGATGGCTTTAACCTTCGAAGGGTTAGCTTTAATCCCTTGTTTAGTGATCAGATGCCCCAAGAATTGTCCTTCCTCTATGCCAAAGGAACACTTCTTAGGGTTAAGCTTCATATTTATTGCCCATAATTGATCGAAGGTCTCTTGGATGTCGGAGAGGAGATCCTCTTCGGTTCTGCTTTTTATTACCATGTCATCAACGTAGGCTTTCAAGTTCCTCCCGATTTGCTTATGGAAGGCTTTATCTACTAACCGTTGGTAAGTTGCCCCTGCGTTCTTCAGACCGAAGGGCATTTTCTTGTAGCAATAGACACCCTTTCCTGTGTAGAAGGCTGTCTTTTCTTCATCTTCCTCCGCCATTTGTATTTGGTGATACCCTTTGTAGGCGTCCAGAAAACATTTCAAACGGAACCCCGAGAGAGATTCGACCTTCCAATCAATTTCTGGTAGAGGGTAGCAGTCCTTCGGGCAAGCTTTATTGATGTCGGTGAAATCAACGCACATACGCCACCCTCCATCACTTTTCTTTACCATGACTGGGTTGGCAACCCAAGTTTGGTATTTTACTTCCCTGAGAATTCCTGCTCGCACAAGTTCATCCACCTCTTTGCAAGCAGCTGCATTTCTTTCTGGTGCCAGGCTTCGTCGCTTCTGCTTAATTGGTTCGATGTGCTTGAACTCGTTAATCTTATGTTCTGTGCCGAAGGGCTTGCCATCGATCATAAGAGTCCTGGGAACTCCTGTCATGTCTGAATATGTCCATGCGAACACATCTTTGTTGGCTTTGAGTAGCTTCTCCAGGTCTGCTTTGAAGTTAGCAGGGAGTTGCTTTCCGATTACCACCGTTTGCTCTGGCTAGAGCTCATTTATCACAATACGCTCTTCGGCATCTGTACAACTTAGAATAGCCTTCGGAGGTTCTTCTGGACTTTCCCTAATCTTTTTGCCACTGTCTCCCACTTGTCCTTGACTGTAACTGGAGAACACGGTTCCTATCCCATAAGGTGTATGGAACTTTACCGCTGCATGTATAGTGGAGACTAAGATACCCATCTTTTGCATGGCGGTCCTTCCTATCAACAAGTTGTAAGGAGAGTTGGACCTTACGATAGCGAACATGAGGGTTTCGGTCCTTGAGAGCTTATCTTCTCCAATTGTTATTTCCAACGAAACTTCTCCCAGAGGCCACAAATGCTCACCAGAAAATCCTACCAAAGGTATCTTCGAATCAACCCGCTGCGACCTGATCGAAGGCTTGAGCTTAAGAAAACAATGCTCATAAATGATTTCGCAGGAGCTCCCACAGTCCATATAGGCTCTATTCACTTCTCGGTTGGAAATGAGGACTTTGATGACTACCGGATCGTTTGAAGGGACTTGGCCCGCAAGAGGAGGAAAAGTTACCTCCCTTACTTCATTACCCTCCTGCTCCGTTACCTTTCTTTTCAAGCTGGCTTCGCCCCAACGAACCATGTGTATTGGGGCTTCGAGAGGAGTAGTATCTTTAGCCAATTGAGTGTCGGTCATCTTTTCCTTTCCCTTCTTTATACCCTTCACCAAGTGTGCCAATTGCCCGGACTTCACAGCTTTTTCTATCTGTTTCTTTAACTCTCTACAACTGTTCGTATCATGACCATAATCTTCGTGAAAGTGACAATACTTGCTGGTATCCCTGTTTTTGCCCTTACTTGTCATACGAGGGGGTGCTTCGAAAGCTTTAGCAGCCCTCTCCGTAGCAAGTATTTCCTTTGGAGACTTGGTTAGACTGCTTAACAAACCGTGGTTGGGGCCTTTGTTGTACGGAGAAAACCTATCTCTGTTCTTGTTCCTGTTCTTTGACCCTTCCCATGAAGAATGCTTCGAAAACTTGTTGTTGCTGTCTCTGTCTATCGGAGCCCCATTAGTGGATACCTCTTTCGCTTCGATCCAGGTATACGTCTTTTCCATTAACCCTTTGTAAGTTGTCGGAAGGTCAGTGGACAAGAATTCCACCAAACTCCGATTTCGAAGACCATGTACGAAACCCGAAATGCGCTGATCTTCATGAAGACCCAAAATCTGCAAAGTCTCATCGGTGTACCTAGTAACGAAGGCCCTTGTGCTTTCGTTTTCCTTTTGTTTGATGTTGTGCACCGTTAAATGAGTCCTTATGAACTTCTTTTGCTGACTGAAGTGTGACCGGAACTTAGCCTTGAGATCATCAAGGTTGACGATGCTACCGGGCTTTTGCCCATTCCACCAAATACGAGCAGAATCCCGTAGGGTGTATGTAAACATATGACAGGCCACCGGCATAACCCATTTTTGCATTTTGATAGCCCCTTCGAACAAATGTAAGAAATTGTCCGGATCCCCCTTCCCATCATAAGTCCCAATGTGCGAAGGCATTTTCAACCCATCAGGCAATGGGTAATCTTCTATCCACCTAACGAAGGGTGTAGCTGAACCCATAGGGTCTGAGTATAGACAGTTATAAGGTGGTGCATACATGGGAAAAGTATTATAGGGATTGTTGTTCGGGGGCATTCCCATAGGAGTTTGACTTGGGTAGGATTGATGTAACAAATGGTAATTTTCACGTTGTTAATTAATATTATATGATTATTAATTATTTTTAAGCTAAGCATTTCTATGCGCATTTACGTGTTTCTGAGTATTTTTGAGCATTTTCGGGAGCTGTCCCAGCATACTGTAGCTTACAGTCAATGCAGAAAAAGTTTATTTTTGTCAGTAAAGTTAAATTTTCACATTTCTGATAGTTACTGACAAGTATTATAATTTATTGAGAGCTTTCTCGCATTTTTCTGAAAAATAACCGCACGCGCGTACCGACAGCACAGTACATATGGTAATAATCAAATAAATATATTTTTGAGTCAGTAATGACATTTTATTATATTTCTGACGAAAACGTGGTTAAAAACTTTATTTTGCGTTATCGGATACAAAAATGTCAAACCGGGACTTTACGGTAACTTTTTAACTCAAACCGACACACTATACACCAAAGCGGGATAAAAACTAAATCACCCTCCCCTTGGATACCAAAACCGGCCATATACCACACCTAGCCCACATGGGACAAACTTTACTATCTATCTTTAATGTAATCTCAAAGTTACTAATTATAGTTATGCTTTTTAGATTTCCAAACATTCTATCTTTTAATGTTGCCCAAAATAAACTTCTCATCTTCTTTTTCTAGCTTCATTTGGACGCACCATGTACACACACATAAATCATTTTATAAATTTTTCACTTCAAAGATTCAAGATCAAAGGTGTTTGGAAAGGTTTTTGGGTAATTTGGAGCTTGATTTGGGTAAAACTAGCAAGGTTTTGGGTGTTCTTGGTCTTCCTATCACACGTACAACTTCAAGAGTTTGTAAGGATTCTTAAAACTTTTCTAAATTTATTAATCTCTTGTTCTTTTGGTGTATAGTGATGTTTCAAAGTGTTAAATGTATATGTTTTGATGATATGATTTAAGCTAGGGTTTGATCTTGTATATATAAGTGCTCAACATTTTTAGAGTTTATGAACTAGTTTGTAGATTTCTTGCTTGTGTGGTAAATCTTGTTACATATAGTGCTTGTTTGATGATACAGACAATAGTTATGGTTTTTACACTAATTTAAGGACTATATTGATTTTTAAGGTTTATATATGGTTCGACTACTATTAAAAATAAAATATTATTGGGGTTTTGAAAAACATAAAATTTTGGCTCAAATGGTGAAAAGGTGGAAGAATAAAGTAAAGTGCTTATTTGGATAGCTTATTTAATAAGTTATAAGCTACTAAAAATAACTAGTAAAAAGGTGAAAATAAGTTGAAATAATTTATATGGTTCGAATAGACATAAAAATAGTCAAGTTTGACTTTTTGACTAAATAGCTTATTTATTAGAGCTTATTTGATAAGTATAAAGTGTATTTGGTAACTAATAATAACTAATAAGTAGCAAATAAATACAAATTGGACTAAATGGCTTTTTGGGCCAAAAAGCCCACGATTTTACAGTTGGGCCGAAGCCCACATGTATTTTTGAAAGTTTGACTTTTTGACCAAACAGACGTATTGAACGTGTAAAATGATTTTTAGTAACGCGACGATATATACGTTATAACTAAAAATGTGTTTTGGGCAAAAATTTGGTTATTGGGCTTTTGAATGGTTTTCGGCCCAATAAGCCACAAAAATGATAAATTTGATTTTTGGAATATTTTCCGACTCACTAAGTTTATAAATGTTTAACGAAACGATAAATATAACGATAACTATTTTGGACTTGCTTTGAGACGCTTAGTCTCCGAAAGGGTAAAAATTGATATTTTTACTAAATTAATGTTGAGATTGACTTTTTAACAAAATATTGACTTTGTGTCAAAGTACATTGATAATACTTGAAAGTTAAGAAAACGAATAATATAACTATGAATATATTCACGACACTTGATATATATCACGAAAGTATTTTTGCACTCGAAACTAGTTAGTGAATATTTGAAGTAAATTTGCAACATTTGAGATAAATGGAAACGTTGTATAAACGAATGGGTCATGCCCGAATTTTCTAAAAAAAAATACAACACTTAGAATGTTTTTTGTGAAAACACTAAACTTAAGTAAACTTTATGGAATTACTTAACAAAAGATATTTTCTTACTATTAAAGTTTCATTTGAGATAATAAACGATGTTTCTAAATATAATAATTTTTCACTAACTACATCATATTAACTACTCTTCAAAACTTATTTAATTAATCTCCATTAATTAAATATATGAGAAATTAACTTATAAAGTAAATATATATATATATATATATATATATATATATATATATATATATATATATATTATATATATATATATATATATATATATATATATAATAACACTTGCACATTTGAATCGCGAATACTAGTACGGATGTTCCGTTACGTATTCCCACCATGCACTTTCACCATGAGCTACCCCCAAGAGTTACAATAATAAATTGCTTCGAAATATATTTTACCACACAGCAAGCAAGAACTACACGAGCACAGGTCAAACGTAAAACTTTTCAAAACATAAGTAAAGACACTTGAGACAAGAATATTTTGCTAAGACTCACCGTACTGATTTAGGGTGCTGATCAGCGCGGTTGCATTACTTTGATTGATTGACTGAATTGATGTATTGTAAGGTAAGTTTATAGCCCCATATTTTATACGATTTCGTTTTATAAGCTTGGGGTGAGAAACATGCAAAACTGTTTTTATGGACCAGAAATGAATTTTGTTTTTAAGTACACACTAGTATGCAGAAACCTAAGTTTGCTAAATCCCAATTTGTACCCACTATCATCTGCCGTTAATTCCTGTCTAGGAAGCCGTTTGATATAAATAGATCTATTGGGAGTGACGTCCTCGTTCGGTTGGCTCGGCATAGCCAAGGCGAACGTATACCAAATCGAATAATAGTCCGAGTGTCTGGGGATAAACACTCGCGGGCACCCTTATTTATTTGCTAACGCTAGTCGTGCTGCATGTCATAGATCGGTAGGATGAGGCTTAGTGTTTGCATAACGGATAATGTGTATCTACTGAATTGTTTTTGAGATATTGCTATTGGTCCATATGTGCTATTTATTTAAACCTATGAACTCACCAGCGATAGCTGACTTTTAGCATGTTTTTCTCCGGAAACTGAGGTGCGTTTAGCCGGGTGCAGAGCATGGCGTCGGTCACAATAAATGATGGAAATGTTTTTAATGCGTTTACTCTGACAATTGGACCTCTTTAATTTAAATGGGCTTTATTTTCATCTGAGATGATTTTTATGTATTGCTACATAACTTGACTTATGTAAAATATTTTAAAACGGATTTTTAATCCGCTCGCTATATCTTATGTTGTGATTACCAATTCAGTAGCACCCAAAGTGTATGCTTCCGCAATATTATGATTTTGGGGGTGTTACAGATTGGTATCAGAGCCTAGGTTATAGAGAACGTGGTTTATAAAAACCTTGAACTATAACCGATTTATGAAAAACTTTCCATCATGACCGCCGGATGCCTGCCAGTTTAGCTTGCTATGATTTGAGCATTGTTTGCTTTATTTGACTAAGTGTTATGACATGCTATTTGAGTATATTATACTAAGCATATATGATATAAGTATTTTCTATATACTTACACGTGTTGCACCATAATTGTCACAGATCGTCTCCCTACGTAACATCATCATTTCACTTCGAGTTGAATACTCGCCACATACCACACGAATTCATTTTCTATTCGACTCCAAGTTTGGACAACCGTTTTATTCTTTCGGAACACTTATATTACTATCGTAAAGGAACTCACCAACTTATGTGAGCATGATCCTAACCTACCGCCTTATAACGCATCTTCTGGAATCATCTACTCTTAGGACACATCCTTGCTAGATCTCACGCTTCTTTTCTCATTGTGGAGGACCATGTCATCTGAGAGACAAGACCTAAATTCCGCAGCCATGGAACAACTCGTAGCCCAACGAGTAGCAGAGACTATTGCTGCCTATGAGCTAGGAATTTGCACGGGTTGCGACTTAATGAGCCGAGGGGCAGTTCAAGAAGCTGAAAACATTAACAAAAAGAGGAAACGAGATAACAACCTAGGAAACAAAAGGGTACCACAACCCCTCAGAAAGCCAAAGTTGGCCAAAACTTTCACTGTTGGACCTAGTAACAGAAAGGCTTATACTAGAAAGTTACCAATGTGTAGTCGCTGCAAACTACACCACTACAGACCTTGCACCGTGAAGTGTTACAAATGCCTGAAGGTTGGACATATAGATAAAAATTGTAAGTCTAAAACTGCTGTAGTAGCACAGGCAACATCAGGGAAAAATCGGAGAGCCGAGGAAATCTGTTTTGAGTGTGGAAGGAAAGGGCACTACAAGAACCAGTGTCAGGAACCAAAGGACCAAAAAGAAGTGAACAATCAAGGAAAAATGGGAGCAGGAGAAAACCAGGACTCAGACGCGATGACATAAGAATGACTACCCTATGTAATAGGACCTAAGTTTAGACTATTTTAAGTTCGTTTCTGTAAGACTTCATCAGTATTTTCTGTGAACCGCGTAGTATGGTATGGATTTAGTGAACTTTTATGATGAGATGTAAGCTTATTTGACTCCAACTACCAACGGTCCTATGCCAACTAGATGTACCAAACGCCGCCCGTTGCACTATTCATTTTTACTATGAGTTAACGAATCACTTGCCATCGTTCTTCAACTATTTAAACTCGTACTATAAACCAATTGTTTACCATATTATCTTTTCATGAAATAATAAATGGTATTGCTACCAACACTCGAACTTTTGCAAATATTTCACAGACTATCTCACAGTCATACCCACAAATCGTTTTATTTCCATATTTCAGAATTAAGGTTTTAACCTCATTACTGTTCTTGAAACGAGGAACTTTCCTCATATTGCCTTACGAAATGTTTTACTGACAATTTATAAACTGAACTATAACGTGGATAGCATTTTGCCAACAACGAATTATTTTCCTATTACTCTATAAATTGTTTGGAAACCATTTTACAAACTATTCTTTCAGCGCTCGGCAAATTATTTACTTTTTGAAAGGTAGTTTATGCTGCAAACTCGCAAGCAGAAAAACCGATATGTTTTCTTGTAACTAAACTCAGCATTGCATCGTTGGACCTCAATTATACAAAGCTTGATCACCTTTGTATAATTCGGGTAGGACCATTGATGGGTGTGCGTTGGAGTATAGTTTTAGCAGTTTTAATGCCTACTCAAGTTTTAAATTTATATTTAGCCGACTTATCAATAACACACACACTTAACGAGCAGTGTACCCGGTCAGTATGAATATAATGGTAAGTAGAGTGTCGATCACTAAGAGTGGAACGTATTATCTCGTTATTCTAATCAGTATTTTAATATCCTAACGCAAGGGGGTTTCAGCCTGAGAGACTGGCACGATTTGTTTGCAATTAAATAATAAAATGAACCAATAGGCACGAATCAGCAAGTAGCACACACGTACACAGATAAATACTCGAGACAATAAAGAGGCTGTCCTTATGATTAAGTAGATTGTCACTTGTTTTATTGATAGCTTTATATGAAGTGTATGTAGTTAACCCTTTCTCGTTGGTCCTAATCTTATCGGCGAGTAAACCCTTAATGATTACTTATGTCTAAAAGTTATTCCTAAGTGATCAATTTAGTAATAACCGTGGGAGCCACATTATGTCCCGCAGTCAAATGCCCGCAAGCCACTAATAAACACAGAGGTTATCAATGCACTAATAAGTAGTAACCAAAGACATCAACATATAAACTTTAATTGATGGGAAAGCAAGTATTAAAGGGAGTGCAATCTTTCGTTGTCACATTACACAAGCCACCAATCCTGATGAATTAAAGTTTGCTAACACAATAAAACAAAACTACTTAATGAATTAAACACATGCAGCACCTTCTTACAGCTCTTGTATCCTTGATTTGGGTGTGTCTTGTGCTGCCTCCTTGACTGAATTCGTCCTTTTGTTCCTCTGTTCGGACTTAGGTTATAATATATTGCCTTCGAAATTCGTCTGGTCTTGGGGTATTTATAGTTTCTGTCTGAGGGAAGATGCGGCGCATCTAGTAAGTAGATGCGGCGCATGTACTTAACTTCGCGTGGGGTCCAAGATTATAATATTCAGGAATATTCGTACACCGCCAGAAGATGCGGCGTAACTCCATGATTAGATGCGGCGCATGTCCTCTTGTATCTTGGATCGTATCTGGTGATATCTTGATAGAGATGCGGCGCATGTCATGAGTGAGATGCGGCGCATCTGGAGCAGATTAGTCTTGATCTTCTTCATTTCAGTAGACTCTTAACTTTATGCATGTTATGCTCCATAATCAGTCCAAAATCGCTAAGTTTCACCAAATGCTTGTTTTTACCTGAGAATTACAAAAGTAAACGATTAAGTATCAATCCTCATACATAATATAGTAAAACAAGTCAAATTAATAGGATAAATGATAGTAATAAAATGTACTTATTTGAGTTCATCAAATATCCCCCCACTTGAACTTTACTTGTCCCCAAGTAAACCTTAGAATTTCTCTTATGAAAATGTATCCTAAAAGATGTTAGGATTTATTTTTATGTTTAAGCATGTATTCGTTTATTTCATAATCACACAACTAAACACTTAACGAATTAGAAGTAAAATAAAATAAGTCGATAAAAGCAAATCTAATCGTTTAACTGTCCAGTCGTGACGAATATTCTATCATAAGCTTGGCAAGTATACACATCTCCTCCACTAAAGCTAAGGAATAACAAGTCTAAAGCGGTAAAAAGGGTTTGTAGGCTTAAGGGTTAATTATTCTCTTTTCACTATCGATCTCATATTCCAGAAAAGGCGACAAAATCACAAATACATGATCGAATCCACGAACACGATACTTGCAATTGCTCAAATCCTTAACTCGAATAAGCTAAAGATAGGTCCAAACTTCACCAATAATAATATATCAAAAAGGGCGACAAAATCATAAATACATAGCCGAATCCACGACTACGATACTTAAGATTGCTCAAATCCCTAATCTCAATAAATCAAAGGTTTGGTTGGATAAAGAATAATAAAGGGTATGGATAACATTTGGGATATAAATTGGTGTAAAAATGAAAATAAACAAAACAAACAAATAAATTAAAATCCTAAGTGTGGTTACTCACTATCCCAACCATCCCATGAATAAGACTCATATCATAGAATAACTCACGCTTTAACACTTGAAACACACGCTTTAGGTAGACACGAATTATACTCAACAAGATCTTAATCAAAGAATAAACCTTAATTGGCGTTCCCATAACTGCCAATTCCCATTCAATCCATAGATATAGTACAACAAATAGTGGTGATATCGACCACTTACATAACTTTACATAAGTTGGTTTAAAACTATCTTCCAACTCTTCTTTCTTTCTTTTTCTTTTCTTATTTATTTTTTTTTATTATTTTTTTTTTTGATTTTTTTTTTTTTCGATTTTTTTTTTTTTTTTTTTTTTTTTTTTTTTTTTTTTTTTTTTTTTTTTTTTTTTTTATAAAACATAAAGATAGATGTGTAAAATTTCACCACATCACTATAACTTTCTTTCCGGATAATTTTTTCATACTTTTCATACTTTCAGAAATAACGGTAATAGTGAAAGTAGTAAACACACGAAAAATAAACTCCAAAATATACAATATTTACTTTCACTCCAATTGCATTGTGCAATTTCCCGACCTAACCAAAGATAATGAATTACGCACACGAACACAGGTAATGTAAGAAAACACACTTTGCCTATAGCAATTAACCAACCACGGATTCTAATCTACAAGGTAGGCTAAGGTGTAGGGGTGTAACGAAACATTTTAAACATAGGTGTAAGAAACGAAAGGAATGGCTCTGAGTGTTTTCTAGGGTATCTTACTCTAAAAATGAGAGTAACAAAAGGGTTTATACGGGGGTTAACTAACCAGTGTAGTTAGTTAATAACACATAACATATAAAGGCTATTTGGGTGTAGTCCTAGAATTTTACGAATTTAGACAAGTCATTCCAATTATATAAATAATACTCATTATGGTGGTCTCGAATAGTATACAAGCCAAGTTCTAAAGTTTACAAGTCACCGGCACACTCATAGATTTGTGAATTTTGAAAAATCACAATTTTTGAAAATAACGTCATGTGTGCAGCTATGCAACTTAGATCTTAAACAAAAACATGCTAAAAAAAATTTTAAGTTTGATATATTAAGCACATTTTAAGCATAATTTTTGAAAAAGTTTAGGACAAGTAATTGTTAAGTGTTCTAATTCTCCAATCCCCCCACTTAAGTTAAACAACGTCCTCGTTGTTTGTATAAAAGGTTAAAAACTGGAAAATAAAAGAATTAGAACAGAAAAACTCCCCTGAGATTTGCTCGGTATGATCCTCCATTAATATTAGAGCAAAAATCATCTTTCTTGTGGATTAGAACGTTAATGCTTCATACTTGATGTATCCACAGGAAATCCAGGAAACTATAATACCACCAACACTTTAAAACACACCTAAGATAAGAAAGGTTCAAACTTGCATAATACATTAGTAGTTAGATAAAAATAAAACTTAAAAATTAAAACTGAAAATCATCAGGTCAGTCGATGCGCCGTATCTTATGGAAGAAGATACGCCGTATCGAGCCTGGAATAAATACGGATCAGAATAAAGATGCGCCGCATCCTTAACCAGGGATGCGCCGCATTAAAATAAACTGATAAATAGTTTTAAAGTCGGAAATAAAAATGCAGAAAAATAAAATAAGATATGACCATTGCAGGAGATGCGTCGCATCTCAGAATTGAGATGCGCCGTATCCTCATGCGGGCCTGACTGACTCGACACAGAAAACAGAATAAAAGATAATTCCGGGTTGTCTCCCGGTAAGCACTTGTCTTTATTCCAGAGTCTTCAAGTTAGACTCATGTTCAGCTCAGCAATAAGTCCTTGTCACGGTCCATCCTTCGTCCTTCATCCGAAAGATTTTCCCGTATATCTCTGCGACGTTTTCTTTCGTTCGACTTAATCTAGTATAACTCTTTGTCTTCACCGCAGTATATTCTTCATCAGGACCCAAAGAGTATTTGATGATTTTAAATTTTTCAGAAATAATCATGGGTGGCTCATTGTAAGGAATCCCAAGTAGTTGACACTTTCTTTTGGTGAACTCTTCCTCGTCTTTATCAACAAACTTAAAATAAGGATCCTTAATCAAATAATCATCTAGTTCTTCAATCAACGACTCATTATTATCATCATCTTGAATCGCCTCCCATTCTCTTTCCAAATCATATTGTAACCGTCGACTAAGCTTTGTGAAATCATCAAACTGTTTATGCACCCATTCCCAGAAAGTAGTATCCGATGTCCCCTTAAGTCCCTTCAAGCGTTCAATTCTGCCCTTTTCTTGTAAAGCCTCCGCCTTTTGTGGGCAGTCTTCAACATTATCGTACCACTCATAATCTTCAAAGGTTACATCGTTTCCAACCCGTTTCATCCCAATTATACTTCCCCCATTACAGGTTCCGTCACTTTTATAATCACAGGTCGGCCAAACACTACTCCCGTCCTTGAAAACGAAGGGTGTACAGGTGTGATTGATGTGCGCAAATTCCCATGGTTTATCCCAAACCCATGGTACTTGGTCATTCCATTCATAGTACCAGGTGTTTTTGAAATCGTCATAAGTCTTAAATCCTGGTAGATCTCCAGTAAGCACATCATCGTCGACTTGAAGAAGGTAGTTAAATTCCTTGAACTGCTTGCACAAGGGTGTCTCATAATCGAACACATCAATGTCTATTCTGAATAACTCTTCAATGCCTTCATTGATTGTTGAATCATGAAGTGACGACCCATAATCGCTTTCTACTTCTTCATCTTCTCCTCTCATCCAATATACCCATAATGCATCCTTAGTAGCACGATCCATGCTCTTATGGTTATTAAACTTACTAGCCAACCATTCTGAAAAATCAACATCGTGAGGATCGTGGTTAACGTCAAAGCAAACCTTTCCAATCATATTCTTTTTTATCTCCATGAACTCGTTAAATTGCTTCTTAAAACTCCGAGTCAACCATGAAGTCATAATCTCCTTGACTTCATTTGTAGGGGCAAATTCCGGACTACCATATTTGAGTTCTAGCCAATCATTGAGGGAGAGGTCTATCAATCTTACCAATCTGCCATGAAATAGTAACTCCGCCAAAGCATAATTCATGTCATTATCCTAATAGTTCTCATTCAATCCCCAGTACTGTTCGGAATAAGGCATGTAAGAGTTTTGGGTATTGCCTCCACCACAGCTGTTGTTGCTTGAGTCCATGTATGCAAGACAGAATTTCCCATCATCTTCTTCGATAGTAGTCCAGTTCAATCCTTCGGCTTCAATGATAGGCCATAAGAGCGACAATTCTTCTCCAGTGTACCTCACAAATACATCATAAGAGAATACCTCTTTGTCGATATTGCATAAACGCATAAATTCCTTAAAAGCAGCTTCAAGAGGAGTCTCCCAAGAGAATAAATCTGCATCGATCATGAGTACATTGAATGAATCTGAAAACAAGCATTCCTTAGCAAGATATCCGTTAACTGACATGTCTTCCATAGCAAAATCTGTCATCCAAGGTAAAATCATCAGTAGGATTTGTTCGCTAGAAGAGAAATTAATGAATATAGAAACGGATATATGAATACAAATAGCTGATATCTGCAGACGATGCGCCGTATCCAAAAAGTTGGATACGCCGTATCTTATAATCGTTAAAATTTAATCAGACTTTATTCAGAAAATAGATACGCCGCTTTAGAATTTAAGAATGCGCCGTATCGAATTAATTAATCAAAAATCAACTTATCTAATTAAAATTAAATGCGTCGTATTAACGAAAGTTAATGCGCCGTATTTTCGTTACGTTTAAAAAATAAATATCGATTTTTGATTCAGAAAGATGCGCCGTATCAATAAAGATCGATGCGTCGTATCTGTTTAATAATTCGCAAACTGTTTTTAATTAAAATAATAGATACGCCGTATCTACGAAAGCAGATGCGTCGTATGGCGTTAACGTTTAGAAAAATTTTTTTTTATCAAAAACAGATACGCCGTATCTGCAAAAGCAGATGCGTCGTATTGCTTTATCGCTTAGAAAAAATTTTCTTATTAAAAACAGATACGCCGTATCTTGGGGAAAAGATGCGTCGTATCGAATTAATTAAACGCGTTGTATTTTAAAAAAAAAATTAAACGCAATACGCCGTATCTGAGAGATCAGATGCGCCGTATCGTTTGATTTAGCACAGTACAACGATAGCAGAACAGAAAAATACGAAAAATAAAAACAAAAAATTAAACACACAAAAAAAATAAAACACACAAAAATAAAAGAAAACAATTAACACACAATACAACAAATATGCAAAATAGTACAATGATGCAATTAATCTAATAAAAAGAAAAACCTAATTAAAATACTAATCAAATTAACAGATAATAACAATTCACTCCCCGGCAGCGGCGCCAAAAACTTGATGGGTGTGCGTTGGAGTATAGTTTTAGCAGTTTTAATGCCTACTCAAGTTTTAAATTTATATTTAGCCGACTTATCAATAACACACACACTTAACGAGCAGTGTACCCGGTCAGTATGAATATAATGGTAAGTAGAGTGTCGATCACTAAGAGTGGAACGTATTATCTCGTTATTCTAATCAGTATTTTAATATCCTAACGCAAGGGGGTTTCAGCCTGAGAGACTGGCACGATTTGTTTGCAATTAAATAATAAAATGAACCAATAGGCACGAATCAGCAAGTAGCACACACGTACACAGATAAATACTCGAGACAATAAGAGGGCTGTCCTTATGATTAAGTAGATTGTCACTTGTTTTATTGATAGCTTTATATGAAGTGTATGTAGTTAACCCTTTCTCGTTGGTCCTAATCTTATCGGCGAGTAAACCCTTAATGATTACTTATGTCTAAAAGTTATTCCTAAGTGATCAATTTAGTAATAACCGTGGGAGCCACATTATGTCCCGCAGTCAAATGCCCGCAAGCCACTAATAAACACAGAGGTTATCAATGCACTAATAAGTAGTAACCAAAGACATCAACATATAAACTTTAATTGATGGGAAAGCAAGTATTAAAGGGAGTGCAATCTTTCGTTGTCACATTACACAAGCCACCAATCCTGATGAATTAAAGTTTGCTAACACAATAAAACAAAACTACTTAATGAATTAAACACATGCAGCACCTTCTTACAGCTCTTGTATCCTTGATTTGGGTGTGTCTTGTGCTGCCTCCTTGACTGAATTCGTCCTTTTGTTCCTCTGTTTGGACTTAGGTTATAATATATTGCCTTCGAAATTCGTCTGGTCTTGGGGTATTTATGGTTTCTGTCTGAGGGAAGATGCGGCGCATCTAGTAAGTAGATGCGGCGCATGTACTTAACTTCGCGTGGGGTCCAAGATTATAATATTCAGGAATATTCGTACACCGCCAGAAGATGCGGCGTAACTCCATGATTAGATGCGGCGCATGTCCTCTTGTATCTTGGATCGTATCTGGTGATATCTTGATAGAGATGCGGCGCATGTCATGAGTGAGATGCGGCGCATCTGGAGCAAATTAGTCTTGATCTTCTTCATTTCAGTAGACTCTTAACTTTATGCATGTTATGCTCCATAATCAGTCCAAAATCGCTAAGTTTCACCAAATGCTTGTTTTTACCTGAGAATTACAAAAGTAAACGATTAAGTATCAATCCTCATACATAATATAGTAAAACAAGTCAAATTAATAGGATAAATGATAGTAATAAAATGTACTTATTTGAGTTCATCAACCATACTATGCTAGGAATGGTTGCCTAAAATTTTATGAAAAACGAATCTATTATTTCCTTTTTCGAGAATTCAGAAACTCGTTGATGCGTGCGTGCGAGTGCTCTAATTTATACCCACGGTATGTCGTTGTGGTTTTAGCAGTATTCAAGTTTTAAATTTATATTTAGCCGACTTATCAATAACACACACACTTTAACGAGCAGTGTACCCGGTCAGTATGTATATAATGGTAAGTAGAGTGTCGATCACTAAGAGTGGAACGTATTATCTAGTTATTCTAATCAGTATTTTAATATCTTAAGTTAGCTATACAACCTAATTTAACGCATGGGGGTTTCAGCCTGAGAGACTGGCACAGTTTGGTTGCAATTAAATAATAAACTAACTAATAGGCACGAATCAGCGAATAGCACACACGTACACAGATAAATACTCGAGACAATAAGAAGACTTGTCCTGATAGTTAAGTAGCTTGTCACTTGTTTTATTGCTAGTTTTATATGAAGTGTATAGTTCGATGCAACGCACCGAGATTAAGTCCTTTCTCGTTGGTTCTAATCTTATCGGCGAGTAAACCCTTAATGATTACTTATGACTATCCTATTTATCTTTCTTCCTACTTTTCTACAGACGATAGAATGCATAGGCGATCTAATAAATAGGCGAGGAAGGGGATGGCGACCCAAGCAATGCTCTGCTAGACACAGAGGTTATCAATGCACTAATAAAAGTCACCAAAGACATCAACATATAAACTTTAATTAATGGGAAAGCAATTTTAAAGGGAGTTGAAGTGAATGATAACATAACACAAGCCCATCAATCCTGATCAATTAAAGTGTACTAATACAATAAAACAAAACTACTTAATGAATTGAATACATGCAGGACCTTCTTACAGCTCTCGTATCTTCGTTCTAGGTGTGTCTTGTGCTGCTATCACGACTGAATTCGGCCTAGGGCTTCTGTACTTCGAATATCGTACGTACCAAAAGTCTTCTAAAAGTCGTCTGACTTTGGGGTATTTATAGTTTCTGTCTGAGGTAAGATGCGGCGCATCTAATAAGTAGATGCGGCGCATTGACTTAACTTCGAGTGTGGTCCAAGATTAATATATTCAGGAATATTCGTACACCGCCAGAAGATGCGGCGTAACTCCATTTATAGATGCGGCGCATGTCCTCTTGTATCTTGGATCGTATCTTGTGAAATCTTGATAGTGATGCGCCGTATGTAATAAGCAAGATGCGGCGTATCTGGAGCAGAATAGTCTTGATCTTGTACATTTCAGTAGACTCATAACTTCTTGCTTGTTTTGCTCCATAATTAGTCCAAAATCGCTAAGTTTCACCAAATGCTTGTTTTTACCTGAGAATTACAAAAGTAAACATTAACGTATCAATTTTCACAGATAATATAATAAAACAAGTCAAATAAATAGGATAAATGACGGTAATAAAATGTACTTATTTGAGTTCATCAAATATCCTCCCACTTGAACTTTACTTGTCCCCAAGTAAACCTTAGAATTAATCTTATGAAAATGTATCCTAAAAGATATTAGGATTTATTTTTATATTTAAGCATGTATTCATTTTTGTCATAATCACAAACCAAACACTTAACGAATTAGAAGTAAAATAAAATATTTCGATAAAAGCAAATCTAATCGTTTAACTGTCCATTCGTGACGAATATTCTATCATAAGCTTGGCAAGTATACACATCTCCCCCACTAAAGCCAAGGAATAACATGTCTAAAGCGGTAAAAAAAAGGTTTTGAGGTTTAAGGGTTAATCATTCTCCTTAATCTCTATCGATCTCAAATTCCAGAAAAGGCGACAAAATCACAAATACATGATCGAATCCACGAACACGATACTTGCAATTGCTCAAATCCTTAACTCGAATAGGCTAAAGATAGGACCAAGTAATCTTCACCAATAATATTATATCAAAAAGGGCGACAAAATCATAAATACATAGCCGAATCCACGACTACGATACTTAAGATTGCTCAAATCCCTAATCTCAATAAATCAAAGGTTTGGATAAAGAATAATATAGGGTATGGATAATATTTGGGATATAAATTGGTGTAAAATGAAAAATAAACAAAACAGATAAATTAAAATCCTAAGTGTGGTCAATCACTATCCCAACCATCCCATGAATAAGACTCATATCATAGAATAACTCACGCTTTAACACTTGAAACACACGCTTTTAGGTAGACACGAATTATACTCAACAAGATCTCAATCAAAGAATATCCTTTAGTTGGCGTTCCCATAACGTTCAACTCCCATTCAATCCATAGATATAATATACAACAACTAGTGGTGATATCGACCACTTAATACAAAACTTTACATAAGTTGGTTAAACAAACATCCAACTCTTCCTTTTTCTTTTTCTTTTCTATTTTTTTTTTCAATTTTTTTATTTTTTTATTTTATTTTTTTTTTTTTTTTTATTTTTATTTTTTTTTTTTTAACTTGAAACATAAACATAGATGTGTAAAATTTCACCACATCACTATAATGATAACTCTGGATAATTTTTCCATACTTTTCATAACTTCAGAAATCACGGTAATAGTGAAAGTAGTAAACACACGAAAAATAAACTCAAAGATATACAATATTTACTTTCACTCCAATTGCATTGTGCAATTTCCTGACCTAACCATAGATAATGAATTACGCACGCGAACACAGGTAATGTAAGGAAACACACTTTGCCTAAAGCAATTAACCAACCACGGATTTTAATCTACAGGGTAGGCTAAGGTGTAAGGGTGTAATGAAACATTATAACAAAGGTGTAAGAAACGAAAGGAATGGCTCTGAGTATTTTTCTAGGGGTATCTTACTCTAAAAGTAAGAGTAACAAAAGGGTTTATACGGGGGTTAACTAACCAGTGTAGTTAGCTAATAACACATAACATATAACGGCTATTTGGGTGTAATCCTAGAATTTTACCAATTTAGACAAGTCATTCCAATTATATAAAATAATACTTATTACAGTGGTCTCGAATAGTATACAAGCCAAGTTCTAAAGTTTACAAGTCACCGGCACACTCATAGATTTGTGAATTTAGAAAAATCACAATTTTTGAAAATAACGTCATGTGTGCAGCTATGCAACTTAGACTTTAAACAAAAACATGCTAAAAATTTTTTAAGTTTGATATATTAAGCACATTTTAAGCATAATTTTTGAAAAAGTTTAGGACAAGTAAGTGTTAAGTGTTCTAATTCTCCAATCCCCCCACTTAAGTTAAACAACGTCCTCGTTGTTTGTATAAAAGATTAAAAACTGGAAAATAAAAGAATTAGAACAGAAAAACTCCCCTGAGATTTGCTCGGTATGATCCTCCATTTGTATAAGAGCAAAAATCATCTTTCTTGTGGATTAGAACGTTTAAGCTTCATAATCGATGTATCCACAGGAAATGCAGGAATCTATAATACCACCAAGACTTTAAACACACCTAAGTTAAGAAAGTTCAAACTTGCATAATACATTAGTAGTTAGGAAAAATAAAATGTAAAAAATAAAAATGAAAATCATCAGGTTAGTCGATACGCCGTATCTTATGGAAGAAGATACACCGTATCGATCCTGGAACAAATACGAATCAGAATAGAAGATGCGTCGCATCCTTAACCAGGGATGCGCCGCATTAAAATAAACTGATAAAAAGTTTTAAAGTTAAAGATAAAAATGCAGAAAAATAAAGTAAGATATGACCAGTGCAGGAGATGCGTCGCATCTCAGGATTCAGATGCGCCGTATCTTCTGCGGCCTGACTGACTTGACACAAAATCAGAAAATAAAATAAAAGATAAGCATGGGTTTCCTCCCACGAAGCGCTTGTTTTTGTTCGAGTCACGAGCCTGACTCCACCCTTATTTATTGTGTAATAGGGTGTTGTTCCCCCACTTGGGATCAAGTGCAGGTGATAATAGCAATAAACACGAAAAGAGTGTAAATTTGCTAGTAAAGATGGAAGAAATAAATAAAGATCATACCTTGGCAATATATGTACATCTTTCCTATCCTTACCCGGTTTGGTTGATAAATTGGATGACTTGACCATTCCATCTGAAAGAGTAATGTGTTGAGGAAAAATGAGTCTCCTTTCTTCTTGGTTAGTCTCTTTGGTAGTAAGGTGTCCCTTGACTTCCGCAGAAGATGAGAAAGGGTCTTTGGCAAGTAAATGTTCGAGTTCCTCAATAACCTTCATAGGTTCGAAATCATCATTTTCATCAATCATAGCAATGTTTAAGAGCTCATCACCAAATTCTTCCTCGAGCTCCACCAAAAACGGGTTGATCACAGGTGCTTCAATAGGTAGTGTAATAAATTTGACCTCATCATTCTTTTGTTTTGCAACCTGTTTAGGAAAACTAACAAGATTATTAGTAACGGGATTAATAATATTAAATAAATTTGTACCACTTTGTGTTGTAAGTGACTCCAATTCATCTTGTGAATCTCCATCTTCAACTAGTGGTCTTGCAATTTCAGCATCGTCCCGAATTTCATCCTTAAATAAGTAATCCCAGATTTCTTCAAAATCCCTCGTTGGGTCAAAATCTGGTTGAGGTATGTCATCATAAACTATGGCGTCAAATGGTTCGAAATCAAAATTAGAATACTTTTCATCTTCATCCGTTGGATTGTCTAATGGTGGTAATACGATTGCAGAATATTCTTCAACGTAGGGTTCCGTATACACATCATCTTGTTCAATCTCCGGAGAAAAAGTACTATCAAGAACAATTGCCGGAATTGGTTTCAAGGTATATGAATCTTCTTCATCATCATTTGACATACACCAAGTGTGTTGAAATGGCAATTTGTTTCTTTCTTTCCTTGACTTTTCTTGTCCTAAAATCAAGTATTCTTCCATAGTGATTTCTTTCGTCTCAATGACTTGTGCACCATATCTTGTTCTTTTCCAATTATACACCTGATTATTGCTCAAGGCTTTTTCCTCTTCAAACCTAACATATTCTTCCATTGTAATATCCGGATCGTCCATCTTCCTGAAATAAAACTTACTCGTGCAAAAGAAGAGTGAAACAATCAAAGTAAAATAAAAGTTGCTGATGTCAGTTGATGATGCGCCGTATCCAAAAAGTTGGATACGCCGTATCTTATCACGTTAAAATTTAATCAGACTTTATTCAGAAAATAGATACGCCGCTTATAAGTTAGAATGCGCCGTATCAGTTTTAATTATCAAAAATCGATATTTATTTAAAATTAAATGCGTCGTATTAACAAAAGTTAATGCGCCGTATTTTCGTTACGTTTCAAAATATAAGATTTTTGATTCAGAAGATACGCCGTATCGACAGAGATCGATGCGTCGTATCTGTTTAATAATTCGAAAACTGTTTTTAATTAAAATAATAGATACGCCGTATCTGCTAAAGCAGATGTGTCGTATGGCGTTATCGTTTAGAAAAAATTTTATTAAAAAAAACAGATACGCCGTATCTTGGGGAAAGATGCGTCGTATCGAATTAATTAAACGCGTTGTATTTTATAAAAATTAAACGCAATACGCCGTATCTATGAAAATAGATGCGCCGTATCGTTTGAATAAGCTCAGTACAACGATAGCAGTATGCAGAAAATACGAAAAATAAAAACAAATAAAAAACAAACGAAAATAAACAAAAATTAAAGAAAACAAATAACACACAAAACAAAAACTATGCAAATAATACAATGAATGCAAATTAACCTAATATACAACACAGTTAGCAGTTAGATTAAAAATTAAAAAGAAAAACCTAATTAAAATACTAATCAAATTAACAGATAATAACAATTCACTCCCCGGCAGCGGCGCCAAAAACTTGATGCGTGCGTGCGAGTGCTCTAATTTATACCCACGGTATGTCGTTGTGGTTTTAGCAGTATTCAAGTTTTAAATTTATATTTAGCCGACTTATCAATAACACACACGCTTTAACGAGCAGTGTACCCGGTCAGTATGTATATAATGGTAAGTAGAGTGTCGATCACTAAGAGTGGAACGTATTATCTAGTTATTCTAATCAGTATTTTAATATCTTAAGTTAGCTATACAACCTAATTTAACGCAAGGGGGTTTCAGCCTGAGAGACTGGCACGGTTTGGTTGTAATTAAATAATAAACTAACTAATAGGCACGAATCAGCGAATAGCACACACGTACACAGATAAATACTCGAGACAATAAGAAGACCTGTCCTGATAGTTAAGTAGCTTGTCACTTGTTTTATTGCTAGTTTTATATGAAGTGTATAGTTCGATGCAACGCACCGAGATTAAGTCCTTTCTCGTTGGTTCTAATCTTATCGGCGAGTAAACCCTTAATGATTACTTATGACTATCCTATTTATCTTTCTTCCTACTTTTCTACAGATGATAGAATGCATAGGCGATCTAATAAATAGGCGAGGAAGGGGCATGGCGACCCAAGCAATGCTCAGCTAGACACAGAGGTTATCAATGCACTAATAAAAGTCACCAAAGACATCAACATATAAACTTTAATTAATGGGAAAGCAATTTTAAGGGGAGTTGAAGTGAATGATAACATAACACAAGCCCATCAATCCTGATCAATTAAAGTGTAATAATACAATAAAACAAAACTACTTAATGAATTGAATACATGCAGGACCTTCTTACAGCTCTCGTATCTTCGTTCTAGGTGTGTCTTGTGCTGCTATCACGACTGAATTCGGCCTAGGGCTTCTGTACTTCGAATATCGTACGTACCAAAAGTCTTCTAAAAGTCGTCTGACTTTGGGGTATTTATAGTTTCTGTCTGAGGTAAGATGCGGCGCATCTAATAAGTAGATGCGGCGCATTGACTTAACTTCGCGTGGGGTCCAAGATTAATATATTCAGGAATATTCGTACACCGCCAGAAGATGCGGCGTAACTCCATTTATAGATGCGGCGCATGTCCTCTTGTATCTTGGATCGTATCTTGTGAAATCTTGATAATGATGCGCCGTATGTAATAAGCAAGATGCGGCGTATCTGGAGCAGAATAGTCTTGATCTTGTACATTTCAATAGACTCATAACTTCTTGCTTGTTTTGCTCCATAATTAGTCCAAAATCGCCAAGTTTCACCAAATGCTTGTTTTTACCTGAGAATTACAAAAGTAAACATTAACGTATCAATTCTCACAGATAATATAATAAAACAAGTCAAATAAATAGGATAAATGATGGTAATAAAATGTACTTATTTGAGTTCATCACTCGTGCATGTGAGCACATAAAAATAGTGCAAGTCATGGGCATCAATGCTAGGAAACACCGTAACCAAATAGGCTTGGGCGCCAAGATATCACCTAGAACTAGCCTTACTTCGTACCACGTCCAAAAACTGAAAGGGCAACTTACACTACTAGCCAACATAGGATGACTCCATCGATTTACGTCTCACAGTACACTACTTTTCCGATTCCGAGACACTGCATAGCCTAACAGACGAATCCTTACTGAGCCAACAAACTGACTGCTAGTAGCACTTAACAACATCTCTCAAGGTCATACTCTAGACCTGCCAAACTCCCCAATCAACAGTGACCCTAGGTCCACAAAACCTGGAGATTATAACACCATCCCCAGTATAGACTGGATGTCGAAATACCACGCTGTAACCACCCACGATGGGAAACTAGTCCGCATACCTTATGGTAATAGGATCCTGGTAATACAATGAGGACCCCTAGACGAAACTAAGCAATGAGTGCAACAAATCCCGAAACCAAGGAAACGGTGGTGGACCAGGCAACCAAGTAACCGTGGTCAACAAAGGAAATCAGGGCAATGAGGGAAGAGCCCGTTGAAGAGTTTATGCCGTAGGCAGACGGGAAGCATAGAACGACCCAAATGTGGTGACGGGTACGTTTCTCTTGAATAATCGTTATGCTTCAGTACTTTTCGATACGGGAACAGATAGAAGCTTTGTATCGACCGCTTTTAGTCCTTTGCTTGATATAGCCCCGACCACTTTAGATAATGCCTTTGACGTAGAACTAGCAAACGGAAACCTAGAAAGAGTAGGTACCATCGTAAGGGGTTGCACTCTAAACTTGTTGAATCGTCCATTCAACATCGACCTAATGCCAGTAGAGTTGGGTAGCTTCGACATCATCATAGGGATGGATTGGCTATCGAAATATCAGGCTGATGAAGCAAAAAGTGTACCACTTTTAGGGGGTCATTTAAGCCTTAAATCGTATTTATTTGATCAAATATTGCCCTAAATCGTTCCTTTTGTCATTTTAGGTACTTTGGAGATGAAATTTGGAAAAGGAAGCATTTTGGACGTTTTTGGAGCATAAAAGTGAAGAAAACGACAAAGTCTCAAAAATCTGCTGGAAAAGTACCTGTGACGGCGTCAAGCCCTAGTGTGACGCCGTCAACCCTTGATAAGCCAGAGAGGATTTTGGAAGATTAAAGGGGGACGGCGTCAAGAAGGCCATCAAGAAACCCTAACCGCGGCGAGGTGACGGCGTCAGCTCTATAACGTGACGCCGTCAGATCTGATTTCCTATATATATTCTCATAATTTTTAGTCATTAGTGTGCAACTTTGTGAGGAGAAACCCTAAGACGATTTTTCTGCCATTTTTAAGGGTTTTATACCCTTGGATCTCCCATGTTCAATTGAAGATAAGTAATCAATTAATCATTCAATATGTCTATGTGTTGTTTGATTATATCTTGTTCTTGTCTTTTATTTAACATGCTAGGCTAGATTTATCTTGTGTTTGCTTAGATCTAATGAAACCTAACTATTGATTATTGGTTGTTGGTGTGTTATTAATTGTATTGGATGATTGTTTATCGATGTTAGGCTTAAAGAAACTGGCTAACCTCCTATACGGTAACTTACTTGAACGTCTTAAGAAGCATGAACCAATGCGTACTAAGGTTTTTATGGTTGTATTTAATGCATGAGCGAATTCTAGTGATCCCATGTTAGGAGCTTCTTAGCCGGCTCGACATAGGAGTGAAGTAGGAGCTTGTAGAGTTGGGGAAGTACGTACGCCACCCCACGATTGGTATTAAGGAATACACCCATCATCCACGCAATTAATACACACTAATCAACCGGTAAAAAATAGTTAGGGAGTAAGGAAATCTAAGTAAACACATTTCTCTCCATATAAGTTTCACAACCTTTTTATTTTCAGTTATTTTATTTTATTTGCAATTGTAGTTATTTGGGTTAGTTGACTAGCAACTAATTCCGCCCACTCCTTCAAACCCGAGATTTTACTTGCTTTTATAAAAATATAAAAAATACAAAAAGAATCTTCCCTCACCCTTAGACCTATTAGAGTAGTTTTTCAATCCTAACGACACTATTCCCCTAGAGAACGATCAATCCCCCGGTACTTGCCACTACACTATACTACATCGGTCAGGTACACTGCCTGGTGGGGATTGCAAGCCTCTTGAGATCCCTCGAGAGGTAAAACCTGTTGTAAGGTCGCAAAACCACGCATCAAGTTTTTGGCGCCGCTGCCGGGGAATAGTTATTGTTTAGGTTGGATTTTTATTTTATTAGGTCTACTCACTAGATTCCTTTCTAGTGAGATTTTTATTTTATTTTTCTAGGTTTTCTGTAGTCTATCTTTTTTCTTCGTTTCTTTGTTCGTAACCATTACCATCCGACATCATGGAAGGTGGTAATATCCTCGATCCCAACAACCCACCACCACGACAAAACCAAACTCGTAGAGCACACACTTTAGGAGGATATTCCCTAATTTTGGATGATAACCCCCCTAATCCTAGAATCACTAGGAGCCGTAGCTCGATCAAAACTCTTGCCACACCCTATGCTGAACCCGAAAGGGAAATGCGTAAATTAAGGCAACACCACTGATTGAACAAATATTTGCACAACCAAGCCTTCGATGGTGATCAAAGGAATAATGGGGTGTTGAGATTGCGCCAAGCTTGTTCTTAACCTGAAAATAAGAAATACGAAGACACTACGTTAAGTGATTGCGCAGGGGTTGGACCCTGCGAACCACCTCCGGCGTGCGAGTAAGTATGTGTAATGGTAATGTAGGTCGTAAATTTAGAGAATGAAGTTAACTTGTGGATTAACTCGAGATTACTTACATTGTTCTTGGCCCGACTATGCTATTTATAGGGGAGAAATAGGACATAGTGGGCGGTTGCACATAGTTCGGAGATCATGGGGGCGTCCCATGGAAAGTGGTAACCGCTAGGGCTTTGTAGCCCACGATCTCTGATTTGGCGGGAAGCCAAAGGATAGAGGAGACGTGGGTTTGACCAGGTCTGGATGATCCTTCGTGTTAGTCCCTTCGTCAGGAATACCCCGAAGGGCTTAGGGCTTCGATTGGCGGATTCCCACATGGTAACCATTCGCAGGCGAATGGTTTTACGCCAATGAAACGTATTAGAAGGTTAACCTGGGCCTCCGAAGGGAGGGCTTTCTACAGGCTCGAAGGGGAGTCCTTCGACCCGTTAGGAGGGTACATCATCAAGCCCCCCAGTCGAAAGTGATATATACGTACGAGTATAAATTGCATTCGACTCGAAAAATCAAATATGCCTTTAATCCTTGTGTACCATTAACCATGCAAAAAAGAAAATAAATGCTAAACTAACCGCGCATTAAATGCGGGTTAATTGTTATCCTTCCACTTGCTTCTCAAACATCGATTAAATCGGTATTAGCGAAACATCTTTTCACAATTTAATTGCTCGTTTGAGATCCGCAAGATCTTCAAAGTTAGGTGACCACGTGTGCGATTGGGATTAAAAATCCGTCTGTCTACATAAACCCATAATGATTAAACCCTAGCTCATTTTACCTCTGCCCAAAATACACATTGCTCTGCAATCTTGTGCTTCCGTTGGAATCAAAAGGTAAAATTCTGCCATTTTTCTTTGCTCTCCTTATTTATGAGTATGGCTGCAAAACGAATAATTAAAGAACAAACTTGCACCTTGTCGAAACAAGCATTGTCTGATTTTCTGAATGATTACCCCATACCCTCGGAACATAAAATCATGCTTCCCAGTAAAAAGCAAAGTATTTTTGATGCTCCAAAAGGGTTTGTAGGTTTGTATGTGCATGCGTTTACGCAATCAAACTTTAGGATTCCCATCCACCCTCTTATTTTGGAATTTTTGCAATATTACAAGGTGCACATTTCAAGGTTTAATCCATTCGGTTTAGCCAAGTTGACAACCTATATTGTAATGTGCAAAGCGTATGGTTTTGAGCCTTCATTGACTGTGCTTAGAGGCTTTGTCAATCTCTACCCTGGTGGAGATTGGGTAACTATTGCAAAAAGGAGTGAGCATGATGTCCCACATCTATTGACTAAACCTTTTTCAAATATTCGAAATTGGAAAGGTCAATTTTTTTATATTGAGAGTACCATCATACCCTCCGAGTATCCTGAGTTGTTGGCCGAAGGGAATAGGTTTGATGAGAAACGATACAATGACCCGTTACCTTATGAGGTGAGAAGTGACCTTATGTACCAACGTCTTGCACGTCATCCAGTGGACGTACAAACGTTTCCTGAGCCCATCTTATTCATGGCTGGCATTGCTAAAAGTTGGGAAGAGTCTCCATTGCTTCCTGAAATAATTTGTGAAGGAAAAAGTATGTATAATTTCTTATTTCATAAATAAATAACTTACCTGCTGATATTCATCTCTTTTCCTTTGTCTGTGCAGAAATGGCTTTTCGTAATTTTGTTGTGGCCGGAGGTGCCAAGGAAGTTAGCTTTATGCCAAGGGATCCTCAAGATGCGAGTTACGGAGTGGGATCTCCATCCATCTCTGTCAATAATAATGATGTTGATGTCTCTCCACCCAAGCCTCTTGCTGTGCTCCCCCCAATCAAAACAGTTGGTACTGAGGAAGCCCCCCAGGTAGTGGAGGATGTCGGTGACTCTGATGATACCCCTTCCAGAAGTGATCAGCTCAGGATTTTAGGGTCCCTCCGGCATCGCTGATAGAGTTCGGACTAGAAAAGGTACTAGTGCAAAGGCTGCAAAGGCTGCCCCCAAGAGGAAATTGAACATTCCTACTCCTACTTCCAGAACCACCAAGCAGAAAACAGAGAAGTCTCGTGGGAAAACCATTATGTATGCTCCGGAGGGAATGGCTGATGAAGATGACATCTCGGGTAAGTGAAAATTCTTCCAGTCTTCCTTCCTTTCCGAAATATTGCGTATTTGGCTTATATTGTTTTCTTATTCTTTTTTTTTTAGGTTTGCCAGATACGAAGGAACTGCCCAACGATCTCTCCTGCCGCTTGCTTGTTGAGAATGTCACTCCTGCCTCATGGAGGAGTAAAATGAATGAAATGTCCATTGAGGAACTTTGCGATCTCAACGACAAAAGTTATATCCGGCAAGCAATGCTGGACAGTCATCTTAGCTTTCGCACCAGGGGATTGCTTAACAGAGTCCAGGAGGCGAAGGAGGAGGTTGCTGCTGTTGTTGCCAGAGAAAAGGAAAGGGAGAAAAATTATGCTGAGTTGGAGAAGAGATGTGATGAAGCCATGGAGAACTTTGAGAAACATCCAAGGTATGAGGCTCTTCGAAACAAGATTGATGGTCTTGAAAAACAGCTTAAGGAATCGCAGGCTGAATGTGGTAGGCTAATTCTGGAGGAGGCTTAGGTTGTTGGCTATGAAAACCAGGTGAGTGCCCTGGAGTCTAAGTGTACTGGGTTGGAGACTGAGAGAGCCAGACTAGTGGAGCAGGATGCTAAACGTCGTCAAGAGGTTGATAGGTTGAAGCTTGAATGCCAAAGGTTGAGAAAAGATAGGGCTGAGGTTGTATCGAAGGTTGTTCCCTACATCGCTATGGAATTATATCATAGCGATGAGGTGGGAGTGGTTGTGGGTAAACTGGTGAATGCAGCCATATTTCATGGCAAATGCACAACTTTGGAGGAGATTGCCGAAACTAAGAAACCCGTTGTTCTTTCAGAGGTGCAATACTATCGTCCAAATTCCGTTCAGGAGTATGATGAAGCTGGTAATGCATTCACCACTGCAGTTTACCCCTTTCTTGCCGAAGCAACCAAAGATCCTTCAGCCTCCATCGAAGATCTCCTTTCTAAAAAACCCAAGAGTATACAGCCTCCGTCTCCAACTAAAAGAACCTTGTCTGAGAAACCCAAGTCTGCAACTCATCAGGAAGACCCAAACTCTTCTATCAACAAATGAAGGCTGCCATGTTGGTAGTAATTTAGTCTGTAAGGGTGGCGTGTACCCTTTAAAACAATTTGGTTATGTTTAAAGGCTGGTGCCTTTGTTTAAGACAATTTATCATGCTTTTATCAGGCGTGTGCCTGTTGGAATAGTTTGTCTGGGCTTCGTCCCATAACTTTAAACAATTATCTCTTTTGATGATAGCTACGCCTGTGCGTAGTCTTTATGAATCTGAATTTGGAGGAATATTCTCCTTTTTTAACGCCATGCTTATCTTCTCTTACGCTCATTACTAGAACGTAAACATACAACCTAAGGTTATAACCTTATTGTGTGTATTTTGGACCAAGATTTTATGCAATCGTATAATTTGACTGCGACAGAGGGTCGCGACCCACTCCGTCTTTATCCTTAAGTTACAGAGGGCTTTTAATACCCTAAGACTTCATAGGAAAGTTAATGTGAATTTTAATGGATGTTAATGTTATACAAGACATGTGTCTTGCTTCATCCTTCGACATTGAAACTTGTAAAGTACTTGGCTGGACAAATCTATGTTGTATAAAACGAAACAAGAGATTTTGAGGGAAACATGTTATATCATTAAGTGGGTAGGGAGGATTACATCATTTGAAGAAATGAACACTAGACACCTACCATTAATGCTTTTTTCCCATGTGAGAAGACTACGTTACATGAAATTGAAAACAACTAAGTGCTTTTACAGAATGGTAAGTTCTTATATATAAGACTTACGAGAGTTTGTATCATGTCCAAACTTGTTCACGACATTTTTTGTTTCCGCCCTTCGAGCTTCCTCGTCTTTTTGCCATATTAATTCTTCTTTGACGCTGGGCTCTTTCACTTGGCTTGGTTTGCTTTTATTCGAAGGAAAACTTCCTGTATGCCCTCAAGGCTTTGGGAAGTTTGTCTGCCCACTTATGCTGATATTGCCCTAGCTTCGTCTCAATTTCGGTGACAATATCCTTGTCAACACAAACGAATCTTTGCTTCACATTCAGGCTTTTACAGAAAGAAGGGAACACTCCTTCGGCAAAGTGTGGCCCTTCGTAAGAGGTGATAACTTGTGGAATTCCAAATCAGAAAATTATGTGTTCCCACATGAACTCTTCCACATCTTTTCCTTTTGTTGATGCCAACGGCTTGGCCTCGACCCACTTGGTGAAATGATCGATGGCTATGACCAAGAATTGTACCCCTCCGGGAGCTAATGGTAGGGGTCCGATTATGCTGACTCCCCATTGACCGAAAGGTCTTACTGTCATGCTAGATGTCGCATCATACTCTGATGGTCTCCGGGCTTTGGAGTGTGTCTGACATACCATGCATGTTCCGATTGCTTCCCTAGCGTCTTCTAGTACAGTTGGCCAGTAATAACCCCATTTCGTTACCTTCGAGGCGATAGCTCTAGGGCTTGTGTGTCTTCCACAAAATTCTTCATGAGCATTGTAGAGAATGTTCGAAGCCTGTTTTAATTCGACACAACGAAGCCAAGGAGATGAAAGACGCCTTTTGTAGAGATTATTGCCTATGAGCCTGTACTGGGGACTTTTGACTTTGATTCTTCGTGTCGACTTTGAATCATCGGGCAAAACGCCGCTTATCAAGTATATTTTCATTGGTTCTATCCAGCTGGAGCCTTCATCAAATGTTTCACTTCGTGCAATTGACCTGGTGGCCAATACTTCCACTAAAACCTCACGGGGTAGGTGAGCAAAAGCAGTCGATGCTAATTTGATTAGGGCCTCCACCTTTTTGTTTTGGCTCATGTGGACATTTGTCACTTTGTATCGTTCGAAACCCTGAAGGAGCTTTTTAACCTCGTTCAAGTATTCCTTGATTATTGGCTGCCTTGCTCTGTAAGAACCCCTGATTTGACCATTGACTGAAAGTGAGCCTACGAAGATGGAGAGGTCATGAACTTCCATGCCCTTTGCGAGTCGAAGGCCAGCCAGCAAGGCTTCGTACTCTGCTTCATTTTTTGTGGCCTTGAATTCAAAACGTAGTGCATAACTGTACTCCTTTCTCTCCGGATTCATTAGGATTAAACCTATTCCGAAACCATCGGAGCTTGAGGCTCCGTCAGCGAATAATTTCCATTCCTCCGTTGCCGTTGGGGGAGTTTCTCCATTTCGGCTGTGTCCGGAAGGTGTTTCGTTGAGGACTTCTGCGAAAGTCTGACTCTTGATGGAGCTTGGACTATCACGTTTCTTCAATGATCCTGGAGCCGGTAGGCCAATAGCTGCTTTGAACTTCGAAGGGTTGGCTTTGACTCTTTGCTTTGTTGACTTAATGGGTTTGAACCCCTTGAGTCGATATTCCTTGTCGCAGAGCTTGTCATCAGTCCTCGGTGTCGGAGGAGTTCTGGTGCTCCTAGAACATATCCCTTCGAAGACCTTCCCTTCGGATTTGTGTGGCTTCTTCAAGTCTGCTGTGGAACTATTTGGAGATCGCTTTTCGCCTACCACTATTCGTTTTGCATGACGCTTTTTTGTGACGATATCTTCTTCCTCATCCGTACTTCTAATAACATCATTCGGAGGCTTTTTAGAACCTTCCTTTTTTTTCTTGCTATCCTTCGGACTATGCTCAGAAAATACCGTCCCTATTCCGTTGGGTGTGTGAAACTTCACCGCTGCATGTATAGTGGAGACTATTATACCCATCTTTTGCATGGCGGTCCTCCCTATCAACAAGTTGTAAGGAGAGTTGGACCTTACGATAGTAAACATGAGGGTTTCTGTCCTTGCGATCCTGCCTTCTCCGATTGTTATTTCCAGCGAAACTTCTCCTAGAGGCCACGAGCGTTCGCCAGAAAACCCTACTAAAGGCATCTTTGAGTCGACCCTTTGAGACCTGACCGCAGGCGAGAGCTTTCGAAAGCAATGTTCATATATGACTTCGCAAGGGCTTCCGCAGTCCACGTAAGCTCCCCTTATTTCTTGGCTAAAGATTAGGACTTTGATAACCATCGGATCGTTCGAAGGGATCCTGCCTGAGATAGGGGAAAACGTTATCTCCCTTATCTCGTTTGCTTCCGGCTCCGGTACCTTCCTTTTCGAAGTGGTTTCGTCTCGATGTATCATTAGTATGGGGGCTTCGGTAGGGTTAGTATCCTTGGCCATTTGAGTGTCAGTCATCTTTTCTTTGCCTTTCTTGATTCCTTTTACCAGGTGTGCCAATTGCCCAGATCTTACGGCCTCTTCAATTTGTTTCTTTAGTTCCCTGCAACTGTTCGTATCATGGCCATTGTCTTCGTGGAAGTGACAGTACTTGCTGGTATCCCTGTTTTTACCCTTACTTGTCATATGTGGAGGCGCTTCGAAGGCTTTGGCTGCCCTCTCCGTAGCAAGTATTTCCTTTGGAGACTTCGTTAGACTGCTTAACAAACCATGGTTGGGGACTTTGTTGTACGGAGAAAACCTATCTCTGTTCTTGTTCTTGTTTTTGGACCCCTCCCACGTAGAATGCTTCGAAAACTTGTTGTTGCTATCTTTATCTATCGGAGCCCCATTAGTGGATACCTCTTTGGCTTCGATCCAAGTATACGTCTTTTCGGTCAGCCCCTTGTAAGTTGTCGGAAGGTCGGTGGACAAGAATTCCACCAAACTCCGATTCCGAAGGCCATGTACGAAACCAGAAATACGCTGATCTTCATGAAGACCCAAAATTTGCAAAGTCTCATCGGTGTACCTAGTAACGAAGGCCCTGGTGCTTTTGTTATCTTTTTGCTTGATGTTGTGCACCGTTAAATGGGTCCTTGTGAATTTCTTTTGCTGACTGAAGTGGGACCGGAACTTAGCTTTGAGATCATCAAGGTTGAAGATGCTACCGGACTTTTGCCCATTCCACCAAATACGAGCAGAATCCCGAAGGGTGTATGTAAACATGTGACAGGCCACCGGCATAACCCACTTTTGCATTTTTATAGCCCCTTCAAACAAGTGTAAAAAATTGTCCGGATCCCCCTTCCCATCATAAGTCCCAACATGTGAAGGCATTTTCAACCCATCAGGCAATGGGTAATCTTCTATCCACCTAACGAAGGGTGTAGCTGAACCCATAGGTTCTGAATATAGACAATTATAAGGTGGTGCGTACATGGGGACAGTATTGTATGGATTGCTGTTTGGGGGCATTCCCATAGGAGTCTGGCCTGGGTAGGACTGATAAGGTGTATTCATGGCAAACGGGTAACTGTTTCCTATGGCATACGGAGGGTACGCCATAGGGTGGCCGAAGGGCATGTTCCCATAATTTTGAGGGAAGCTTGGGTTATTAGGCTGTCCATTTACTGGAGGATATAAATTTTGAGGATAAGACTGAGTTTGGAACGAGGGGTACATACCATTGGGAGGAAGGTTTCCTCCCATATTGATTGTAGACGGATTGCCTTCTACGCCTGATGCGTGAGAAGGCTGCAACGGAACCCCAGCTCCAGTCCTTCCAAGATGAGCTGCTAGCAATGGAGGCAAAGTCACCCCCTTTCTTCCCTAAGCTGGCTCCTACCGTTAGAGCCTTCGGTAACCGCCCCTTCTCTTCTTGTCGGAGCCTTCTCGGGGACTCCTTCGAAACCAACGGACCTTTTGCTTAGCCTTCGACCAATTGGAGACCCAATTCTTAAGGCCGATAGGGTTGGCCCTTGGGTCGGAGGCCTAGGTTCCATCTCCATTTCTTCATCATACTCATCACTCGAGTATTCCAACTCCCTTCGCACCTCAGCATTCCTGACTTGTCTGTTACGAGCCCTTAAAAGGGTTTCCAATACTTCGTGGTTGGCTTCGACAAAGGCTGGGCTAATGACAGGTTCTGGGTTGGCTGATGTCGAAGCATGGTTGTTGGCTGTGATTTCTGGGTGAGAACGTGTTGTGAAGGTGGAGGCGGTTATTGGGGGAAGGTTGTTAGGGTCGTCGGTTGGTATTGGAGTTAAGGTAGAGAAACCCGGTGGAGGAGTATCTTCTCTCCCTTGATCCATGCCGGAATAATAGTGAAATTGGTTGGTAGGTTAAAAGCTCGGAATTAACGAGACCAATTGTAGCGGTCCCACGGATGGCGCCACTGATTGAACAAATATTTGCACAACCAAGCCTTCGATGGTGATCAAAGGAATAATGGGGTGTTGAGATTGCGCCAAGCTTGTTCTTAACCTGAAAATAAGAAATACGAAGACACTACGTTAAGTGATTGCGCAGGGGTTGGACCCTGCGAACCACCTCCGGCGTGCGAGTAAGTATGTGTAATGGTAATGTAGGTCTTAAATTTAGAGAATGAAGTTAACTTGTGGATTAACTCGAGATTACTTACATTGTTCTTGGCCCGACTATGCTATTTATAGGGGAGAAATAGGACATAGTGGGCGGTTGCACATAGTTCGGAGATCATGGGGGCGTCCCATGGAAAGTGGTAACCGCTAGGGCTTTGTAGCCCACGATCTCTGTTTTGGCGGGAAGCCAAAGGATAGAGGAGACGTGGCTTTGACCAGGTATGGATGATCCTTCATGTTAGTCCCTTCGTCAGGAATACCCCGAAGGGCTTAGGGCTTCGATTGGCAGATTCCCACATGGTAACCATTCGCAGGCGAATGGTTTTACGCCAATGAAACGTATTAGAAGGTTAACCTGGGCCTCCGAAGGGAGGGCTTTCTACAGGCTCGAAGGGGAGTCCTTCGACCCGTTAGGAGGGTACATCATCAATCACCAAGCGGCCGAACCATCCACGATCAATTTTGATGATGCCCTCTCCGAGGAAGAATCCAATCCTCACTCTACACCTCCTAGCCCTCAAACCAATCACGATATGGAGGTTCCCGAAAACCCAATTCCTAAATCCCTCAAGGACTACTCTTCTCCCACCCCTCGCGGTTTTTCCAATGCTATTGTTTTTCCTAATGAACACACGAATGGGGTCTTGCGTGCAACCGACGTTTGGCTTGCCCAAAGTGTATGCAAGTTTCACGGATTGAAAAGTGATGATCCAATCCAACACATCAAAGAATTCCTGAAAATAGTGGATACCCTCCATACGGACGGAGCCACTAGAGATACCTCCCGGCTACGATTCTTTCCCTTCACCCTTTATGAGAAAGCTAAAGATTGGTATAACAAACTCCCCTCCGAGTCCATCTTCACATGGGAACAGCTTATCTCAAAATTCTATGAGAAATTCTTTCCCATAGGAAGAACTTCAACGTTAAGAGACGAAATCTTCCGCTTCCATGTTGGACCAGCTGAACCCATTCACGAATCCTGGATCAGATTCAAAGATCTAATTAGACAAGTCCCTCATCATGGCATTGAACTCTGGCTTCTTGTCCAAATCTTTTATGACAGTGTCCCTAAAAGCGACCAATTTGGCATTAATAATTCGGTGAAAGGAAAAATAGCCAAACTAAGCGCTGAGGAAGGATGGAATAGAATTGAGGAATACGTAAATGATCAAGACGATACCTGGGATGAACCCGATTCGATCATGAGCGTTTCCAAGATCATGAAAGAGCCTCCTTTTGCTAGCCGGTTGAGTAGATTGAATGATCAAGTATCTTATCTAGACAAGTCACAACCAACTAAACGGTTATCAAACCCATACTTGATCTGTGACCAATGTGGTGGCCCGCATGAAGTGGAGGAATGCGGGGATGATACCACCACCGAACAAGTATGCTTGTCAAGCCACGACATCTTCGATGATCCTTCGCTCTTAACTTTCTACCAAAAAAATGATTTTACCCCTTGGGGAAATCTTGTGAGAGAAGAGGGAGGAGGAGAATATCCTGACTACAAGGTTAGGAGCACTTTTGAGGATGATCTTGGGCATTTCACGCTTGAAAAGAATCTGCAACTAAAAGGTCTTGACAACCTCATCAATAGCCAACAAAACGACCTGAGGGCCAAATTCGCAGAACTCAATGCCACTCTCGACGGCCTTGGCGAACCTCAAACAAATCAAAGAGATCCCTTACTCGCCATCACCACTCGTGCTGGAACAACTACTAAGGATCCACCTTACCCAGCTCAACAATCTAACGTCATGGAACCCGACACCCCTCATGAGGAGGAAGGTAATGTGAACGATGGAAATCCCGAGCAAACCCCTCCGGTAACTCCCTCTCCACCTACTCCAACCAAACAGCCCATTAAAGTCCCATACCCGTCCCACCTCAAGAATCAAAAGGTCGAAAATGATAATAAAAGATTCTTGTCATATTTGAAGGATTCGATCGTCACCATACCCCTTCTTGATGCATGTTACCATATGCCCAAATATAGTACATACTTCAAGAAGCTGCTAACCAACAGAAAAAGGCTCGAGGGTCTTGTAACCTTAGGAGAAGAATGTTCTGTGGTGACTCAACGAGGACTGCTAAAGAAGGTGGACGATCCAGGTAGTTTCACCTTGCCTTGTTCAATAGGATCTCTTTCAGTCAAGAATGCTTTAGCCGACTTAGGAGCAAGTATCAATCTTATGCCGCATTCCATGTTCCTCAAATTAGGGTATTCTGGATTGAAACCAACCCGTATGAACATCCAACTAGCCGATAGATCAGTCAAATACCCCTTAGGAATATATGAGAATGTGCTGGTTAAGGTAGGGAAGTTCAAATTTTCAGTTGACTTCGTCATCTTAGAGATGGAAGAAGATGACCTAGTGCCCATCATTCTGGGGAGGCCATTCCTTGCAACTGCTCGCGCTGTTATTGATGTTCATGACGGAAAACTAACCTTACGAGTGGGGACCGATAGCTTAACCTTCGACATCAAGGACACAATGAATATTTCTTTCGAAGCAGCTAATCGGCTGTATTTCATCGGAGAAATCAATGAACTATCCGACGAGATTGACAATTGTATAGATGAACAGGTGGAAGCTGGTTGGTTGCGAGATGAAGCTTTCTTACCCATCTTGGAGGAGGAGAAGACTATGGATGTGAACACAGTCTCCTTCTATCCCAGACAAGAAATCGAACAGCTTGAGCTTTGTAAACCCGAGAACAAAATTAAACCTTCCATCATCGAGCCACCCACGTTAGAACTCAAGGAACTCCCAAACAACCTGGAATATGCTTTCCTCCAAGGAAAAGATCAACTTCCGGTAATCATAAACTCTTCTTTGAAAAGTGAACAAAAGGATAAACTCTTAGGAGTTTTAAAAAAATATAAAGGAGTTATAGCATGGAGTGTAGCCGACATCAAGGGGATTGACTCAACCTTTTGTACGCATAAAATCCTCATGGAGGAGGATTATAAACCCACCGTGCAACCTCAAAGGCGAGTAAACCCCAACATAAAGGAAGTCGTAAAAAAGGAGGTCGTTAAGCTCCTAGATGCGGGGCTAATTTACCCAATCTCAGACAGTCCATGGGTAAGTCCTGTACAGGTTGTACCAAAAAAGGGAGGAATGACGGTGGTTAAGAACGATAAGGATGAGTTAGTGCCTCAACGAACAGTAACTGGATGGCGTGTGTGCATCGATTATAGGAAGTTGAATGATGCAACCCGGAAGGATCATTTCCCTCTCCCATTTATCGACCAAATGTTGGAAAGGTTAGCGGGGCATGAGTACTACTGCTTCCTAGACGGGTTCTCAGGGTATTTCCAAATCCCTATCGCTCCTGAGGACCAAGAAAAGACTACGTTTACATGCCCTTATGGCACCTTCGCCTACAAGCGAATGCCCTTTGGACTATGTAACGCCCCCGCCACTTTCCAGCGCTGCATGACAGCAATCTTCCATGAGTTAATGGAAGACAGCATGGAGGTCTTCATGGATGATTTTTCGGTCTTTGGAAACTCTTTTGATCGCTGTCTTGCTAACCTTGAGAAAATGCTCAAACGTTGTGAGGAGACTAACTTGGTACTAAACTGGGAAAAGTGCCACTTTATGGTAAAAGAAGGGATTGTGCTAGGGCACAAAATTTCAGGAAGTGGAATTGAAGTAGAGCGGGCAAAAATTGAAGCTATATCCAAACTTCCCTATCCAACAACTGTCAAGGCAATCCGTAGCTTCTTGGGTGATGCTGGCTTCTATAGGAGATTCATTAAGGATTTCTCAAAGATAGCTAGACCAATGACTCAGTTGCTCGTGAAGGATGCCCCGTTCGACTTCTCTCAAGAGTGCAAGGATGCATTCGATCGATTGAAGCATGAAATCACCCAAGCTCCAATTATGGTCAACCCTAACTGGGAGTTACCATTTGAAATCATGTGCGATGCTAGCGATTATGCTGTTGGAGCAGTATTAGGCCAAAGGCTTAACAAACACTTTCAGCCAATATACTACGCTAGCAAAACCATGAATCCTGCTCAAGAAAACTACACTACCACTGAAAAGGAATTACTAGCCGTGGTATTTGCTTTTGATAAGTTTCGCCAGTATCTTGTCCTTTATAAAACGGTTGTTTTTACGGACCATTCAGCTATTCGATATCTTTTCACTAAACAGGATGCTAAACCGCGGTTAATTCGTTGGATCTTACTATTGCAAGAGTTCGATGTAGAGATTCGTGATAAGAAAGGAGCAGAGAATCTTGCGGCTGATCATCTCTCTCGTCTCGAAAACCCCAGCCTCGCTGAATCTGACAAGAGTGAGATTTGGGAGTCGTTTCCTGAAGAGCAGCTCATGTCAATAAATGATTCTGAACCATGGTATGCGGATTATGCTAACTACCTGGCAAGTAGAGTCATTCCTGGGCATATGAGCAGGCATGAAAAAAGGAGGTTCTTCAATCAATTAAAGTACTACTTTTGGGATGAACCTTTCTTATTCCGAAGATGTCCGGATCATGTAATCAGGCGTTGTGTTTCGGAAAAGGAGGCTATCAGAATTATGAAAGAGTGTCATGCAGGTCCATCTGGAGGGCATCACGGAATAAACACTACTGCACGAAAGGTCTTCGACGCGGGATTCTATTGGCCTACAATATTTCGTGATTTGAAGGGAATGATACAGGCTTGTGACGCGTGTCAAAGAGCTGGGAATATCTCTAGGAGGGATGAAGCCCCGCTGAATTATATACAAGTTTGCGAGGTTTTCGATGTTTGGGGAATTGATTTCATGGGACCCTTCCCATCTTCAGGAGGGAATGAATACATCTTAGTGGCCATTGATTATGTTTCGAAATGGGTGAAAGCACAAGCCCTTAGGACTAACGACGCTAGGGTAGTAATTCATTTCTTAAAAAAATTGTTCGCTAGGTTCGGAATTCCGAAAGCTCTTATTAGTGACAGCGGAACCCATTTTTGTAATTCGCAAATGGAGAAAGTTATGAAAAGATATGGAGTATCTCACCGATTCTCCACCGCTTACCATCCTCAAACCAACGGTCAAGTCGAAAACACTAATAGAGCCATAAAGAGAATATTAGAGAAAACGGTCAATCAAAACAGAAAAGATTGGTCTTTTAAGCTCGATGAAGCTTTGTGGGCATTTCGAACCGCTTATAAGACACCAATCGGGACAACCCCGTTCCGTATGGTATATGGCAAGGCATGCCACCTTCCAGTAGAACTGGAACACAAGGCGTATTGGGCACTTAAGGCTTGTAATTTGGATTATACGGTTGCGGGAACAAATAGATTCTTACAGCTCCAAGAGCTCGATGAATTGAGATTAGAGGCTTATGAATCTTCCATTACATACAAAGAAAGGGCAAAAAGATGGCATGACCAACGGATTAAGAGACCCAAGGAGTTTTTAGAAGGAGACAAGGTCTTATTATATAATTCTCGCTTAAGGCTATTTCCTGGAAAACTTAAATCTAGATGGTATGGACCTTTTACCGTAAGGAGCTCCTCTAAAACCGGAGCCGTTGTGTTGATTGACGACGAGGATAGAGAATTCACTGTGAATATACAACGAGTCAAGCATTATCAAGAGAATGGTAATGAAATGATCAATGAGGAAGACATAACTTTTGATGATGGAGTCACGTAATGTACGGTGACTTTGAGTCTAGCTACAAGACTCGTTAATAAAGAAAAGCGCTTCTTGGGAGGCAACCCAAGCTTTATTTGCTTTGTGTGTTTATTTATTTGTTTGTTTGATTTTATTTGCTTCCGTATGTATGTTTAATTTTTATCATTATTGATTCATGTTCGAAACTAATTTGTGAAAATGCTTTATCTTGTTTTTAACTTCGTCTTAACTACATATAAAGGTATTTTGCAAAAGTTAAGTGTAAGGGAAATCCAAATCGGTTTATTAGAACAAATGAACATGAATCATAATAATATTAAATTGACATACATATTAGTAATTGTTTGAGTCAAATGCTTGTATCGAGTCATAATGATATTTTGCAGGATTTCCAGGAAGTAAGGTATAGGTTTTTCCAGAAATTTTCCGGAAACTTAACATGAGAATTCTGTCAAATCATTTCTGACGGCGTCAGGCCTTACAACCTGACGGCGTCAGGTTTTAATTTTCTGAAATTTTTGAAAGTTTTGTTTTTCTACCGGAATCATAAAATGCTTTATTAAATCTCTAACTTATAAACTCCAGGAATCTGCAAAATAATCATTCCACAAGCATTATATCCTTATACAGATTTATCCCGCCGATGTTATGCAGGTTTTCGTGTTGGTTTTCTCAGGTTTAACAGGTTATTTTGGACAAGGAGATGTATGTGGAATCTAGCTTTTGGCGCTGCTTTAGTCTTGAAGCTTCAACATTACCTTGGAAGAAGATCTAACCATGTTACCCCTTTGTCCACCGAGCGAATCAGGGGAGTATTTGATTTCATTCTTTTACCTTATTTACTTTTACATCTTGTTATTTGAACATTGGGGACAATGTTCATCTTAAGTGTAAGGGGGGGGGGGGGTGAAGTACGATACCTTAGAGAATGCTATTACGCTTGATTTTTTGTTTGTTTAATGGTAGATGTGTAATAAAACTGAGAGAAATACCTGTTAAGGCAATTTTAGTGCCAAATTTAAAATTTTTTACAACATATAGGAGTGAAACTTTGGTCTTAATGAGCGTCTCACGGATAGGAGTTATATGACTAGCACAAAACCGTACCACTAAAAAATTTTCCACCCCCAAATATGTGAGGTTCGCCCCTAGAATTGGTAGGAAAAGCATTTATGCTATGATGTGTGTACCGGTAGCACTTAGATTCTAGAACTTGCGTTAGGACCATTCCGAGGCCACAAGTGAGACTACATTCGTGTAGGTAGATTTACTACATGATAAGAGGCATTAGGATTAACCCATTGTTTTACACCTGTGTTTTTGTTATAATTACATTGGCTACATTGGTCAAGTAATTCTCCCACACCCTTTGCGTTGTACTCATTTTTAGTACACGATACCCCTAGTACACCCCTCAGAGCCTATCTTTTCGTTTCTAACTTTAAGCATTTTACTTAAAGGAAGAATTTGTTTACACCCCACTTAAATGTACACCCAAATCGCCTTAGCCTACCTTGTATGCACTCATTTTTAGTGCATTATTGTGACAACATTTGTTTAAACCCTTAGTTAATTATCTAATTGATTACATGGTTGCTAAGTCGAGTCATATCCTTGTACATATTGTTTTGGGACGATTGGGACTCATGGGTAAAGTACTAGTGTAATGGAGTAATGGGGAAGAACAACATTATTACCCCCATATGTGCTAAATATTTTAAAAGTACTCCAAGTGTTTCGATTATCTTAATTCAAGTCATTAGAATAGTTAATTGTAAAGTTATGTAAAAGTTCAAGTGTAAGGGGGATACAACCCCCCTACGATGTATTATTTTGGATGGTAGGGCAAGAGTGTATGCAAAAAAAAAAAAAAAAAAAAAAAAAAAAGTAGAAAAAACATACGGACTACCATCCCGTTTCATTTCATGTTTATTTTATCTTTTTGTTATTTCTTTCATTAGCTTAAGTCGAGTCTAGTCTTGGCTTAGCAACGCCATATTGTACATGTAATTAATCAAGATCTTTAACTCGCCACCAGTAAAATATCCTTTATCCAACAAAACCGTGTTTATCATATCCCTACACCTAACGTTATAACCCGTTTAAAAGCCCTCTTTGATAGTTTATCTTAGGTGCTTACGCCTAGTGGAGGAGGTTTTTGATCCTTTCCCAAGCCTATGGTAATCTATTTGCTATGACAGGTAGTGAGAGATATTATTAATTTTCATTTATGAGATATACTTTTATGACACCTGAGAGATGTGAGTATCTAAACACTACTTGTGAGGTACTAGTCTGTAATCTCCGTGCTTATTATGATTAAAGTGGAACGACCATTTGTTGTAATTACTTTTATATTAGCGTTAAATGACCCCTAACTTGTATTTTGATTAGAATAAAAGCGCATTTGCTTGAGGACAAGCAAATCTCAAGTGTAAGGGTATTTTATGAAGCGAAAAGTGTACCGCTTTTAGGGGGTCATTTAAGCCCTAAATCGTATTTATTTGATCAAATATTGCCCTAAATCGTTCCTTTTGTCATTTTAGGTACTTTGGAGATGAAATTTGGAAAAGGAAGCATTTTGGACGTTTTTGGAGCATAAAAGTGAAGAAAACGACAAAGTCTCAAAAATCTGCTGGAAAAGTACCTGTGACGGTGATGAACTCAAATAAGTACATTTTATTACTATCATTTATCCTATTAATTTGACTTGTTTTACTATATTATGTAAGAGGATTGATACTTAATCGTTTACTTTTGTAATTCTCAGGTAAAAACAAGCATTTGGTGAAACTTAGCGATTATGGACTAAAAACGGAGTAAAATGATCAAGATTGGAATTGGTTGTTGGAATGAAGAGAATGAAGACCACTGCCTGACTTTGAAGAATGCGCCGCATGGATTTATCCCATGCGCCGCATATGAAACTTTGGTCAACGAAGAATAACCAACTTGTTCTGCTCCAGATGCGCCGCATCTCACTCATTACATGCGCCGCATCACTATCAATATTTCACCAGATACGATCCAAGATACAAGAGGACATGCGCCGCATCCAAAGATGAAGAAACGCCGCATCTTCTGGCGGTGTACGAATATTCCTGAATATTATAATCTTGGACCCCACGCGAAGTTAAGTACATGCGCCGCATCTACTTACTAGATGCGCCGCATCTAACCCTCAGACAGAAACTATAAATACCCCAAAGACCAGACGAATTAAGAGTTCCGGAGTTC
The DNA here is from genome assembly GCA_021014915.2 of Artemisia tridentata subsp. tridentata. Taxonomy (NCBI): domain Eukaryota; kingdom Viridiplantae; phylum Streptophyta; class Magnoliopsida; order Asterales; family Asteraceae; genus Artemisia; species Artemisia tridentata. The sequence continues at coordinate 276,204,869 of CP139509.1, forward strand.
CGAAGTTTTAACAGAAGACCGAAGACCATAAACCAAGGACGAATTCAGTCAAGGCAGCAGCACAAGACACACCCAAATCAAAGATACAAGAGCTGTAAGAAGGTGCTGCATGTGTTTAATTCATTAAGTAGTTTTGTTTTATTGTGTTAGTAAACTTTAATTCATCAAGATTGGTGGCTTGTGTAATGTGACAACGGAAAGATTGCACTCCCTTAAAACTGCTTTCTCATCAATTAAAGTTTATATGTTAGTGTCATTGGTGACTTTTATTAGTGCATTGATAACCTCTGTGGCTAGCTGAGCGTTGATCGGGTCGCCATGCCTCTGCCCTCGCCTGTTTATTAGATCGCCTATGCATTCTATGGTCTGTAGAAAAGTAGGAGAAAGATAAAAAGGATAGTCATAAGTAATCATTAGGGGTTTACTCGCCGATAAGATTAGAACCAACGAGAAGGACTTAATCTCGGTGCGTTGCATCGAACTATACACTTCATATAACACTAGCAATAAAACAAGTGACAAACTACTTATCATAAGGACAGCCCTCTTATTGTCTCGAGTATTTATCTGTGTACGTGTGTGCTACTTGCTGATTCGTGCCTATTGGTTTAGTTTATTATTTAATTGCAACCAAATCGTGCCAGTCTCTCAGGCTGAACCCCCTTGCGTTAGATTAGATTGTATAGCTAACTTAATATATTAAAATACTGATTAGAATAACTAGATAATACGTTCCACTCTTAGTGATCGACACTCTACTTACCATTATATTCATACTGACCGGGTACACTGCTCCTTAGGTGTGTGTGTTATTGATAAGTCGGCTAAATATAAATTTAAAACTTGAGTAGGCATTAAAACTGCTAAACCGCAACGACACACGCAGCACATCAGACGGCGTCAAGCCCTAGTGTGACGCCGTCAACCCTTGATAAGCCAGAGAGGATTTTGGAAGATTAAAGGGGGACGGCGTCAAGAAGGCCATCAAGAAACCCTAACCGCAGCGAGGTGACGGCGTCAGCTCTATAACGTGACGCCGTCAGATCTGATTTCCTATATATATTCTCATAATTTTTAGTCATTAGTGTGCAACTTTGTGAGGAGAAACCCTAAGACGATTTTTCTGCCATTTTTAAGGGTTTTATACCCTTGGATCTCCCATGTTCAATTGAAGATAAGTAATCAATTAATCATTCAATATGTCTATGTGTTGTTTGATTATATCTTGTTCTTGTCTTTTATTTAACATGCTAGGCTAGATTTATCTTGTGTTTGCTTAGATCTAATGAAACCTAACTATTGATTATTGGTTGTTGGTGTGTTATTAATTGTATTGGATGATTGTTTATCGATGTTAGGCTTAAGAAAACTGGCTAACCTCCTATACGGTAACTTTCTTGAACGTCTTAAGAAGCATGAACCAATGCGTACTAAGGTTTTTATGGTTGTATTTAATGCATGAGCGAATTCTAGTGATCCCATGTTAGGAGCTTCTTAGCCGGCTCGACATAGGAGTGAAGTAGGAGCTTGTAGAGTTGGGGAAGTACGTACGCCACCCCACGATTGGTATTAAGGAATACACCCGTCATCCACGCAATTAATACACACTAATCAACCGGTAAAAAATAGTTAGGGAGTAAGGAAATCTAAGTAAACACATTTCTCTCCATATAAGTTTCACAACCTTTTTATTTTCAGTTATTTTATTTTATTTGCAATTGTAGTTATTTGGGTTAGTTGACTAGCAACTAATTCCGCCCACTCCTTCAAACCCGAGATTTTACTTGCTTTTATAAAAATATAAAAAATACAAAAAGAATCTTCCCTCACCCTTAGACCTATTAGAGTAGTTTTTCAATCCTAACGACACTATTCCCCTAGAGAACGATCAATCCCCCGGTACTAGCCACTACACTATACTACATCGGTCAGGTACATTGCCTGGTGGGGATTGCATGCCTCTTGAGATCCCTCGAGAGGTAAAACCTGTTGTAAGGTCTCAAAACCACGCATCACAGGCCGTCATCGTTTGTGATGAAAAGATCGTCAGAGTACCCTATGGGAACGAAGTTTTGATTGTTGGAGGTGACCGTTCTGATTGTGCGCGTTTGTCAAGATTGGCAATCATCTCGTGTACAAAGGTGCAGAAGTACATCGAGAAGGGATGCTATCTTTTCTTAGCTCATGTCACTAAGAAGGAAGAAAAGGAACCTGGAGAGAAAAGGTTGGAAGATGCGCCAATCGTAAGGGGTTTTCCAGAAGTCTTTCCAGAAGACTTACCTGGACTTCGACCGGCCAGATAAATCGAATTTCAAATTGATTTAGTGCCAAGAGTCGCGCCTGTAGCGTGAGCACCCTATCGTTTAGCACCTACGGAATTACATGAATTGTCTGACTAGTTAGCCGAACTTTCTGGAAAAGGTTTTATCAGACCGAGTTCTTCGCCTTGGGGAGCTCATGTTTTGTTTGTTAAGGAGAAGGATGGATCCTTCAGGATGTGTATTGACTACCGGGAACTGAATAAGCTAACCATTAAGAATAGATACCCACTCCCGAGGATAGACGACTTATTTGATCAGTTGCAAGGTTCATCGATTTATTCTAAGATAGACTTGAGATCGGGTTGTCACCAACTTAGAGTCCGGGAAGAGGATATCCCGAAGACCGCATTCCGAACACGATATGGCCATTACGAATTCCAAGTTATGCCATTTAGCTTGACAAATGCACCGGCAGTATTCATGGATCTCAAGAATCATGTGTGTAAGCCATATTTGGATAAATTCGTGATAGTGTTCATTGACGATATCCTGATATATTCCAAGAATGAGCAAGAGCATGAAGAACATATCAAGCTAATTTTGGAATTATTGAAAAAGGAAGAGTTATATGCTAAGTCTTCGAAGTGTGAATTTTGGATATCGACCGTGCAGTTTCTTGGTCACGTGATAGATAAGCAAGGGATTCACTGTGAATTTTGGATATCGACCGTGCAGTTTCTTGGTCACATGATAGATAAGCAAGGGATTCACGTAGATCCTGCTAAGATTGAAGCAATTAAGGATTGGGCAACGCCCACAACGCCGACGGAAATCCGACAATTTTTTTAGGACTTGCCGGCTATTACAGAAGGTTTATAGAGGGTTTCTCTAAGATAGCTAAACCGTTGACAAAATTTACTCAAAAGAATGTGAAATACGACTGAGGAAATGAGGAGGAAGAAGCTTTTCAACTCTTTAAGGAAAAATTGTGTGGTGCACCTATTTTAGCCTTACCCGAGGGTAGCGAAGATTTTGTTGTGTATTGTGACGCATCGTACAAAGGTTTGGGAGCCGTGTTGATGCAGAGAGAGAAAGTGATAGCATACGCTTCTCGACAGCTAAAAACCCATGAGAAAAACTACACAACCCATGACCTAGAATTTGGATCAGTCGTGTTTGCACTGAGGATTTGGAGACACTATCTTTATGGAACTAAGTGTGTAGTGTTTAACGATCACAAGAGCCTACAACATATATTGAACCAGAAGGAGCTGAACATGAGACAGCGCCGATGGTTGGAGTTGCTTAGTGACTATGATTGTGAGATCCGTTACCACCCAGGCAAGGCAAATGTTGTTGCCGACGCCCTTAGCAGAAAAGAGCAGATCCAACCTCTTAGAGTTAGATCGTTAGGGATGACGATCAGTTCGCCGCTTCCAACAAAGATTCTTGAGGCTCAGGGTGAGGCACTCAAGGATGAAAATTGACCACGTGAGAAGGTTCACGGAATGCCAGATAGTGCGAATGGACTTGTAAGGAGAGCGGATGGAGTTCTGTGTTATGGGAACAGGTGTTGGATCCCACTACATGGACGAAATTCGTGATTTGATTATGCACGAATCCCACAAATCTAAGTATATCTTGTCAAATCTAGGTACATCCTGTTACTAGGCTTAAACTTGTAGTTTAGCTTAATCTCATGACAGTTCTTGTTTGATGAGTTGCGAAGTTAAGTTAGATTTTAGTTGAGGCTCAACTACCAAAGATGTTCTTAGATTCGAAGAAGTTTTATTGGTGGCCATACATGAAAGCCGACATAGCTGAGTATGTCAGTAAGTGTTTAACGTGCTCAAAGGTCAAGGCTGAACACCAGAGACCGTCCGGTCTACTTGTTCAACCTGAGATTCCTGAATGGAAATGGGAACGTATCACTATGGATTTTATAACGAAGTTGCCTAAAACGTCGAGTGGTTACAACACGATTTGGGAAATCGTTGACCGTCTCACCAAATCAGCTCATTTCCTTCCTATATCTGAGAAAATCGAGGTGGATAAACTCGCATGACTGTACGTAAAGGAAATTGTCGCAAGGCATGGAGTGCCGGTTTCTATTATCTCTGATCGAGACAGTCGATTCACGTCGAATTTTTGGAGATCGCTTCAGGATGCATTGGGAACCAAACTCGATATGAGTACTGCTTATCATCCTCAGACGGATGGTCAGAGCGAAAGGACCATTCAGACATTAGAGGACATGTTAAGATCCTGTGTGATTGATTTCGGAAACGGCTGGGATAGGCATTTACCTTTAGTCGAGTTTTCCTATAACAACAGCTATCACACCAGTATTAAGGCCGCACCGTATGAAGCACTTTATGAACGTAAGTGCAGATCACCAATTTGTTGGGCAGAAGTTGGAGAAAGCTAACTTACCGGGCCAGAGCTAGTCCACGAGACTACCGAGAAGATTGTACAGATTAAGAGACGAATGCAGGCGGCTCGTGACCGTCAGAAGAGCTATGCTGATAACAGGCGAAAACCCCTTGAGTTTCAAGTGGGAGATAAAGTAATGTTGAAGGTCTCGCCATGGAAAGGCGTGATCAGATTTGGCAAGCGTGGTAAGTTGAACCCTCGCTATATAGGACCTTTCGAGATCCTTGACAAGATCGGGCCGGTAGCCTACCGACTCGAACTGCCATCTGAGCTCAGCGTTGTGCATGACGTTTTTCATGTCAGCAAGTTGAAGAAGTGCTTATCTGATGAAAACGCCGTTATTCCTTTAGATGAAATCCAGCTTGATGAGAAGTTAAATTTCATTGAAGAGCTAATTGAAATCATGGACCGGGAAGTGAAACGGCTAAAGCAGAGTCGTATCCCAATTGTGAAGGTCCGATGGAACTCTCGCAGAGGCCCCGAATACACTTGGGAGCGAGAGGACGAAATCAAGCGAAAATACCCTCATCTCTTTTCAAAACCAACGAATAACGTAAATTGAAATCCGGGACGGATTTCCCGATTAGATGGGGAGATTGTGACAAATGCTAATTTTCACGTTGTTAATTAATATTATATGATTATTAATTATTTTTAAGCTAAGCATTTCTAAGCGCATTTACGTGTTTCTGAGTATTTTTGAGCATTTTCGGGAGCTGTCCCAGCATACTGTAGCTTACAGTCACTGCAGAAAAAGTTTATTTTTTTCAGTAAAGTTAAATTTTCACATTTCTGATAGTTACTGACAAGTATTATAATTTATTGAGAGCTTTCTCGCATTTTTCTGAAAAATAACCGCACGCGCGTACCGACAGCACAGTACATATGGTAATAATCAAATAAATATATTTTTGAGTAAGTAATGACATTTTATTATATTTCTGACGAAAACGTGGTTAAAAACTTTATTTTGCGTTATCGGATACAAAAACGTCAAACCGGGACTTTATGGTAACTTTTTAACTCAAACCGACACACTATACACCAAAGCGGGATAAAAACTAAATCACCCTCCCCTTGGATACCAAAACTGGCCATATACCACACCTAGCCCACATGGGACAAACTTTACTATCTATCTTTAATGTAATCTCAAAGTTACTAATTATAGTTATGCTTTTTAGATTTCCAAACATTCTATCTTTTAATGTTGCCCAAAATAAACTTCTCATCTTCTTTTTCTAGCTCCATTTGGACGCACCATGTACACACACATAAATCATTTTATAATTTTTTCACTTCAAAGATTCAAGATCAAAGGTGTTTGGAAAGGTTTTTGGGTAATTTGGAGCTTGATTTGGGTAAAACTAGCAAGGTTTTGGGTGTTCTTGGTCTTCCTATCACACGTACAACTTCAAGAGTTTGTAAGGATTCTTAAAACTTTTCTACATTTATTAATCTCTTGTTCTTTTGGTGTATAGTGATATTTCAAAGTGTTAAATGTATATGTTTTGATGATATGATTTAAGCTAGGGTTTGATCTTGTGTATATAAGTGCTCGACATTTTTAGAGTTTATGAACTAGTTTGTAGATTTCTTGCTTGTGTGGTAAATCTTGTTACATATAGTGCTTGTTTGATGATACAAACAATAGTTATGGTTTTTACACTAATTTAAGCACTATATTGATTTTTAAGGGTTATATATGGTTCGACTACTATTAAAAATAAAAGATTATTGGGGTTTTGAAAAACATAAAATTTTGGCTCAAATGGTGAAAAGGTGGAAGAATAAAGTAAAGTGCTTATTTGGATAGCTTATTTAATAAGTTATAAGCTACTAAAAATAACTAGTAAAAAGGTGAAAATAAGTTGAAATAATTTATATGGTTCGAATAGACATAAAAATAGTCAAGTTTGACTTTTTGACTAAATAGCTTATTTATTAGAGTTTATTTGATAAGTATAAAGTGTATTTGGTAACTAATAATAACTAATAAGTAGCAAATAAATACAAATTGGACTAAATGGCTTTTTGTGCCAAAAAGCCCACGACTTTACTGTTGGGCCGAAGCCCACATGTATTTTTGAAATTTTGACTTTTTGACCAAACGGACGTATTGAACGTGTAAAATGATTTTTAGTAACGCGACGATATATACGTTATAACTAAAAATGTGTTTTGGGCAAAAATTTGGTTATTGGGCTTTTGAATGGTTTTCGGCCCAATAAGCCACAAGAATGATAAATTTAATTTTTGGAATATTTTCCGACTCACTAAGTTTATAAATGTTTAACGAAACGATAAATATAACGATAACTATTTTGGACTTGCTTTGAGACGCTTAGTCTCCGAAGGGGTAAAAATTGATATTTTTACTAAATTAATGTTGAGATTGACTTTTTAACAAAATATTGACTTTGTGTCAAAGTACATTGATAATACTTGAAAGTTAAGAAAACGAATAATATAACTACGAATATATTCACGACACTTGATATATATCACGAAAGTATTTTTGCACTCGAAACTAGTTAGTGAATATTTGAAGTAAATTTGCAACATTTGAGATAAATGGAAACGTTGTATAAACGAATGGGTCATGCCCGAATTTTCTAAAAAAAAATACAACACTTAGAATGTTTTTGTGAAAACACTAAACTTAAGTAAACTTTATATAATTACTTAACAAAAGATATTTTCTTAATATTAAAGTTTCATTTGAGATAATAAACGATGTTTCTAAATATAATAATTTTTCACTAACTACTCTTCAAAACTTATTTAATTAATCTCCATTAATTATATATATGAGAAATTAACTTATAAAGTAATATATATATATTGTAACACCCCAATATATATATATATATATATATATATATATATATATATATATATATATATATAACACTTGCACATTTGAATCGCGAATACTAGTACGGATGTTCCGTTACGTATTCCCACCATGCACTTTCACCATGAGCTACCCCCAAGAGTTACAATAATAAATTGCTTCGAAATATATTTTACCACACAGCAAGCAAGAACTACACGAGCACAGGTCAAACGTAAAACTTTTCAAAACATTAGTAAAGACACTTGAGACACGAATATTTTGCTAAGACTTACTGTACTGATTTAGGGTGCTGATCGGCGCGGTTGCATTATTTTGATTGATTGACTGAATTGCTGTATTGTAAGGTGAGTTTATAGCCCCATATTTTATACGATTTTATTTTATAAGCTTGTGGTGAGAAACATGCAAAACTGTTTTTATGGACCAGAAATGAATTTTGTTTTTAAGTACACACTAGTATTCATAAACCTAAGTTTGCTAAATCCCAATTTGTGCCCACTATCATCTTCCGTTAATTCCTGTCTAGGAAGCCGTTTGATATAAATAGATCTATTGGGAATGAAGTCCCTGTTCGGTTGGCTCGGCATAGCCAAGGCGAACGTATACCAAATCGAATAATAGTCCGAGTGTCTAGAGATAAACACTCGCGGGCACCCTTATTTATTTGCTAACGCTAGTCGTGCTGCATGTCATAGATCGGTAGGATGAGGCTTAGTGTTTGCATAACGGATAGTGTGTATCTGCTGAATTCTTTTTGAGATATTGCTATTGGTCCATATGTGCTATTTATTTAAACCTATGAACTCACCAGCGTTAGCTGACTTTTAGCATGTTTTTCTCAGGAAACTGAGGTGCGTTTAGCCGGGTGCAGAGCATGGCGTCGGTCACAATAAATGATGGAAATTTTTTTAATGCGTTTACTCTGACAATTGGACCTCTTTAATTTAAATGGGCTTTATTTTCATCTGAGATGATTTTTATGTATTGCTACATAACTTGACTTATGTAAAATATTTTAAAACGGATTTTTAATCCGCTCGCTATATCTTATGTTGTGATTACCAATCCAGTAGCACCCAAAGTGTATGCTTCCGCAATATTATGATTTTGGGGGTGTTACAACTGATAAGGTGTATTCATGGCAAACGGATAACCGTTTCCCATGGCATACGGAGGGTACGCCATAGGATGCCCGAAGAGTATGCTCCCATAAGTTTGAGGGAGGCTTGGGTTATTAGGCTGTCCATTTACTGGAGGATATAAATTTTGAGGATAAGACTGAGTTTGGAACGAGGGGTACATACCATTGGGAGGAAGATTTCCTCCCATATTAATTGTAGGCGGATTGCCTTCTACGCCTGATGAACTCAAATAAGTACATTTTATTATCATCATTTATCCTATTTATTTGACTTGTTTTATTATATAATATATGAGAATTGGTACGTTAATGTTTACTTTTGTAATTCTCATGTAAAAACAAGTATTATGTGAAACTTGGCGATTTTGGACTAATTATGGAGCAAAATGATTTAACAATTATAGTATATATTTTTCAAGGAAAACACACGTGGAAATATGTGTTAACCCGAGTTGTTTGTCCCGACGAAGATCGAATGGAATTTGTGTTCCCGGAACGTGATTCGGGTAGTGAATGTGAAAAAGAGTGAGTGATTTTTGAATTACACTACTAATGTTAAAATAACAAACTATATTAACAATTAAACTACGCTATTAGAACAATTAAACTAAACATTTAAACGAAAATTGAATTTTAAAAACGAACGCGACGTAATTTAAAACGTGAATAAAAGTGAAAAGCAAAATTTTAAAACCTAAAATTTTGAAAATAATTTTCCTATATTATAAATGATAAAAGAAAATTTTTGGAAAAAGAAAAATATTTTTTTGACTTTTTAATAATTTTTTTTTATGAATTAAAATTATTTTTAAGCTTTTAAAATGATTAAAAATGAAAGTAAATGGAAAAACAACTTTAAAAATGCAAATATATTTTTGAAAAATCTAATAAATCTGAAAACTAATTTTGAAATAAAAATGAAAATTATTTTTGTATTATCTGATTTATTATGAATTAAAAATGATTTAAAATCTATAAAAATGAAAAAGAAATAGCAAAAGAGCTCAAATAATTCTGGAATTTTTACAGAAAATCTAAAACAATATTAGAAACCTACTGAAATTGAAAAGTTTGGAAAAATCAGCTGAAGAGTGCTAATTGGCCTAAAAAGCAGTTTGGATAAGTGCTTATAAATAAGCACTTACCACTAAAATATTTGAAATTTTCACAGAATGTCCTAAGAGCTCAATTAAGCAATTACAAACTCAAATCAGATCAAGAAGTGCAAAGAATCACACAAATGGAACAAAAAGCAGTTTAAAATAAGCATAAGCAATAAGCAAAAAGCACCAGAATAAGCCAGAGGCTCAGGAACCATGAAATACACTTACAAAAGCTTAAAACTACTCAAATGGAACAAAGAAGCTCAGGTATACAAGCTAAATGAACATGCAAGCAAATTCAAATTCTATTCAGCAAACAGCCGTGAAACACCTATTTTGCAAGCCTGATAAGCAGTCTAATAAGCTCAAAATCTGAAACTTAAGGGGGGCAAAATGAAGCTTATCCCACTGGCTATCTAGAAATACCAAAAACCTCAAAAATCAAGCTCAATTGCTAGTGTAAATGGAGCCTAGATCAGCAGTGCAGCAACAAGTCTGCTGTGCAGACTTGTGACAGCAGAAACAGAGAAAATGGCGCTGAAAGTGCAAATCCTAACTAATCCTATCAAGCTCTTGGGAATATATTCTAACACCTATAAACTAACTAGAGAAGCTAAAAATGAACTCAAATTAAGCTCAGTTCAATGAAAAGCTTACTAAGGCATGTTTGTCTCTAAAATTTCACTAGTAACCTCAAAATCTCACAAACATTCAAAACAGCTTAAATCCTTCTAACAACAACTCAACTAGATTAAAACTAAACTAATTCAAACTTTATCTAAGGACAAATAAACAGTGGTGAGTATCTATGACCAAACAAAAGCCTTATCCAAAACACCCTCTTAACTACTGATTTTGAAGTTTAAAGTTGAAAACACATTATTTAAACTATAAAATAAACTGCAAATCATTTTAGACTAATTTAAGATAAAAAAAATCATAAGGAAACAACATCAGTTTGGAAACTGAAAAAGCTAGATAAGCTGTTGGCTTATTTAAGCTATTTTGAGAATTTTAAAGGCAGTAAGTAAACCAACCAACTAAATCTTATCTTATAACTTTAAAAAGCAGAAAATGGAAACAAAGAAGTTGAGAATTAACTAAATAAGCAGTACAGAAGAAATAAGCAATTTTTGACCAAACTATGACTTTCATTAAAATTAACGAACTGAGTACAGATTTAAAAACTTGAATAGACAAAAATTTAAATGATTACAATAAGCATAAAATAAGCTACTACTAACCTACTCCTAATGCCCTAAAAATCTAACTAAAAACCTAACTAGCTAACTCTTGAATCCGTGAATGAGAGGGGTATAAATAGCCTTCAGTAGAATCTTCCAGGTCATGCCAGGTCACCAATCCGCGTGCTCCCTGAAGCAATCCAGGCCATCAATCCAAAGCTTGCTCCCTACGCCATGATCTCAGCCGTTTGATCAAGTATATGAGGTGGCTTGTCCAATGGAAGGCTCCCACGTGTCATTCTGTTGCTGTCAGTCCTTCTAGAAACACTTAATCATTGGGTAATTATAATGGGATGAGGTAATTTTAAGGTACGGTAATTTAGGGTTCTATAACAGTGATTTTTGGGGATATTTTTAGGCGCGCGTGTAAGGGAGGGTGAGTGTGTAGTCTTTTATATTATAACTTGACTTATTTGTTTTGACCGGGGAAATGATTTTGGATCGGGTCACGGGTTTTAGCATTGGGCTGGGTTTTATCTTTTGGTGGGCTGGGTTGTGTAGTAAATAAATGGGTTGGGTAGTATAAGGTTTTGGATTTAAGGGTGTAAGGTTTGAAGAGTGTAAAGTTCAAGGGACCTTTCTTGTAAATTCTGAATTTTAAGGGACTAATATTGCCATTCTTCAAAACTAAATCAAAGGGCTGAATTTGACAATTTCTGATAATATGAGGACCTCGGTTGACTTTTTGACCATATTTTCTTCCCGGCTTCAGCTTTTAGCACTCTTTCAAATCCCGTGCTCGTTTTCCCGATTTTCTTGTGTCTTTTGTCGTTTTTCACGATATCCGTGCCTGCATATGTAAAAACACAAAAACACAATATATTTGGCATTTTGGTCGGGTTTTTGGTCTATTTGGGTCCGGTTTTGGTCAAGAAAAGGTATGTGAATAAGCACATACCAAATTCCCCCAGACTAAGCTATTGCAATGTCCTCATGCAATGTTATAAGAACACGTTTTCAAAACCGAAAATTTCCAATCTCTTTTTACTAACTTTGAGAAGTAGCAAAATTTTCAAAAGAGATTAAGAAATTTTAAGTTCTAAAAACTCCCCGATTTTTCCTTTTATTCTATTTTTATATTTTTATATATTTCTCATTATTCATGTGACGGCTTTTGTTGACAATCATTATCTTTCGATAACTTTTAGGATCTTCGAGTAGGAAACACGACTCATAAAGAAGTGACCATACGGATAAAATTCGTCGTTCCTGATTTTTCACGAGTCCCCAAACTAAGCTTAAAAACGAAATCATTGTCATCTACAAGTTAGACTGCCAACACTACTCAGAAAGCTAATTGTGGACTCCTTGTTCCCCAATTCCTATTTTCCCCTATTTATTTTATTTTTGGTGAGAAATGAATTTCTTCGAATTCTCGTTTCGATAATTTTTAAGCCGATAAAGATACCTAGTTTAGACGCTAAGTAGTTTCCAAATCTTCCCTCGAAAACCGTTGCATACAAAAATGAGGTCCACATCAAGGTCCCTGATTTAACACGATTTTGAGGATATCCCTTTTATTTGCGACCGAAACAACTCATCTACGAGTCCAGAGACGGAAGCCTTTATTAGGATACCTCGGAGTCGAAATTTGGCATTTTTAACATTATTAAGCACATATTATTATTGATCCTTGGCCCTTTATAACAATCACAACATCGGCTGCGAACCGGCAAGATGTGATAGTCTATTATGACCTTGGAATTTTTCCTCTACCTTTATTAGAAGTCTACAACATCGGCTGCGAACCGGCAAGATGCAGAAAACTTTTTATGGCTTTGGATTATTATTATATATTATTCATTATATATTTTTCCAAATTCCGAGTCCTACGGCTTTTATAACAATCCCAACATCGGTTGCGAGCCGGCAAGATGGAATAGTCTATTACACCGTAACACTGGCAGTACCTTGATGTGTACCCAACTTCTATAAGCAAGGGTTCTCTAAGGAAGAAATAAAAACTAATTATCGCCGAAACTAAAATAGCTTTAATTATTCCTAGATTTTTATTTTTAAGGTGAAACAAGCTTATGGGAACAAAAAGCCACAAATAACTTTGATGAGCTCTAAAGAGATCCAACTACTCCACGTTTAGCAATCTAACTTATAAACAACTCTATCATTTCTCGTTCTTCGCAAATTTAAAATCTTAAATAATAAGATCCGCGAATGCTTAGCCAAATAATCAAGCCATGCATATATAAAGTCAAATACGGGAACTTGCAAACTCTAAAAGAATTCGCGTTTTCTAGCTCCTTGTGTAAAAGACTAGCACAAGCTTATGGATTATAAACGGTTAAGGAGACAAGCTAGGGCTCAACACGCCCGGTCAAGTCAGAATTTTATTCCTACTCTCTCCAGCGGAAAATCAACAAAAATGTCAAAATTTATTATATTTTTGCAAAAATTTTTAAATTTTCTCATTTTTTTGGATTTTTCAATTTTTGGAGGAAAAACGGGGTTGCATGAGAAAACGGCAAAAAGTGCAAGGCAAAAATCAAATCGCAAGATTACCCCCCAGACTAAAACGAGACATTGTCCTCAATGTCTTAAAGGTAAGGGTTCTCCTACATAAATCTAAGGCCGTTTATTAATTATGCCAAAAGATAAATGTAAACGATAAGATTTAGGATATTTGATAAGCAGCGAATGATGAAACTCGAGTAGCGTGAAGGAAACTACGAGCACGAGAGTCTTCATCATCGGGCATTCCTGGACACATCACAAGAGAAACCACGAAACACAAGATATGGAAGAGGAAGCCCTCCTCACGTCACTTATTAGAAAAGAGAAAAGAAGATAGAAGGATAAGCATGGGGTGCCTCCCACGAAGCGCTTGTTTTTGTTAACCGAGTCACATGAGCTTGACTCGACCCCGAATTTAATTGTCCTTGGGGGAGCAAGAGGGACGGACACCCGGCACGAAGAACGGAGATGCCGGGGTCGAAGACGGTATCCTCACTCCCGGAGGAGTGGAAAGATGGAGAAATGAGGGGATAAGAAAAGAAAGGGTGAAACACTCGGATGGTGAAAGCAGAAACATCATTGGAATCACGGGTGGGTTGGGTGGGGAAAATATCAAGCACGGGATCATCAATATCATAAGTCTCGTCCACCACTCCATCAATTACTTCATTCACACCGGATCCAAGATCTACATCTGGTGGTTTCGCGGGTGGACGAGAAGACGGTAAATCAAAGATAAATGAATCAGCCTCAGAAAGTAAATCATCATCATTAATTTCTTCAATAAGTACGTTTCTTTGAAAACCATTCTCGCCATTCTCAATACCCGGTGGTATCGAGTCATCCGAAGCAAGAAATCGATCGACATCCTCTAAAAGAGGATCACGTGACGGATTATCGGAAATAGGTTCGGAATCAATTTCAAAATGAAAGCACTCATAATCCGGAAGAGAGATATCAGCATGAATAGTGGGACTGCCACTACTCGTCTCTTCAAATCGAAAAATTTCAAGCTCGGGTAAGAAATCACTATCCATATCGGGGATAGGAGAAGAAGAAGTCGGAGGATCATGTAATGCCTCGATCCTAGAAATGAGAAGATTGATATTTAATAATTTCTCGCGAAGAGCATCATCTTGGATTTCATTATCATTATCTTCTTCATCCTCTTCTTCTAAGCTGACGAGCTCAGAAGGTGACTCCTCCACATAGTCGATGTCTCCACAAGATAACGAATCGTCATTGTCGGAATCGGAGTACATCTCATCATCGTTCTTCTCAACATGAATATCATCACACGGCTCATCATTCGTATCAACGAGATTATCAAAACGATCATTTTCAACAAAATCACAATCACCGTTAGAATTTTCCCCGGACTCACTTTGGATTGGGACGAGGTTCTCAACACTAGACTTTTGGAATTCGTCCGATTCCGTTGCCGGAATAGTGTTTAGATGCTCGTCCCCCATTATTAAAGAGTCCTCGGGTTCTACGGGAGGAAAGATAGGTGAAATTTGAGGGAAAACGTTGAATGGTACAAGTCTCTCCTCGTCATCATCGGAATCATCGTCGTAGGTAGATACTCTTTGAGGGAAAATGTTGATCGTAATTTTCTCATCATAATCGTCGTAAATAAAAGACTTTTGATAATTGGACGCTCTTTCCTCGGCAAGTAATTCTTCTATAGACTTCTCATGAGGATCGGGAGTAGAAGTATAGTGTTTAATCACCAATCTCTTAACTTCTTGGAAGTCTTCCCAAATTCTTTCAATTTCGCGCATTCTATCTTGATTTGGACAATTGCCGGGATTTTGTGGGGGTTGGTTAAAACCAAGAGAATCGTAACACAAATTTGGCTCAAAATAAGAATTATCAAACGATCCCCCACAATTTTCAAAATTTGACGAACTTTGAAATGAATCACCATTATAATACGGTACTTGCTCATACGAGTTTTGAAAAGGAAGATTGAAATCGTTTTGAGGATAATTATCAAAACTCGTATCACAAGCATAAGACGTTTCAGCACTCGGGACGTAGCATATACAATTCGTGTATCCACATTGATTACAAAAACATTGTCCGCACGGTGATCCTTCATCGGATGGGTTTCCACAACTAAAACAAGTGAACGAAGGTGGTGGTGGTGGTGTCGGATAATAATCGGGAACGTTTGAAAAATTGTTAAACGAATTGTGAACATATTCGGGAGAATTACAATTCAAACAAACGCCATCATGAATATCACTACCACATTGTTCACACGTACACCAAACACATGAACCTTCGAAGAACGGTTCTCCACAATTATCACAAATTGGATCCATAAGAATTAAACATAAGAGGAAGAAAGATATAGAATTATCGGTTTAGAGGGTTAAAGAAGAAGAATTATATGGATGAGAGGATAAGAAGATTATTTTTGGATTTTTATAAAAGAAAAACAAATAAAATATTTTTGGATTTTTTTTAAAAAAAAAATTAGATTTATTATCTTTTTGGTGATCGTTAATCAACCGTACTCGTTTCTTTCAAAACTACGCGCAGCGTGGCGGGAGAGAAGAATGGATCTCTCTTCGGTCTGCAATTTAATGTCAAGACCTCCTTAAACCCCGTGTATAGGTTGTAGTAAAGAAATAATCCAAGAAACGTTTAATTTTTCGATCTCTTTTGTTGTTATTTCGGAATGGTTTACAACCGCCCTCCTTCAACGGAAGACCGAGGATGTTTATTAAGATGTATTTATGAAAACACTTTATGAAAAGTGTTTTATTTATTATATTTTTGTAATTTTTTTATTTTATTTATTTATTTATTTATTTATTTTTTTAAAAAAAACAATAACTTCCGAGGAAGGGTCTTCAAAACACGATTCGACGAACGAAATCACGAACTCACTTCAACCTTCCCCGGCAGCGGCGCCAAAAATTGATTTAACAATTATAGTATATATTTTTCAAGGAAAACACACGTGGAAATATGTGTTAACCCGAGTCGTTTGTCCCGACGAAGATCGAATGGAATTTGTGTTCCCGGAACGTGATTCGTGTAGTGAATGTGAAAAAGAGTGAGTGATTTTTGAATTACACTACTAATATTAAAATAACAAACTATATTAACAATTAAACTACGCTATTAGAACAATTAAACTAAACATTTAAACGAAAATTGAATTTTAAAAACGAACGCGACGTAATTTAAAACGTGAATAAAAGTGAAAAGCAAAATTTTAAAACCTAAAATTTTGAAAATAATTTTCCTATATTATAAATGATAAAAGAAAATTTCTGGAAAAAGAAAAATATTTTTTTGACTTTTTAATAATTTTTTTTTATGAATTAAAATTATTTTTAAGCTTTTAAAATGATTAAAAATGAAAGTAAATGGAAAAACAACTTTAAAAATGCAAATATATTTTTGAAAAATCTAATAAATCTGAAAACTAATTTTGAAATAAAAATGAAAATTATTTTTGTATTATCTGATTTATTATGAATTAAAAATGATTTAAAATCTATAAAAATGAAAAAGAAATAGCAAAAGAGCTCAAATAATTCTGGAATTTTTACAGAAAATCTAAAACAATATTAGAAACCTACTGAAATTGAAAAGTTTGGAAAAATCAGCTGAAGAGTGCTAATTGGCCTAAAAAGCAGTTTGGATAAGTGCTTATAAATAAGCACTTACCACTAAAATATTTGAAATTTTCACAGAATGTCCTAAGAACTCAATTAAGCAATTACAAACTCAAATCAGATCAAGAAGTGCAAAGAATCACACAAATGGAACAAAAAGCAGTTTAAAATAAGCATAAGCAATAAGCAAAAAGCACCAGAATAAGCCAGAGGCTCAGGAACCATGAAATACACTTACAAAAGCTTAAAACTACTCAAATGGAACAAAGAAGCTCAGGTATACAAGCTAAATGAACATGCAAGCAAATTCAAATTCTATTCAGCAAACAGCCGTGAAACACCTATTTTGCAAGCCTGATAAGCAGTCTAATAAGCTCAAAATCTGAAACTTAAGGGGGGCAAAATGAAGCTTATCCCACTGGCTATCTAGAAATACCAAAAACCTCAAAAATCAAGCTCAATTGCTAGTGTAAATGGAGCCTAGATCAGCAGTGCAGCAACAAGTCTGCTGTGCAGACTTGTGACAGCAGAAACAGAGAAAATGGCGCTGAAAGTGCAAATCCTAACTAATCCTATCAAGCTCTTGGGAATATATTCTAACACCTATAAACTAACTAGAGAAGCTAAAAATGAACTCAAATTAAGCTCAGTTCAATGAAAAGCTTACTAAGGCAGGTTTGTCTCTAAAATTTCACTAGTAACCTCAAAATCTCACAAACATTCAAAACAGCTTAAATCCTTCTAACAACAACTCAACTAGATTAAAACTAAACTAATTCAAACTTTATCTAAGGACAAATAAACAGTGGTGAGTATCTATGACCAAACAAAAGCCTTATCCAAAACACCCTCTTAACTACTGATTTTGAAGTTTAAAGTTGAAAACACATTATTTAAACTATAAAATAAACTGCAAATCATTTTAGACTAATTTAAGATAAAAAAAATCATAAGGAAACAACATCAGTTAGGAAACTGAAAAAGCTAGATAAGCTGTTGGCTTATTTAAGCTATTTTGATAATTTTAAAGGCAGTAAGTAAACCAACCAACTAAATCTTATCTTATAACTTTAAAAAGCAGAAAATGGAAACAAAGAAGTTGAAAATTAACTGAATAGGCAGTACAGAAGAAATAAGCAATTTTTGACCAAACTATGACTTTCATTAAAATTAACGAACTGAGTACAGATTTAAAAACTTGAATAGACAAAAATTTAAATGATTACAATAAGCATAAAATAAGCTACTACTAACCTACTCCTAATGCCCTAAAAATCTAACTAAAAACCTAACTAGCTAACTCTTGAATCCGTAAATGAGAGGGGTATAAATAGCCTTCAGTAGAATCTTCCAGGTCATGCCAGGTCACCAATCCGCGTGCTCCCTGAAGCAATCCAGGCCATCAATCCAAAGCTTGCTCCCTACGCCATGATCTCAGCCGTTTGATCAAGTATATGAGGTGGCTTGTCCAATGGAAGGCTCCCACGTGTCATTCTGTTGCTGTCAGTCCTTCTAGAAACACTTAATCATTAGGTAATTATAATGGGATGAGGTAATTTTAAGGTACGGTAATTTAGGGTTCTATAACAGTGATTTTTGGGGATATTTTTAGGCGCGCGTGTAAGGGAGGGTGAGTGTGTAGTCTTTTATATTATAACTTGACTTATTTGTTTTGACCGGGGAAATGATTTTGGATCGGGTCACGGGTTTTAGCATTGGGCTGGGTTTTATCTTTTGGTGGGCTGGGTTGTGTAGTAAATAAATGGGTTGGGTAGTATAAGGTTTTGGATTTAAGGGTGTAAGGTTTGAAGAGTGTAAAGTTCAAGGGACCTTTCTTGTAAATTCTGAATTTTAAGGGACTAATATTGCCATTCTTCAAAACTAAATCAAAGGGCTGAATTTGACAATTTCTGATAATATGAGGACCTCGGTTGACTTTTTGACCATATTTTCTTCCCGGCTTCAGCTTTTAGCACTCTTCCAAATCCCGTGCTCGTTTTCCCGATTTTCTTGTGTCTTTTGTCGTTTTTCACGATATCCGTGCCTGCATATGTAAAAACACAAAAACACAATATATTTGGCATTTTGGTCGGGTTTTTGGTCTATTTGGGTCCGGTTTTGGTCAAGAAAAGGTATGTGAATAAGCACATACCACAAAACAAGCAAGATGTTAAGAGTCTACTGAAATGTACAAGATCAAGATCATTCTGCTCCAGATACGCCGCAACATACTTCTTACATACGGCGCATCACTATCAAGATTTCACAAGTTACAATCCAAGTCAGCAAAGGACATGCGCCGCATAAAGAAATGGAGTTACGCCGCATCTTAAGGCGGTGTACGAATATTCCTGAATATATTAATCTTGGACCCCACGCGAAGTTAAGTCAATGCGCCGCATCTACTTATTCTATGCGCCGCATCTAACCCTCAGACAGAAACTATAAATACCCCAAGGTCAGACGAATTTCGAGAGTTTTTTGAGAAGTTG
The DNA here is from genome assembly GCA_021014915.2 of Artemisia tridentata subsp. tridentata. Lineage (NCBI taxonomy): Eukaryota > Viridiplantae > Streptophyta > Magnoliopsida > Asterales > Asteraceae > Artemisia > Artemisia tridentata. The sequence goes on from CP139509.1 coordinate 276,224,510, forward strand.
AACAGTGCGAGATACCAGACGAATTCAGACGTATTAGCAGCACAAGACACACCTTGAACGAAGATACAAGAGCTGTAAGAAGGTCCTGCATGTATTCAATTCATTAAGTAGTTTTGTTTTATTGTATTAGTACACTTTAATTCATCAGGATTGATGGGCCGATTCCATGTGACTACGGAAAATCATGGGCACCCCTTAAAATTGCTTTCCCATTAATTAAAGTTTATATGTTGATGTATTTGGTGACTTTTATTAGTGCATTGATAACCTCTGTGTCTAGCTGAGCATTGCTTGGGTCGCCATGCCCCTTCCCCGCCTATCTATTCTAGCGTATACGAAACGTGGGCATCACAAATGCTCAATATTCTAGGATAGTGGGATAGACATAAGTGATCATTAAGGGTTTACTCGCCGATAAGATTAGAGCCAACGAGAAAGGGTTAATTATATACACTTCATATAAAACTAGCAATAAAACAAGTGACAAGCTGCTTAATTATCAGGACAGGTCTTCTTATTGTCTCAAGTATCTATCTGTGTACGTGTGTGCTAATCGCTGATTCGTGCTCATTAGTTTAGTTTTTATTTAATCATAACCAAACCGTGCCAGTCTCTCAGGCTGAACCCCCTTGCGTTAGATTAGGTTGTATAGCTAACCTAGGATATTAAAATACTGATTAGAATAACTAGATAATACGTTCCACTCTTAGTGATCGACACTCTACTTACCATTATATTCATACTGACCGGGTACACTGCTCGTTAAAGTGTGTGTTTTATTGATAAGTCGGCTAAATATAAATTTAAAACTTGAGTAGGCATTAATACTGCTAAAACCACAACGACACATCACGCGCGCACCAAGTCTTTGGAGCCGCTACCGTGGATATAAAAGAATTAAAGCAATACACACGCACATCAAGTTTTTGGCGCCGCTGCCGGGGAGTGAATTGTTATTATCTGTTAATTTGATTAGTATTTTAATTAGGTTTTTCTTTTTAATTTTTAGATTCTAACCACTAACTTTGTTATATATTAGATAAATTGCATTCATTGTATTATTTGCATATTTTCTGTTTTTGTGAGTTTTTATTTTCTTTAATTATTGTTTCTTTTCGTTTGTTTTTATTTTTGTTTTTCTTTTTCTATTTTCTTGCATTCTGCTATCGTTGTACTGAGCTGATTCAAACGATACGGCGCATCTGTTTTTACAGATACGGCGTATTGCGTTTAATTTTTATAAAATACAACGCGTTTAATAAATTCGAGTACGACGCATCTTTCCCCAAGATACGGCGTATTCTGTTTTTAATAAGAAATTTTTCTAAACCCTAACGCCATACGACGCATCTGTTTTAACAGATACGGCGTATTGTCTATTTAAATTAAAAACAGTTTTCGAATTTTTAAACAGATACGACGCATCGATCTTTATCGATACGGCGCATCTACAAAATCAAAAATCTTGTATTTTGAAACGTAACGAAAATACGGCGCATTAGCTTTTGTTAATACGACGCATTTAATTTTAATAAATATAATCGATTTTTGATAATTTAAAACTGATACGGCGCATTCTAATTCTAAGCGGCGTATCTATTTTCTGAATAAAAGTCTGATTAAATTTTAACGAATTAAGATACGGCGTATCCAACTTTTTGGATACGGCGCATCGTCTACTGATATCGGCAAATTTTATTTTACTTTGATTGTTTCACTCTTCTTTTGCACGAGTAAGTTTTATTTCAGGAAGATAGACGATCCGGATATTACAATGGAAGAATATGTCAAGTTTATAGAGGAAAGAGCCTTGAGCAATAATCAGGTGTATGATTGGAAAAGAGCAAGATATGGTGCACAAGTCATTGAGACGAATGAAATCACTATGGAAGAATACTTGATTTTAGGACAAGAAAAGTCAAGGAAAGAAAGAAACAAATTGCCATTTCAACACACTTGCACTAGTACAAAAATGGGATTTAGTCACACATGCTGTTTTTCGAACAGCCACACAGTCGCCTTTTTATGTGACTAAATGTACCAGAATAAAATAAACAGCCACACTTGATCCGACTTGTGTGACCATTTCGGAATTACATCCGAGGCTATAGCCACACATTTGAATATTTTCGTGACTATACGTATCTGGTAAATTTTTTTTTGATTTTTTAGTCACTTATAATTTGGGACGTGTGACGGATACAAATAAGGTTGAAACATTAGTCACACTATATATATACATATGTGACAAATATATGTCACGCAATTGAAAAGTGTGACCAAAATCCATATATGGTCACACGAAGTAATTGTGTATGTGGCTAAATCATATGCTCAAGTTTGTCACACATTATTTAAGCGTGACTGCTAGTTTTTGTTGAAAATTTAGCCACATATGAATTTGAAATGTGTGACAACTGAAAAGTAAGTTTGAAGCATAGTCACGATATGCATTTAAAAGTGACAAATATATGTCACACACTTGAGATGTGTGACCAAATGTCATATATGGTCACACTAAACCATAGGCATACATGATTAAGTGTGACCAAAATTCGATACAAATAGTCACGTAAGTTAATATGTGTGTCTAAAGTTAAGTGTGTGTTTGCCTGCCAATTCCTAATGTGTATGGTCACATTTAATTGTAGCACAATCATGTGACTATAGGCTATACAATAGTAACACCATACCACAAATGTGCATCTAAATTATGTTTATGGCCACATTATAAGGGTATTATATGTGACCAATACATTAAAAATAGTCACACTGAAATATTCATGTGACTAATATGTATAGCAAAATGTGAACTCAGTTATCATTAACCTTGATATTAGTCACATTGAGTGTTTGTGTGACTAAATTCAAGATGTTACATATGGTCACATGAAGTATTTATTTAGGTGTCTAAATCATAGAGTCATATTTTGAGTTCAGACTGTTAGTCATGACTCTTCATTTAATTTGCCCCATTACAATGCTGGGATTTTATAGTCTATCTAGTTTAATGCAGTAGTATGTAAGTATGTTACTTGCCCCTAGCTGGTACCAGATTACTTGACTTTCTAAAGTCAATTTTCAACTTTATAATGAAGTAACATGTTACTAAAGTGCCTGCAAGTGCATATACATGATAAATGGAAACTGCAAATACAATAAAGCTTGACTGCAAGTGGACATATACATGATAAATGTCAGACTATACATTCTAGCAGTAATAACTATACATTCTAGCAGTAATAACTATACATACTAGCAGTAATAACTATACATGTTTAAGTCAAACTATACATTGTAGCAGTAATAACTATACATTCTATTTCTTGTCCTTGGGTCCTAGATACTCTTCCATCTTCCTGAGCAGTTCATATGCCATGTCATCATAATTAAGCTGAAGCTTGAGTGTTTTCTTCACACGCAACATCTGATGTAGAATGTCTTTGTGAAACTTTAAAGGGTAATCCTTTTCTACAAGCATGTAGATCACCAACTCATTCACAGTTAAAGCATGTACTCCACATCGTTGAAAAATTTTCCATTCTTTAACAGTATTGTGCGTTAGTCTTCTCCAACATTCATCTTCATGATTTGGTTCAAACATTACCTTTAAATAATTCCAGACTTCTCTATCATAATTAGCTTGTTCTGGTGTCTTATTACCAAATCTTTGTTTGAGTAATTTCCATAGAGCTATCATATCTTGTCTATCAAAATCATGAACCATGTGAAGAAAGCTTACATACCTTCTAGAAGAACCATCATGCCTCTTAATATCGTAATAAACTGTTTCCCCAAAAGATCCAGACTTATAATCAACAATGGGATGTTTGACAGTTAAAGGTTGTGCATCCATGGCTTCTCCTACAGAGTCAACTGCAAGTTCAGTGTGAGCTTGCATTTGTTCTTCAGCAACAGCTTGCTCAGTTTGTTCTTGTTTTCTCTTTTTACTGCTTTCTATTTCCAACTGTTCACCTGCTCTCTTTGAACTGTCATTCAAGAAGAGATCATTGTTTCTCTTGGCAATTGCATATAATTCTTCAATTCTTTTATCATCCAAGAATTTCAAATCCTTTAGTTTCCATCTGTCCACATTCTTCAAATACCTGCACATGAGTAGATGTTTATGATATGATGTACATATTGGGTATTGTTGATATTAATATAAATACCTTTGCAAAAAAAAAAAAAAAAAAAAAAAAAAAAAAAAAAAAAAAAAAAAAACCTGCACATGAGATCTCTTCTTTGTTTTTGAGTGGGTGGCTTGTTCTTCTTAGCTGCATATCTTTGTTCTACATACAACTTCTTTTTTGCATCAAAAAATTCTTTCAGCATCCTGGCTTTTTCATCTACTGAGTACTTATCTTGCTCTTGTTTATGTAGTTTCTTAGCAAGCTCAGAATCAGCTGCAACCTGAGCCCTTTGCTCATCCCATGAAGCTATTAACTCTGCATCTTTTTCTTCTTGTATTCTCCTTTGTTCCAAAATTGTCTGATGTTCTGCATCATACTTTTGTGAGAATTTCATAGCAATTTCAGCATCAACTTTTAATTGCTCTTCTTTTGATAATGGTTTCTCCACAGGCTCTTCAGTAAGAATCCCTTTACCTTTGCCTTGTACCTGTGGAGTTGATTGTTTAGCTTTTGGAGAGGATGATGGCTCTTGTATCACAACACCTTTGGTTACTGGTTTTGCTGTCTTCAGCTCAGCAAGTACACTAACAGCATTTGCAAAAACCTCTGGTGTAGCAGTACTAGCTTTTGTAGTACCAACTGTAATTGGCTCAGTAGCACTATCAGCATTTGTAACCTTGCCCAGACGATGATCAATCACCACTTGATTCCCTTGGTTATCCTCCCCTGAAACTTTGCCTTCATTCCCTCCCTGTTTGGGAGCATCCTTAGAAGCTTCAGAAGATTTAACCTTTTGTTTGGGAATTCTTGATCCTTTGACTCCTTCTAAATACCTAACCCTTCTCTTCAAAGCCTTTATCTCCCCACCTTGAGCTTTGATGACTCCATCTTGGGAAGAAGCTATTGCTCGCAGATCACCAATTTGTGCAGACAGCTTGGCACAGGTATCCTTCAATTCATTCAAAAGTTGCATACTATCCTCACCACTTCGGCTTGTGTTACCTAGCCCGAGAGGTGGATCACTGGAAAAGTTAAGTTCAGTCTCACCCCTAGGATGAACATCCGAACCCCCCATTGTTTCCATGTGACTGGGACCTTCACCTGAATCAGTTCCAGAGGAACTTTCTTCATTAGAAGTTGTCTTGGTTCGGGTCTTAATGATGTTACCACTGTCCTGTGCTGCTGCTAAGCTAGACACAGTAGTGGCAGCCCTTGCCAACATGTCACTCTCCCCCCAGTGACATCCTCATCTGCAACAGTTGGTATAGAACCACTAGCCTGAGGTAGCTCAGTGTTCTTGGTGTTAGTCCTACGTTTATAGGTCTTTTGTTGTTGTTCTGTGGGTGTGTGATGGGTACCAGCTGGGATTGCTGAACCTTCACCCATTTGGGTTTGGGCTAGTGCCAACATTGTTGGAAACAAAGGTGTCACTCTCCCTGAAAAATCTTTTCCAACCCTACTCATATTAGCAAAAACCTTTTTGGTAAGGCAGGGAGTGGGATAAACATTTTTGTGACTTTTCTTTTTTTTAAATTGGTTGTCCAAAAAGAGTTGCAAAAACCTTGGATATAGAAAATATTTAGCCAAAGAACCATCCAAGTTCTTAACCATATTATCAAAAATTAATTTTGAGAAATTAAATCTTTGAGTATTTTCAGCCAAACAAATTATAGCAGAAGCTAAATTACTGCTAAATTCATTCCATGCAGTGGTCTTTGGACTTAGACACACTAAGACAGTATGAATTAAGAATTTCCACTGAGGAGAAAAATTACCTTTTTGGAACTTTAAAGCATCTGTATATCTCTCATAGCCCATCAGTGCAAGTTTTTCAAAGATTGTAGTATTTGGAAGATTCTCAACTCCGTTAGCATCATCTAGGAGAAGATCTCTTCGAATAGACGCCTCTGTAATGATAATCATCTGCCCATCTACAAGGGCATGGATTTGTGCTTCCCCATTAATAGTTTGGACCTTAGCAGACGACCAAAACTGGATAATGTTGGAAGTATATATAGTAGGTTTTACTGTTAATGCAAACTTAATATAGCTTGCATTAAGGAAATCAATGATCTCAGTAAAATCTACAGACTTATTGTATTTTTCTAAAAAGGCAACATTATTATGAGGTTCGGTAAAAGTTAGGTTCGACATTATGATTTGATTTGGGGGTTTTGCAATTTGACAATTAAAATTCGATTAGGGAGTGGAAGAGAGAGATTAATGTGTGCGTGAATGTGATTGTGTGCAGCAATTGGGGGTTTATACCCTTTAAGTAAAAAGTGATACAAACTACCCTGCACTCCCAACCACTGCTAAAAGGATACCCAGCAGTACAACGTTTCGCTAGCAGTACAATTGTTTACCTAGCAGTACAATAATAATAACTGTATTCAAATATCATAAACTTGTACATAATAACTGCATTCATATATTAAACCAAGTCAAAATAAGTTTACATTTACATAGGCAAAATATACATAGGCAAAATATATAAAGAAAAGATACATTAAGACACATATTTACTAGCTTCAATACTTCTGTAAACATCAACTATTTTCTCTCTTTCTTCTTCTATTTTTTTGTTCCTCTCCTCAATTTTCTTCTGATGCTCCTCAATGACCTCTAAATCTTTCTTGTTCCTTTCTTCATACATATTTATACGCTTGTTGTGAATTTCTAACAATGCGTTTTCAACACCATACGGGCCTTTACTACATTTCTCCCAAATATTTTGGGATATGCCCATTTTTTTATAATTTTCAGGCATTGGTGGAGGAGAATCATCCCTTGGGCGTTTGTTTTTGTTGGAAGAAGGAGTTGAAGAGGAGTCAGCCATTGAAATTTGAAATTTATTTTCTAATGAAAATATCAAAGGAGTTGTATATGGCACGGTTGATTAATTATGAACGGTTTTCCATGTCGAGTTGTACAAATAGGCTAGAGAGGTATACGAACGGTTCCCAATACTTTAGGCGGGAAGAGGGACCATCGAGAGGCGCCAAAAGTAAACAGATGGATAATATTGATCGGATTTGGTTTGTGTTTGGTTTGGATTTGACTAGTGTAGTTGATCTAGAAGTGTGTTTGGTGTTGGATTGACTAATTGACTTTTTCATTAGGGTAATTGATATTTTCTATATTAATGATGTTTAATGTAATTTGTGTGCTAACTTTAATGACTAATTGACTTTTTCATTAGGGTAATTGATATTTTCTAGTACATGTTTAATGTAAATACATGCTTTAATATCTATCGCAGTCTGAATGTGTTTGAGAAGTATGGGTATATTTAGGCCACTTCCAACAATAACTCAGCCTTAACAAATTAAAATTAAAATTCAAATTCAAACGTAAGATAAAGTACAACATATTAACGCTGCGTTAACGCAGGTTAGCCCCAACAATTAAAATTCAAAGTCACGTTAATAAAACGTGTGCATTTGTACCCTATAAATACCAATGCTTCTGAAGCACAAGTCACACAGAAACACATTCCAAACTTCTCAAATACTCAAGATCCAAGCATCTCAAATTCAAGATGTCTTCCAGAAAAGATTTCGGGCAACAATTTCCAAGCCCACCTCGCCAAAAGGATTTTGGCCAACAATTTCCAAGCCCACCTCGCCAAAAGGATTTTGGCCAACAGTTTCCAAGCCCACCTAGCGAAAATGAAAAATTCCATACTCCACCCGAGCATATCTTTCCGGTTTTCCAACCGGAAAATTTTCCGGTGAATAATCAACCTGAAAATGAACCAGTTCCCAACCAAGACCCAAATCCGTTTGGGTTAACTGAGGAACAACTTAGGCAAGAGGAAGCAGATATGCAAGTCCTCCTGGAAATGGAAGCACTTGAAAGAGAAGAGGAAGCTGATCGTTTGGAGCGGCAAGCCAGGGAGGATGAAGAACGTAGGCAAAGGTGGGAGTCTGGTTTTTTCACACCTTCCGAATCCTCTGAAGATGGTTACCCAGATTCAGATGATAGTTTTTATTAATCGTCCGTTGTTTATGTTAATCGTATGTTGTTTATGTTAATCAATCATTGTTTATGTTAACGTAGTTTTTATTTGACATTTAATGTATTTCTATTTCATGTTTAATGTATTTCTATTTCATGTTTAATGTATTTGTATTTGATACTTTATTTTCAATTTATAAATTGAATTGAATTTGAATTGAATTGATAAATTTTAAATATATCCCGCCTTTTTGTTTAATTTGAATTTGAAATTTTAAAATTTAAATATCCCGCTCGTTATTAATATGTTGTACTATTACTTTACGTTTGAATTTGAATAATACTCGTACGGTTACTTTTACTTTCAATCTGATTTTTAAAATAGCCTCCAACGGCTAGTTTAACGGCTTTCCACTATCAAAGCCACTTTCACAACACTTCGTTTTCTCACACAACTTCTTATAAAACTCTCTCGCAAGTATCACTAATTTTAACACAAACATTGTGGCTAACAAATTAACTAGCAGAGGTGCAAAAGGCTATCCTCACCCGATTACACAATGAACAAGAAAAAGAACTCAAATTGATTAACAATTTGCTAGGTGAGATAACTCGTATTATGCTACAGATGCATAATCGTGCTGATCCAGAGGTCGAAAGGTTGCGTGAGTTGCCTCAAGACCATCCAGCTATCAGGGTTGGTCTAGAAATTAAACTCTTTTAAGAAATGATGAAACAGGGTCGAAAGGTTGCGTGAGTTATTGTTGGGTGTGTTGCTCATGTACAAACATATAATCTCGGCTCATTCGTTAAACATCTCGTATACAACCATATCATCTCGGCTCATTCAATTAGTTAAACATCTCGTGTATAACCATATCATCTCGGCTCATTCGTTAAACATCTCGTATACAACCATATCATCTCGGCTCATTCGTTAAACATCTCGTGTACAACCATATCATCTCGGCTCATTCGTTAAACATCTCGTGTATAATCATATCATCTCGGCTCATTCGTTAAACATCTCGTATACAACCATATTATCTCGGCTCATTCGTTAAACATCTCGTATATATACAACCATATCATCTCGGCTCATTCGTTAAACATCTCGTATACAACCATATCATCTCGGCTCATTCGTTAAACATCTTGTGTATAACTAAAGCTCAGTTAATTAAGGGTGAGTGTGTTAAAGCTGACGTGGCATTGTGTTAAAGTTTAAAGCTGAGTTATTGTTGGGAGTGGTTAGAGTATTTTCTTTTGTTTTTTCGGTGGATTTTAGCGTGACTTAATCTTAATACCGCCAATTTTGTCCATATAATATTCAACTATGTACGGATAACTAATACCCGCGGGGAAACCCGAAAAACCGATGGATAATATTAATCGGGTATCCGGTGGGATATGGGGCGGGTACGGGTATATTATAAACGGGTTCGGTTATGGGTATACTAAAACCCGCCCCGAACCCGAACCGTTGCCATCCCTATTTACCGGCTATAGCCGGATTTCACCGCCACCTCATCACCATTAGTTTTTTTTTTTTTGGGGCAATTGCATATATACCCACTAAAACTTGCATATTTGCATATATACCCAAAACATGCTTAACTTGCATTGTACATCATGCATTGAAAACTTGTATTTTGGGGAAATATGCAAGTTTTTAAGTTTTAGTGGGTATATATGCAATTCTCCCTTTTTTTTTTAAACAAATCTTGCCACGTCAGCTATAGTTAAACCAAACCACAAATTCAATATTCAACCAGCAATTAATCCCTTTACCCGGTCATTTGTAAACACACACAAAAATCAATAAACCCTAATCAACACACACATTCTTATGGCAAACACAAGCACGCAAACAATGAAACCAAATAACAAAAAGGTAATTAGTAATTTGTGTTTTGTAAATGTAATTGGTAAGGGTACAATAACTAGTAGTAATTACGTTTGTACTGTTGATGTGATGGTTGCAAAGTATGATACATTATTTGCGATTATTAAGATAGTACTCTATAAAATTTGGAGCCAAAAATTTGATTTTTTCAAGTTTATGCTTTAATTAACAGGTTCAAAGGGAAAATTTTCAAATAATTCAATTGTTAATTTCAAATTACAACTTGGGGCAAATTTTTGGATCGAAATTTTTTGAATCACAAACGATTCATATTCTTGGTGTATAGCCTCTTTTCTCTCCTTAAAAAAAAGACTGCAAATAAAAAACAAAAATCAAATCTTCTCTCACCATTACTCTCCAAGCTAAGCCATAATCATTTTCTTTTACCCTTTGTTGCTCAAGAGTCATGGAAACTGAACCCATTGTTGATAACCATAATTTGCTTCCTCTTGATCATATTGTACATGATGATAACGCCTTAGAATATGAATCCGAAAAGTCTTCTGATGAAGAAGATATAGATGAGCCTGTAACCAACCAAACACCTGAGATAGTAGCTAAGAGGGGCTCAACCAGGCTAGTAAAGTTTCGCGCGAAGCATGACAAACCTGGTGCAACAAAGCTCAAGGTAACCTTCGATGCACTCGGTAGGGTAACAGGGGAAAACAGAGCAGTGTTTGTGAGTTTTTTAGGAGATGTGGCTCGTGAGCAGATAGGTGTGAAGATTCTACACTGGAAGAAGGTGAATAAAGAAGCAAGAGATAAACTATGGGATGAAATCTTGGTACATATATACTATTTTGTAACCCAATACTACATAAGTTTATGTATGCAGTTACATTATGTGCAACTAATTAACAACATTGTGTTAATCTTTTCAGAAATTTTTTGTTGTTGACGTCCAATACAGAAAATTGATAATGATTAGTCTTGGTAAAATGCTAAGGAATTACAGAAGGAAGCTCAAAGTCAACTACATTTTGCCCAACCTAAATACACCTTCCAAACTGAATGAAGTCCCGGACTTGTATAATACAATAATGAAATCAGAAGACTGGGTCGAGTATGTTAAATACACGACCACCGAAGCATACAAGGTTTTAATTAGTCATCTTTAATTAAGTGTATATGTCATTTTATTATTTTCAGTTTGCAGCATTACCGCATCTAAACGCCTTATGATTTTGTGTTTTTAGGAGAAATCTGAGAAAGGTAAAATGGCGCATTCCCAAAATATTTATCAGCATAAAATGGGACGAGGTGGATATGCTTATGTCAAAGAGAAAATGGTAAGATTACACAATGTTTGTTTTACCAATTAAGAGACGATCAGTATGAGAAATGAATCTGTTTACATTGCCCAATTTGCACATTTGCATTAATACCCTCATATTTTTGATTATCTTGGTTTAACTGTACATGTGTAAGCATCCTCATATTTTCGTTTATCTTGGTTTAACTTTACATGGGTATGCATTTGATGTTTATTAGATCGAAAATAAAGAGATTGAAGCGGATGAAGAACCCCCCCGTGATGTAATGTGGGTGAAAGGAAGGGTAAACAAAGACGGGGAATACCCAAATGATGATATTAAATCAAAGGGAGATGAACTTGTAAGTTTGACTGCTAATTCTATTATTATGCTTATATAGCAGCAACATTTAACTGTGTACTAGCAGTAGTAGCTTGTATACCAGCAGTTACTCTAACAGCATCAAGAAGACTTTTAATCCCAACATTTCCTATATTTTTTGTGCAGAAAGAAGCTGATGACAAGATCAAGGAAGGAACATCGGGTTTTGATGATGGCACTGATGCCATGACATTTGTATTTGGTAAGGAAAAGGGCGGTTATGCCAGAGGAGTGGGAGGTGCAGTAACATACAAAGAGTATTTTGGCCTTCCTCGAAGAAAACAAGAAGCCAATGAAAAAATTGCCTTACTTCAAACTCAACTGGATAATGAGAGACGCGAGCGTGAAGAAAAAGATAAATTGATCAAAAAATTGTCCGCCGAGATGACCGAAAAAGATGTGCAGGTCAATAAATTATCCGGTGAGGTGGAAAACACAAATATAATGCTTTCTCAAATTCTGCAACAGTTGAATGATAAAGGGATGAATATAACTCTGCCAACTCAACCATCGCCAATAGCCTCAGTTGTAAGCCATTTTTTATGTTGTTAACAATTTCATTTTCTAATGCTAACACCACTGATGCTAATGATACTAGGCATTGAACATAAACTGATGAGTGACTGTATTTCTTAATTTATATTGCAGGTGACTCCAATGGCCATTGACAAATATTGCAGGTGACTCCAATGGCACTCAGACAAGTGGTGTTGTAAGTCCTAAAGATGCGGGAATTGAGGAGAATTCCAATGGCCTTGAAACTTCTAAAAAGGTAACGGAAACAATGGTAAGTATAGTAATAAAAGATCGCCCTTTGATTTTTGAATTTTACATACATGATCGACTAATGTACCGTGTTTTATATATACGTATAGGAACCTGCTGCTAAAACTGTCAGGCCTAAGCATAACCTTAAGTCACGACGAAACGGGTCTCCAGATTCCCAATCGCTACAAAATGTGTCGTCTCCAACACAACCACTGCCAACAGTATGTATTTCAACATGTTTCTTGTTACTCTTTTGTTTAAATAATGTAACGTGTTTTATATATACATATAGGAACTTGCTAAAACTTCGGACCCAATAAGCCAAAGCAAAAGAAGCGATGAAACGGGTCTCCAGATTCCCAATCGCAACAAGATGTGTCTCTAACACAAGCACTGCCAACAGTATGTATTTCAACATGTTTCTTGTTATTCTTTTGTTTAAATAATTTCTGATATATACATGCAATTTTTTTTTTTTTTTTTGTAGACACTTAAGTGCAAACTCTGGCACACAAAGAAATCAAATATCGTTGCTTTTGGTACCGTATATACCAGTCTCATGGAAAGCAAATGCTGCATAACCTACCACTCCCAAATGATTGCTACAGAGTGTCAATTGATTCATCGTTAGTTGATGCAGCATGCATACCGGACGTAGCAAATAATGGGTTCAAAACAGTTAAGGAAGTCGAAGGTAGTTTCGTTGCATGGCCAAAGGATCAAGTTATTTTTGAAGAGGTGGTACGTACATGTGTTTTTTCAACCTACATATATAATTATTCATATGTAATTCAATGTTTGATAGAAGCGTCTTTTGTTTACTACAGGTTACACCAACAAACCATGTGACTAAATGTGTACCACAGGCACCAACGAAGAAACAATATATATCTGCTAACGACTTAAGGCAAACTGCTAAGGGGGTGAAGGTTCAAAAGTCTTTAGATATTTGATTAATTAAGTACGACATTACAATTGTATATTTTGTCCAGTTATATACATTAGAGTTTAATTCAATTTGAAATTTCTTGTGTTTTTTAATATTGTTTTATATATAATATATATACACATTCCAGCAGCACTAGCATAGTACTAGCAGCAGTAACTCTGCTTCAGCAGGACTACCTTGGACTACCTTAGTACTGCTAGCAGTAGCAACTCTGCTCCAACATTATTGGTCACTCTTTGTTTAATTCGATGTGTGACTAAATAGTACCAAAGGCCACACAAAATAAAAATTCATGTGACCATTGGAAGAACAATGGTCACGCAAAATACACATTTCTTCACTTTAAACAGCATATGGTCACACTTATTAACAACTTTGGCCACTTTATGCTTAATTGTATGTGACTAAATACCCAAAACAAGCATGCTTTGTGTGACTAAATATTATAAAAGGCCACACAAACATAAAATTCAAGTGGCCATTGGATGATCAATAGTCACACAAAATACAAATTTCTTCACTTTAAACAGCATATGGTCACACTTATCAACACTTTTGGCCACTTAATGCTTAATTGTATGTGACTAAATAACCAAAACAAACATGCTTTGTGTGACTAAATATTACAAAAGGCCACACAAACATAAAATTCATGTGGCCATTGGATGATCAATAGTCCACACAAAATACACATTTCTTCACTTAAAACAACATATGGTCACACTTATTAACACTTTTGGCCACTTTATGCTTAATTGTATGTGACTAAATACCCAAAACAAACATGCTTTGTGTGACTAAATATTACAAAAGGCCACACAAACTAAGAATTCATGTGACCATTGGATGATCAATAGTCACACAAAATACACATTTCTTCACTTAAAACAGCATATGGTCACACTTATTAACACTTTTGGCCACTTTATGCTTAATTGTATGTGACTAAATACCCAAAACAAACATGCTTTGTGTGACTAAATATTACAAAAGGCCACACAAACTAAGAATTCATGTGACCATTGGATGATCAATAGTCACACAAAATACACATTTCTTCACTTAAAACAGCATATGGTCACACTTATTAACACTTTTGGCCACTTTATGCTTAATTGTATGTGACTAAATACCCAAAGCAAACATGCTTTGTGTGACTAAATATTACAAAAGGCCACACAAACTAAGAATTCATGTGACCATTGGATGATCAATAGTACACATTTCTTCACTTTAAACAGCATATGGTCACACTTATTAACACTTTTGGCCACTGTTTTTTAAATTGTATGTGACTAACTCGAAAAAAACAACACACGATGTGTGACTAAATCATCACAAACGTCACATTTATTATATTTTCGTGTGGCCATAGGATGGGAAATAGTCACACATACTGATGAATCCAACAAAACTTGTGCCTAATTAGTCACACATATTCGGGTTTTGGTCACTCTTTTTCGATGAAAACGGCCACAAAATAAACAATGTGACGATATGATACCTACGGTGGCGCGACTTTTTGTCACACACACCCAAAAAAATGTGTGTGACTATATGCATATAGTCACGCATTTCCAGTGTGACGATAGGCAGAATCTGTACCAGTGTTGGTGTATGTCAAATGATGATGAAGAAGAGTCATATACCGTGAAACCAATTCCGGCAATTGTTATTGATAGTACTTTTTCTCCGGAGATTGCACAAGATGATGTGTATACGGAACCCTACGTCGAAGAATATTCTGCAATCGTATTACCACCATTAGACAATCCAACAGATGAAGATGAAATGTATTCTGATTTTGATTTCGAACCATTTGATGCCATAGTTTATGATGACATACCTCAACCAGATTTTGACCCAACGAGGGATTTTGAAGAAATCTGGGATTACTTATTTAAAAATGAAATTCGGGACGATGCTGAAATTGCAAGACCACTAGTTGAAGATGGAGATTCACAAGATGAATTAGAGTCACTTACAACACAAAGTGGTACAAATTTATTTAATATTATTAATCCCGTTACTAATAATCTTGCTAGTTTTCCTAAACAAGTTGCAAAACAAAAGAATGATGAGGTCAAATTTATTACACTACCTATTGAAGCACATGAAGCACCTGTGATCAACCCATTTTTGGTAGAGCTCGAGGAAGAATTTGGTGATGAGCTCTTAAACATTGCTATGATTGATGAAGATGATGATTTCGACCCTATGAAGGATATAGAGGAACTCGAACTTTTACTTGCTAAAGACCCTTTCTCATCTTCTGCGGAAGTCAAGGGACGCCTTACTACCAAAGAGACTAACCAAGAAGAAAGGAGACTCATTTTTCCTCAACGTACTACTCTTTCAGATAAAGTGGTCAAGTCATCCAATTTATCAACCAAACCGGGTAAGAATAGGGAAGATGTACATATATTGCCAAGGTATGATCTTTATGCATTTCTTCCATCTTTAATAGCAAATTTACACTCTTTTCGTGTTTATTGCTACTATCACCCGCACTTGATTCCAAGTGGGGGGAACAACACCCTATTACACAGTAAATAAGGGTGGAGTCAGGCTCGTGACTCGAACAAAAACAAGCGCTTCGTGGGAGGTAACCCATGCTTATCTTTTATTTTACTTTTCTGTTCTGTGTCGAGTCTGTCAGACCTGCAGAAGATACGGCGCATCTCAATCCTAAGATGCGACGCATCGCCTGCACTGGTCATATCTTATTTAATTTTCTGCATTTTTATTTTTGACTTTAAAACTTTCTGTCAGTTTATTTAATGCGGCGCATCCCTGGTTAAGGATGCGACGCATCTTTTATTCTGATTCTTATTTTATTCCAGGCTCGATACGGCGTATCTTTTTCCATAAGATACGGCGTATCGACTGACCTGATGATTTTCAGTTTTTAATTTTTTATGTTTTATTTTTACTAACTACTAATGTATTATGCAAGTTTGAACCTTCTTAATTCAGGTGTGTTAAAGTCTAAATGGTATTATAGATTCCTGCATTCTTGTGGATACATCATTTATGAAGCTTAAACGTTCTCATCCACAAGAAAGTTGATTTTTGCTCTTATACAAATAATGGAGGATCATACCGA
This sequence comes from Artemisia tridentata subsp. tridentata, assembly GCA_021014915.2. NCBI lineage: Eukaryota > Viridiplantae > Streptophyta > Magnoliopsida > Asterales > Asteraceae > Artemisia > Artemisia tridentata. The sequence goes on from CP139509.1 coordinate 276,240,966, forward strand.
GCAAATCTCAGGGGAGTGTTTCTGTTCTAATTCTTTTATTTTCCAGTTTTTAACCTTTAACACAAACAACGAGGACGTTGCTTAACTTAAGTGGGGGGATTGGAGAATTAGAACACTTACTTGTCCTAAACTTTTTCAAAATATGCTTAAAATGTACTTAATATATCAAAATTAAAATTTTTTTTTAGCATGTTTTTGTTTAAAGTCTAAATTACATAGCTGGACACATAACATTATTTCAAAAAATTGTGAACTTTTCAAAATTCACAAATCTATGAGTGTGCCGGTGACTTGTAAACTTTAGAACTTGGCTTATATACTATTCGAGACCACCATAATAAGTATTATATATATAATTGGAATGACTTGTCTAAATTGGTAAATTTCTAGGATTACACCCAAATAGCCTTTATATGTTATGTGATATTAACTAACTACATTGGTTAGTTAACCCCCGTATAAACCTTTTGTTACTCTCACTTTTAGAGTAAGATACCCCTAGAAAAACACTCAGAGTCATTCCTTTCGTTTCTTACACCTTTGTTATAATGTTTCGTTACACCCTTACACCTTAGCCTACCCTGTAGATTAAAATCCGTGGTTAATTGCTTTAGGCAAAGTGTGTTTTCTTACATTACCTGTGTTCGCGTGCGTAATTCATTATCTTTGGTTAGGTCAGGAAATTGCACAATGCAATTGGTATGAAAGTAAATATTGTATAACTTTGAGTTTATTTTTCGTGTGTTTACTACTTTCGCTATTACAGTTATTTCTGAAAGTATGAAGAGTATAGAAAAATTATCCGGAAAGATAGTGATAGAAAAGTTGTGAAATTTTACACATATATGTTGATTTCAAAAAAAAAAAAAAAAAAAAAAAAAAAAAAAAAAAAAAAAAAAAAAAAGAAAAAGAAAAAGGAAAAGTTGGAAGTTTATTTTAACCAACTTATGTAAAGTTTTGTATTAAGTGGTCGATATCACCACTATTTGTTGTATATTATATTTATGGATTGAATGGGAGTTGGCCGTTATGGGAACGCCAACTAAGGTTATTCTTTGATTGAGATCTTGTTGAGTATAATTCGTGTCTACCTAAAGCGTGTGTTTCAAGTGTTAAAGCGTGAGTTATTCAATGATATGAGTCTTATTCATGGGATGGTTGGGAAAGTAATTTACCACACTTAGGATTTTAATTTATCTGTTTTGTTTATTTTTCATTTTACACCAATTTTTATCCCAAATATTATCCATACCCTATATCATTCTTCATCCAAACCTTTGATTTATTGAGATTAGGGATTTGAGCAATCTTAAGTATCGTAGTCGTGGATTCGGCTATGTATTTATGATTTTGTCGCCCTTTTTGATATAATATTATTGGTAAAGATTACTTGGTCCTATCTTTAGCCTATTCGAGTTAAGGATTTGAGCAATTGCAAGTATTGTGGTCGTGGATTCGATCATGTATTTGTGATTTTGTCGCCTTTTCTGGAATTTGAGATCGATAGAGATTAAAAAGGATGATTAACCCTTAACCAACAAACCCTGTTTACCGCTTTAGACTTGTTATTCCTTGGCTTTAGTGGGGGAGATGTGTATACTTGCCAAGCTTATGATAGAATATTCGTCACGACTGGACAGTTAAACGATTAGATTTGCTTTTGTCAAAATATTTTATTTTATTTCTAATTCGTTAAGTGTTTGGTTGTGCAATTATGACAAAACGAATACATGCTTAAATATAAAAATAAATCCTAATATCTTTTAGGATACATTTTCATAAAATTCATTCTAAGGTTTACTTGGGGACAAGTAAAGTTAAAGTGGGGGGATATTTGATGAACTCAAATAAGTACATTTTATTATCATCATTTATCCTATTTATTTGACTTGTTTTATTATATTATATATGAGAATTGGTACGTTAATGTTTACTTTTGTAATTCTCAGGTAAAAACAAGTATTATGTGAAACTTGGCGATTTTGGACTAATTATGGAGCAAAACAAGCAAGATGTTAAGAGTCTACTGAAATGTACAAGATCAAGATCATTCTGCTCCAGATACGCCGCAACATACTTCTTACATACGGCGCATCACTATCAAGATTTCACAAGTTACAATCCAAGTCAGCAAAGGACATGAGCCGCATAAAGAAATGGAGTTACGCCGCATCTTAAGGCGGTGTACGAATATTCCTGAATATATTAATCTTGGACCCCACGCGAAGTTAAGTCAATGCGCCGCATCTACTTATTCTATGCGCCGCATCTAACCCTCAGACAGAAACTATAAATACCCCAAGGTCAGACGAATTTCGAGAGTTTTTTGAGAAGTTGAACAGTGCGAGATACCAGACGAATTCAGACGTATTAGCAGCACAAGACACACCTTGAACGAAGATACAAGAGCTGTAAGAAGGTCCTGCATGTATTCAATTCATTAAGTAGTTTTGTTTTATTGTATTAGTACACTTTAATTCATCAGGATTGATGGGCCGATTCCATGTGACTACGGAAAATCATGGGCACCCCTTAAAATTGCTTTCCCATTAATTAAAGTTTATATGTTGATGTCTTTGGTGACTTTTATTAGTGCATTGATATCCTCTGTGTCTAGCTGAGCATTACTTGGGTCGCCATGCCCCTTCCTCGCCTATCTATTCTAGCGTATACGAAACGTGGGCATCACAAATGCTCAATATTCTAGGATAGTGGGATAGATATAAGTGATCATTAAGGGTTTACTCGCCGATAAGATTAGAGCCAACGAGAAAGGGTTAATTATATACACTTCATATAAAACTAGCAATAAAACAAGTGACAAGCTACTTAATTATCAGGACATGTCTTCTTATTGTCTCAAGTATCTATCTGTGTACGTGTGTGCTAATCGCTGATTCGTGCTCATTAGTTTAGTTTTTATTTAATCATAACCAAACCGTGCCAGTCTCTCAGGCTGAACCCCCTTGCGTTAGATTAGGTTGTACAGCTAACCTAGGATATTAAAATACTGATTAGAATAACTAGTTAATACGTTTCACTCTTAGTGATCGACACTCTACTTACCATTATATTCATACTGACCGGGTACACTGCTCGTTAAAGTGTGTGTTTTATTGATAAGTCGGCTAAATATAAATTTAAAACATGAGTAGGCATTAATACTGCTAAAACCACAACGACACATCACGCGCGCACCAAGTCTTTGGAGCCGCTACCGTGGATATAAAAGAATTAAAGCAATACATACGCACATCAACGCCTGATGCGTGAGAAGGCTGCAACGGGACCCCAGCTTCAGTCCTTCCAAGATGAGCTGCTAGCAATGGAGGCAAAGTCACCCCCACTTCTTCCCTTCGTTGGCTCCTACCATTAGAGCCTTCGGTAACCGCCCCTTCTCTCCTTGTCGGAGCCCTCTCGGGGACTCCTTCGAAACCAATGGACCTTCTGCTTAGCCTTCGATTGACCGGAGACTCAATCCTTAAGGCCGATAGAGTTGGTCCTTGGGTCGGAGGCCTAGGTTTCATCTCAATTTCTTCATCATACTCTTCTCTTAAGTATTTCAACTCCCTTCGCATTCCAACATTCCGGAGTTGCCTTTTGCGAGCCCTTAAGAGAGATTCCAACACTTCGTGGTTGGCTTCGACAAAGTCTGGGCTAATAATAGGCTCCGGATTGGCTGATGTCGAAGCATGATGGTTGGGTGTTATTTCTGGGTGAGAACGTGTTGTGAATGTAGAAGCGGTTATGGGGGGAAGGTTGTTAGAGTCGTTGATTGGTATTGGTGCCAAAGTGGAGAAAACCGGTGGGGGAGTATCTTCTCTCCCTTGATCCATGCCGGAATAATAGTGAAAGTAGTTGGTTGGTTATAAGCTTGGAAATGACGAGACCAATTGTAGCGGTCCCACGGATGGCGCCACTGATTGTACAATAAAATGCACTACCAGGCCTTCGATGGTGATCAAAGGAGTTATGGGGTGTTGAAGTTGCACCAAGCTTGTTCTTAACCTGAAATAAGAAATACCAAGACACTACGTTAAGTGATTGCGCAGAGGTTGGACCCTGCGAACCACCTCCGGCGTGCGAGTATGTAGGATTCTACAAAAATCCATTGTAATTAATCTCAATGATTAGTGATAATCTTGTATTACCGTTTAATACAACCCATTTTTACGGGGAAATTTAAACTTTCTCTTATACATTTAACATGCTACATTTCATATATATATATATATATCATATATATATATATATATATATATATATATATATATATATATATATATATATATATATATATATATATATATATATATATATATCACATGTACTAAAAACACAATTCGATCACGACACCACTTTTTCACAAATGACGACAAATGACAATAATTACATCGAACTAATTACCATTCCAAATTATCCTAGATTACTACCAAATAATTACAATCTAAACACAATTAACTACACTTAATTTAGCAAACCAATTGGGCCTTCATCTCAGCCCAGCGCACGGCCCAACAGCCACCAGCCCAACACCTCTACCACTATATTTTTTATTTTTATTTTTTCTCCCTTTTCTTTCTTTCTGTATAAACCCGATCGCAACCCCCTTTACAAAATCCCTCGTAACATCATAATGTCAAACGTAACATGCCTACCTTTTTACACCCTCGTAATCACCACATAACCAACTATCTATGTGCACATTCCCAGCCCTAGATATCGTGTACCAATACAGTAAGTGAAGCCACTTTGTTTGTCCCAACTTCGAATATACGTATACACATATAATGCAAAACACAACCAAATCTTTTCCCGATTTTTCCCACAACCTCCTAGGACCATTTCCATGTAAATGTGAGCTTGTTAAGCGATATTGGAGCCACAGAAAAACTAACGTGACACCTTGGTTCTTTGTTGAACCCGATAAGAAAAGAAAATGAATATAGATAGTACATGAACCAAGACATTCGACTAGACCTTTCATAAAATATCTTCAAAGCCCCACAAAGTCAGAGATGATGATTACTAGGCCCTCTCACTCACTGTAACCCCACAGTAACCCTCAATCATTGACATGGTCAAAGAGTCAAGACTATGTTATCTCTATATAACATGCCCTTTTGGGCAACTGCCCTACTCCATCATATCTTTCTTTTCACTCTCAAAAGTAGTCTAGTGTTCCAGTAAACTTGTCCCTCCTCTTGGGAAGAAAAAGTGTTAAGAAGTGAACACGTTTTAAAATGTATTCGAGCTCAGGGGATTGCCTTCATTCCTTGTATTCCATTCGTACTTCACAGCTCCATCACCACCTTTTCTAAGGTGTGGTATGTGCCTCATGACTCCTTCTCCATCTCATCTTTACACGTTACACCATAAGTTCATGCATAGCACATAAATATAGTTCGAACGTATCATGTTTCATTTGTTCTTATCACGTTAAAACGAGGTAAAAAGGGGTTCCATGTGATGAACACAGCACCATTAGAACACCACAAGACCCCTATATTTGAAACATCATAGCATTGCATGACATACATTCATGTCCGAACGCTTCACAGTTATTATGTATTTTTGTCACGTTTAAATAAAAGAGAAATAACCTCACGTTATAAACACAACATGTTAGAGCCACTTAAATCACGTACTCTTAGATTAACATCTCGTACATTGTAACATTCATGCTAGTTCCACTCGAACGCATATCTTCTAGTATATTAAACGTACATATTAAAATGTTTTGAAGCATGCAAATAACGAATGAGTTCGTGTGAGATCCTAACGAACACCTCTCACTCTCCTCCCAACTCCACAGATCACAAAATGTATTATCTCAACTTACTAAAACCCTAACATTACACGTATAACCTATGAATAAAACATACCAAAATATATACTAAGTGTTTTAATGATAAAACGTTCCATGTGGCCTAGAAAACTAACACGTAACTCACAATTTTGATACACAACCTCATGTTTTCTTCACACGACCCATTAAACAAGCTAGCAAACTACGTTTTTCATTTATACAATATGTAATGAAACCCACGAATGAACCCTTAAAACTTGCCAAAGTGATTCGCAAAAACTACTTTGAAAACCCTTTAAAAATAACGACTTAGGCTTCAAGCCCATTTTACTGTTTTAATAAGCTACGCATAAGCTAGCATAATGGCAGTTTCAAGATAAGCTTTTAATGGAAAAATGGACCCTTTTGATAATCCAAACCCTCACCAAAGCCCATGGATCATAAATACCTAACAGGCCACCAAATGGCTCGTTAAAAGCCCATTAATAGCTACAATAAACAAACGGCCAAATAAGCAGTTGAAATAAGTTAAAAATTACTTAAATAAACCTTAGGAAAAATCGCCATATTTTTCCCTACCTTTTTGCCATTTTTGGACTAAAAATGTAACGCAATCTTACTAGAAGAACTAAATCTGCCAAACTATGAAACTTGTGGACTGAAGCTGTGAAAATAGCTTGTACAGGACCTAAATTGACCAATGATTTAACTCCAAGCCTTATATGCACAAATGGACAAGTTTTGGACTATATTTGGACTTTGGACTTAACAAAGGACTAACGGTGTGACGCAAACGCAGTTGGGGTAAAAAGTGTAACATATAGAAAAGGACAAGAACCTACAAATTTTACTGTACATTCTGATTTTTATTATCCATCATCTCATCACATGCATTTTTATACATTTATTTTTCATTAAGTTGTGTAGTAGGAACATTACGATTAGCGCAAGCATTCATCCACCATTCATCTTACGAACATCACTAGTATTTAGTTAGACACTTAGACATTTATATTTACCAGGTTTCGTGTTGAAGTTGTTATCATAATTACCTCAAAGTTTACTTTCACCATCACCGGAAACACTTAAGGTGAGTCATGGCCTCACTTTTACTGCTTTAACTATTTTGAAACTCCGTGAGGGGGATACATGCTATAAACAGATCACAAGTATTTTTCAGTATGCTTATCTGACTTGATATATGCCTAAGTTACCTTATTGCTACAAGACCCTCTATCATGAGCCATTAATCACTTGTATGGGAACGCGAATATAATGAATAGATCTATTAGAGGCTGACAACCTATCCCACTAATACTTTGACGGAATGCTATTTGCTAGTCGTATTAGTCGCGATGCATTATATTTGAGGAACATAGGAATTGGAAAATCACCTATAACTCGAGGGCACATAACCATCAGAATCCCTGATGTGACACCTCCGTTTTATGGTACTTTGTTAACGTTTGCGTGTCATGAGACTTAGGGCAATATATATGAACTGCAATATCAATTTTTAAACCGATTGTATCTCCAATACAATCCTACTTGTGTATCGAACTGATTATTAAACTTCAAACTCTATGATTTCACTCAACATTTTGTTGACTTTTAAGCATGTTGTCCCAGGAAATTAATGGAGCAGACCAAGGCACGGAGCGGGCAGTAACCTATCTTTAACCAGGGTGTAAAATAAAGTTGTAATCCAGTCGAAATAATGCCTCCTTTATGGAGCTTTTAGCACTCTGATATAAAAATTTGTAACTCAATTTGTATTATGGACCTATGATATTTAAAAACACCTCTTTTGAGTCGTTTTCTATAATTATGACTTCGATCCACTCAGTAATGCCCCAATTAGTCTTCCGCTGCTATCTTAGAAAATTTGGGGGTGTTACAGATTGGTATCAGAGCCTATAGTTATAGAGAACCAAATGTTTTCAAACATTAAAACTATAACTACACTACAAATGAACAAATTTTACACCATGTCATTTTACGCCCTCCGTGCCCGCTCGCTACTGCGCTCAGTATATTAATTAGTAGGATTATGTTATGCTAAGTTTTTACACACTTAACAATTACTATGCATACTTGACTTTTCACACTTACCTGGTTACAATAATTATTGATTATTACAGTATCATGTCATTCGTTACACATTTTAGCGTATCGTCGGATTCTGACTCCGAAGGATCATTAGCATCGGTTACGTCACCCATACTCCCTGGAGCCTTAGCACCCGAGGCCTTACCCGACGGGAAAGAACCCTTTGAGGAGGGTGGAGCTGCCGCCACACCTCTATTCGAGAACCCTCATGTGCTAGCTACGCCAGCACCTATGTTACCACCACACTTTGTCTACGATTCCTATTCCCCTTTCTATATACCACCCCCCTGACGACTTGTACTTTGAGAGTCAGCAATGGCTCCCTGCAGACGATACACCATTAGAGCTCCATCAGACTGCACCATCCCTACCCCCTGACCATCTACTTGATACGCGTACTCAGACATACCCACTACCACCTCGTCAGCAGGACCCTATTCCTGCGGAGGATATCCCTTCCTCGAGTCGACCCCGCATCACAGACCAGATACACCCACCCTCACCCTCACTGCCTTATCCTCCTGGTTTCACACCCCCAGCTCAGATCCCTGATGCTAGGGAAGGATTCAGACCAGTAGTCACTCATACTCTCATACCATCCACAGTGGTGACACGATTGGAGAGTCACGGAGAGCAGATTGACTCGCTTCTTCGCATGATCAGCCATGTACCATTAGACCACCCGGGGACTATCAGTGACACCTTGCATAGGTTAGCTTCTAGTAGAGCAGTTGTACAGCAGTGTTTGACACAGATGCAGTCAGATCTAGCGGACACCCGTTCTTACGCAATATCCTTGCGGAGAAAGGGACAGGACCTAGCTTGGACGGCTCATCTCGCACAGCGTAGAGCCGATACTTTGGAGAACATGATAGGGGAGATGCAGGCTGAACATCAGACAGAGATACGCAGACTCCAGGATCAGATCTCCGAGCTCACGAGGCGTACGGATGGACCTAGTCATTAGACGCAGTTAGCATCTTGTATAGTGTGAGGCATCTTAGCCTGCCGCATGTGGCCATTAATAAAGATTCTTGTATGGTTTTGTTATGTAACTCAACTGAACAAGTTATTAATGTAATGATGTTGGTAGTGATGTACTATATAATTATGTTGACTCATGTATTATGGTTGTTCGTATGTATCGTAAGTATATCCAGATATGTCATGATGATTACTTGTTACTATCATGAATCCTTAAAACATAGCAAATACTGTAAAAATCTGAACACATGAAGGATGGGATTTAAAATAGACTTGATGAATGTAGGGAAAGTTGTTGAACTTCAGCTTTTGTAGTTAATTTGTTTGACCCTTAACAATCTAGTATCCATGAATTGATTATTTGCTTACAATAACGTCCAAGGATGTCGTAATATTGTAAAAATTCATGGATTATTCCTTAGTCACTCTACGCAAACTCTAAAATCTATGTTCTTGTGGCATTAATAGAAAATGATGTATACCAGACGCGGAACTACCAACCATACCGCAACTCTGACACCGGAAGATGTTCAGAAAATGATTGAAGCCGGCATCGCTGCAGTACGCGATGCCGATGCTGCAACCCGCTCAAGCAATAACATAGGAGCAACGACTGAAGGTGAGACATCTACACCACGTAAATGTACTTACAAGGAATTCATGAGTTGCCAGCCAACCATCTTTAAGGGTGTAGAAGGAGTGACTGAACTAGCACAGTAGTTTGAATGCATTGAAACCTTATTCATGAGAAGCAACTGCGCAGAACACAACAAGGTCACCTTTGCCACTGGAGTCTTAAGGGGAGATGCCTTATCTTGGTGGAATGCTATTGTTAAAAACCTGGGTGCTGAAGCAGCATTTCAAATCTCCTGGACTGAACTGAAAAATAAGATGCTGAAGAAGTACTGTCCTCGGACTGAGGTCAGGAAGTTAGAGGATGAATTTCATCAGTTAATAGTGAGAAACAATGACCTGAGTACATACAACCGGAGGTTTCAAGAGTTATCTCTTCTGTGCCCACATATGGTGCCTGACTGGGAAAAGACGTTGGAACGATACGTGGAAGGACTACCTGCAAGTATTGAAGGAGACGTCACCGCATCAAACCCGAAAACACTCGAAGCCGCAATCACGTTTGCTCAGCGAATGTTGAACCGAGTGCTTAAACGGGGTTCCACCTCCACAATCAATGGACACAAGAGAAGTTATGATAACCATAGCAACAACAACAGGAACAGCAACAGCCACTACAACAGCAACAGGAGCTACCACAGCAATGACCGAAACAACAACCGCAACAGGGACTACCAGTAGAGCCGCAATGACCGTCACCATCAGCAAAACCGCCTTCAAGAAGCCGCCAGGGCTTATGTGGCCACACCTACTGAAGGGAAGATTTATGCTGGATTAAAACCCCAGTGTAACAGGTGTAAGATGCATCATAACGGACCCTGTACCGCAATCTGCGGCAACTGCCGAAGAGTAGGTCATGTGACCAAGGACTGCAGGGCCACAGGGGCTAATGCACAACCAGTAGCTGTGAAGTGCCACGGTTTTGGTGAAGTGGGACATTACAAGAGTCATTGCCCAAAGAACACCAACAATGTTGCCCGTGGAAGAGCCTACATACTTGGAGATGAAAATGCACCACAGAATCCCAACGTCACTACGGGTACTTTCTAACTAAACCAACGTAGTGCTAAGATATTATTTGATTCTGGAGCTGATAGGAGCTTTGTGTCTACTTCGTTTGCTTTATTGCTTAATATTGCTCCCGTAGAATTAGACACCTCGTACGAAATCGAAATAGCTGACGGAAAGTTGCTAAGCACTAATACCTTACTTGAAAACTGTACCTTAACCCTCCAAGACAAAACATTCCCAATTGACCTCATGCCTATCCAACTTGGAAGCTTTGACGCAATTGTGGGCATGGATTGGTTATCCAAACACCGTGCCAGAATCATTTGTGACGAAAAAGTCATCCAAATTCCTCTTGACAACGAAACACTCATCGTTCGTTGTGATCATTACAAAACCCAACTCAATGTTATCTCGTATATCAAGACGGTGAAATACATAAACAAGGGATGCCACGCATTCTTGGTTCAAGTGACGGAAGATGAACCAAAAGAAAAGAAGAAACAACTGGAAGAAGTGCCCGTTGTAAGGGAATTTACGGAAGTATTCCCTGAAGACTTGCCAGGTGTTCCGCCAATCCGGCAAGTAGAGTTTCGAATCGATCTAGTGCCTGGAGCAGCACCCGTTGCAAAAGCACCTTATCGATTAGCCCCCTCCGAAATGAAGGAATTATCTGAGCAGTTGAAAGAACTGTCAAATAAAGGATTCATCCAACCCAGCTCATCACTTTGGGGAGCACCAGTTCTGTTTGTCAAAAAGAAAGACGGAACATTCCGAATGTGTATTGATTATAGAGAGTTGAACAAACTCACGGTGGAAAATCGATACCCATTACCACGAATTGACGATCTGTTTGACCAACTGCAAGGATCAAGTGTTTATTCAAAAATCGATCTGAGATCGGGATATCATCAACTGAGAGTCAGAGAGGAAGACATTCCCAAGACAGCCTTTCGAACACGGTACGGGCATTATGAATTTCGAGTAATGCCATTTGGTCTTACCAATGCACCAGCAGTGTTCATGGATTTGATGAACCGAGTATGCAAGCCATATTTGGACAAGTTCGTGATCGTATTCATCGATGACATTTTAATCTACTCACGTAACGAACAAGAGCATGCTAAACACTTGAGAACCATTCTAGAGTTACTCAAGACAGAAAAGATGTATGCTAAATTTTCCAAATGTGATTTTTGGATCTCCACCGTTCAATTCCTAGGCCACATTATCAATAGCCAAGGTATTCACGTTGACCCCGCCAAGATCGAAGCAGTTAAAGGTTGGGCATCGCCCACCACTCCCACTGAAATTCGACAATTTCTAGGACTCGCTGGCTACTATCGAAGGTTTATAGAAGGCTTTTCCAAAATCGCAAAACCTTTGACAGAACTCACTCAGAAGAACAAGAAGTACATATGGGGAGAGAAACAAGAGTCAGCATTCCAACTTCTCAAACAAAAACTCTGTGAAGCACCCATTTTAGCACTACCGGACGGAAGCGACGACTTTGTAGTATATTGCGACGCATCTCATCACGGCTTAGGTGCAGTGTTAATGCAAAGAAACAAAGTCATAGCTTACGCTTCTCGACAGCTCAAGAAAAATGAGGAAAACTATACCACTCATGATTTAGAACTAGGGGCAGTAGTATTCGCTCTTAAGATATGGAGACATTACCTATACGGTACAAAGTGCACGGTCTTCACCGATCACAAAAGTCTTCAACACATACTAGATCAGAAGGAACTAAACATGAGACAGCGTCGTTGGTTGGAACTACTCAACGACTACGATTGTGAAATTCGCTACCACCCCGGTAAAGCGAACGTCGTGGCCGACGCATTAAGCCGAAAGGAAAGAATTAAACCTCTTAGAGTTCGATCGTTAGGAATGACAATCTATTCACCACTTCCATCCCAAATCCTCATAGCCCAATCGGAAGCTCTTCAGGAGGAGAACCGACCTCACGAAAAGATCGATGGCATGCCGGAAAGTGAGAACGGATTCGTACGAAGATCCGATGGAATATTATGTTTCAAGGAAAGATGCTGGATTCCTCTCTACGGAGGTATTCGAGATCTTATCATGCATGAATCTCACAAGTCTAAATATTCCATCCATCCCGGATCCAATAAGATGTACCAAGATCTCAAGCAACTTTACTGGTGGCCAAACATGAAAGCCGACATCGCGACGTATGTTGGGAAATGTTTGACTTGTTCAAGAGTCAAGGCTGAAAGCCAGAAACCATCAGGACTACTTGTACAACCTGAGATACCAGTTTGGAAATGGGAAAGAATCACTATGGATTTTATTACCAAGTTACCAAGAACGTCGACCGGATTAGACACAATCTGGGTTATCGTCGACCGTTTGACCAAATCTGCTCATTTTCTGCCAATCAAAGAAAACGACGAGATGGACACACTCGCTCAGTTGTACTTCAAAGAAATCATAATCCGACATGGAGTCCCAATCTCCATCATTTCAGATAGGGACAGTCGATTCACTTCAGGATTTTGGCAATCCCTACAGAAAGCTCTCGGTACTCGATTGGACATGAGCACCGCCTATCATCCCCAGACTGATGGACAAAGTGAAAGGACAATCCAAACCTTGGAAGATATGCTTAGAGCATGTGTACTTGACTTCGGAAAAGGTTGGGACAAACACTTACCATTGGTTAAGTTCTCTTACAACAATAGTTACCACGCTAGCTTAAAGGCCGCGCCTTTTGAAGCACTTTACGGGAGAAAGTGCAGATCACCTGTCTGCTGGACGGAAGTTGGGGACATGCAACTTACCGGACCAGAACTAATTCACGAAACGACGGAGAAGATGTTCAAAATCAAACATCGTCTCCAAGCCGCTCGTGACAGACAGAAGAGTTATGCGGATGTGAGGAGGAAACCCATGGAATTTGAAGTTGGAGATAGAGTTATGCTAAAAGTTTCGCCCTGGAGGGGAATGATACGCTTCGGAAAGCGTGGAAAACTCAACCCAAGATACATTGGACCTTTTAAAATCCTCGAAAGGATTGGTCCCGTTGCTTATAGATTAGAGCTTCCAGAAGAACTCAGTAGGGTACACCCTACATTCCACGTATCACAACTTAAGAAATGCTTGTCAGAAGAGACTCTCGTTATACCACTGAAGGAGATTAAACTGGACGACAAGCTTGTGTTCACAGAGGAACCCGTAGAGATAATGGATAGAGAGGTAAAGCGACTTAAGCAAAACCGTATTCCTATTGTAAAAGTTAGATGGAACTCCAAGAGAGGACCAACATACACATGGGAACGCGAAGACCAAATCCGTGAAAAATACCCACACTTATTCTCATAAACCACTCTCGTTAGCCACCTTAGACTTGAATTCCGGGACGGAATTCAGAATGAGGGAGGGGTACTGTAGGATTCTACAAAAATCCATTGTAATTAATCTCAATGATTAGTGATAATCTTGTATTACCATTTAATAAAACCCATTTTTACGGGGAAATTTAAACTTTCTCTTATACATTTAACATGCTACATTTCATATATATATATATATATATATATATATATATATATATATATATATATATATATATATATATATATATATATATATCACACGTACTAAAAACACAATTCGATTACGACACAACTTTTTCACAAATGACGACAAATGACAATAATTACATCGAACTAATTACCATTCCAAATTATCCTAGATTACTACCAAATAATTACAATCTAAACAAAATTAACTACACTTAATTTAGCAAACCAATTGGGCCTTCACCTCAGCCCAGCGTACGGCCCAACAGCCACCAGCCCAACACCTCTACCACTATATATATATATATTATATATATATATATATATATATATATATATATATATATATATATATATATATATATATATATTTTGTTTCTCCCTTTTCTTTCTTTCTGTATAAACCCGATCGCAACCCCCTTTACAAAAGCCCTCGTAACATCATAATGTCAAACGTAACATGCCTACCTTTTTACACCCTCGTAATCACCACATAACCAACTATCTATGTGCACATTCCTGCCCTAGATATCGTGTACCAATACAGTAAGTGAAGCCACTTTGTTTGTCCCAACTTCGAATATACGTATACACATATAATGCAAAACGCAACCAAATCTTTTCCCGATTTTTCCCACAACCTCCTAGGACCATTTCCATGTAAATGTGAGCTTGTTAAGCGATATTGGAGCCACAGAAAAACTAACGTGACACCTTGGTTCTTTGTTGAACCCGATAAGAAAAGAAAATGAATATAGATAGTACATGAACCAAGACATTCGACTAGACCTTTCATAAAATATCTTCAAAGCCCCACAAACTCAGAGATGATGATTACTAGGCCCTCTCACTCACTGTAACCCCACAGTAACCCTCAATCATTGACATGGTAAAAGAGTCAAGACTATGTTATCTCTATATAACATGCCCTTTTGGGCAACTACCCTACTCCATCATATCTTTCTTTTCACTCTCAAAAGTAGTCTAGTGTTCCAGTAAACTTGTCCCTCCTCTTGGGAAGAAAAAGTGTTAAGAAGTGAACACGTTTTAAAACGTATTCGAGCTCAGGGGACTACCTTCATTCCTTGTATTCCATTCGTACTTCACAGCTCCATCACCACCTTTTCTAAGGTGTGGTATGTGCCTCATGACTCCTTCTCCATCTCATCTTTACACGTTACACCATAAGTTCATGGATAGCACATAAATATAGTTCGAACGTATCATGTTTCATTTGTTCTTATCACGTTAAAACGAGGTAAAAAGGGGTTCCATGTGATGAACACAGCACCATTAGAACACCACAAGACCCCTATATTTGAAACATCATAGCATTGCATGACATACATTCATGTCCGAACGCTTCATAGTTATTATGTATTTTTGTCACGTTTAAATAAAAGAGAAATAACCTCACGTTATAAACACAACATGTTAGAGCCACTTAAATCACGTACTCTTAGATTAACATATCGTACATTGTAACATTCATGCTAGTTCCACTCGAACGCATATCTTCTAGTATATTAAACGTACATATTAAAATGTTTTGAAGCATGCAAATAACGAATGAGTTCGTGTGAGATCCTAACGAACACCTCTCACTCTCCTCTCAACTCCACAGATCACAAAATGTATTATCTCAACTTACTAATACCCTAACATTACACGTATAACCTATGAATAAAACATACCAAAATATATACTAAGTGTTTTAATGATAAAACGTTCCATGTGGCCTAGAAAACTAACACGTAACTCACAATTTTGATACACAACCTCATGTTTTCTTCACACGACCCATTAAACACGCTAGCAAACTACGTTTTTCATTTGTAATGAAACCCACGAATGAACCCTTAAAACTTGCCAAAGTGATTCGCAAAAACTACTTTGAAAACCCTTTAAAAATAACGACTTGGGTGTAACACCCCCAATTTCGGTTCGCAACAGCGGAAGACTTAATTGGGTGTTACGTAGTGGATCTTTAGTCATAACCATAGAAAACGACTTTAGAAAGACGTTTTAAGTTTATCATTCAAAATACAAGCATTTAAAATACAAAGATGTTTCATAGTTAACGCGTTTATTTAGATTTGAATGATAAAACATTTATTTAACCACCCGTGTCGGGTTTAATGCCCACTCCGTGCCTTGAGTTCCAGCCTTTAGTTACCTGAGATAACATGCTAAAAGTCAACAAAAGTTGAGTGATATTCATAGGTTTGAGTTTAATAGTTTGAACACAAGTATAAGTGTTAATTGCATCGAATTACAATTAAACAAGTTAAAATCAAGTTATTATTGCATTAAGCTCATGACACGCAACGCTTAACAGGCATCAAATATGATGTAAAGTATATAGGCCCTCGAGATGGGTATTTGCCAATAACCCATAAGTTTGTTCAAATAAAGTGCGCCTGGGTGGCTCATCCTAGCAGACCCAAACGGGGATTGTCAGTCCCAAATAGATCTATTCACAACTATTTACGTTCACTCGCAAGTGATTAAGGTTCATGATTGAGGGACTTCTGGCAATAGCTACTTAAGCAATAATAACAACAGTCATAGCATAAAAAAAGTTTGTGTTCAGGTTTGTAGCATGTTTCTCCCCACAAAAGGATTTAAAAGTTTGGTTTATCGCGAATCATAACGTTTAAGGTTTTATCGATTGGTAATTTATTTGTAACGTTAAAATATGCATGTTTAAATGATCAAAGTTATATATAAAATATAAAGTTATATATAAAAGGAATATAAAGTTATATATATATATATATATATATATATATATAACTCTTAGATATGTGCTGTTTGTTGAAGTATATGAGATTTGCTAAAGAGGTCGTTGTTTATAATCGAAGTTGGTTGATGATAAGTTAGATTCTACATTACTGATTTCGTATATATATATATATATATATATATATATATATATATATATATATATATATATATATATATATATATATATATATTATATATATATATATATATATATATATATATTTATAAGTTATATAGTTACGTATATAGTTATTAGAAAATGTGACATTAAATGTTGACTAAACATATTTGTTTCGGGTTTTGAGTTAATAAAATATTATTACAAGTATAAGATCAGAAATATCCTTTAGGTTTTTACAAAGTTACACTTTTGACCCTAACGGCATAATCTTTGCACCGTTAGTCCTTAGTTAAGTTTCTATTTATATTTTAATCTAAAACTTTTAATATTTACATTTTATACTCAAAAGTTCTTAAATTTACAGTTTTCCTCACCAGATTATCAAAATGACAGTTTTTACCGTAAGTTTCCAAATTTGGCAGTTTTAGTCCTTCGGTTAGCAACTCTTTGCAAAACAAGTCCAAAATTTATAAAAATCAAAGTTTACTATTTTTATTTCATAACTAAGTTTAAAATAGCTTATGTAACTTATAAAAACTGCTTAATTAGTCGAGAGCTTATTTTTCAGCTTATGGGCTTTTAACGAGCTAAATGTGTAGCCCATTATGGGTTTTCGATCCAATGGGTTTAGAGAGGGTTTGGGCTTGGTTACGGGCTCACTTTAAGGTTGTAAAAATATAACAATTGAGCTTATACGATCAGCTTATACGAAAAGCTTATAACTAGCTTAGTGGGCTTATTAGCCCAATCGCTAATATTTAGTTTTGTGAAAAACTGATTCTAGGTCGATTACTTTAGGGTTTAACAAGGTTCGAGTTGAGTTTTATAGGTCGAATGAAATACATGGTCGAATGAAATACATGGTTCGAGCTATAAAATGCAAGGGTTGTGCGTCAAGTTTGGAAAATATGAGGCCAAAGCTAACGTGACTTAGCTTGTTTGAAACAGTTTCAAAACCTTGAAAATATTCTAAGTGTTTTATAAATTTCGAAAGTGTCCAACATGACTTAGAAACGTGTGATGTTTATGGGTTATACATTTATATAAGGTTCGAATGACTTTTGTTCTCGATAGTTAGCATGACCAATATTTAGAGTGTCGAGTAAAACACATGTGTTGTAAATATACTTAACGAGATATTCGTCTAAAGTAAAATGAACTCGCGATAGAAACATAGAATCACAAAATATATAAAAATGAGAAAAGTTCGAGTGTGCTTACTTCACCTCAAAAGGTGGGGTGTATCACCAAGTCGAGACTGAGTTAGGCTGCAAGAATGGTGTAGCTCGATTCTTTGCACTTCAAAGATTTAGGAGTGAGTTTAATATGGTCCTTGGCTTTGCTCGAATGCCTCGAAATTTAGGTTAAGCTAGGCGAGTTTCATCACTTGGAAATACTTAAAACTATTTTTGAGTTGTAAATGTTTGTGGGTGGTTGAATGTCGATCGGTTGGGTTTATTTAAGGGCGATTCATTGTGTGTTATAATGGATGAAATGATGAAGAATGATGAGGATTTTAAGGGTGTCATTGAATGGTCACTGACAATCCAAATTGAGTGTGGAAATAAACCAAATGATGGTTGTTTTTGGGGCTATTGGCAGGCGCTAAGGACCAAGGAGGTGATGACAAAATAATTTCTAAGGGTTAGTTCTTGTGGCTTGTTCGATTATCCCATGTGTTTAACACATCTTGGACGTGATCAAAAATAAAAGTAAGGTTCGTTTGCTAGTTTGTTTGTTTGATAAGAGCTTGGGCGAATTTACTTGCTAGCCAAAATATATGTTGGGTCGAGTTGGGTGTCATACGAGACAACACTAGGCCAAAATGTGAAATTTTGAGTTGTGTTCACAATATGTCAAGTGTGTCGAGCTTTGGAGATTTTTAAGTAAGTAAACGATCGAGTTAAGATGTGATGTTAGTTTCACTCGATTCTCAGTTGGGTGAAGAATTGAGTCGTGCAAAATTATCATATTGTTGTTAAGTTAAATTGCTCGTAGTTTAGCCAAAGTGTTCGATCATTGAGCAGCCAAACCGAAAGTTTACATATATAAACTTGGGCTTTGTTTGGTGATTGGGCTTGTTCGGTGGATTGGCCCAATGAAAGAAAGAATGAAAATAATAAGGGTTCGTTTGGTATGTTTAGTTTGCCGAATTATTGGGCTAAGGCCCAATGAGTCTAACAGTCCATTTAGGTATTGGGTCGAGGCCCAATATAGTTACTGAGTCTTCGTGATAATTTTCGTGAGCTCGGGAATGTATTTGATCACGTTTGGTTAATTGCCGAAACGTATAAACGTTAAGTATTAAACGTTAATTGTTTTAAGTAATTCGCGATTTTTAGACTATCAAGATTCGTGTGTGAGCATCGTTCCTAGTTAAATGGGGAATCACAAATATCGTTGTGATTTAAAATAGTGTAGCATAAAAAAATTTTGTTACCAGTAGAAATGGTTATTAAATAACGTAATGATTCGTTAATCATTTATTAGCATTTACTATTCATAGGGAAAATTACGAGAGGTTACAGTACCTACCACTTACACTGAATTCCGTCCCGGAATTCTAGTATAAGATAGGTGATAGAAGTGTCTACGAGAATAGGTGTGGGTATTTGGCTCGAATCTGGTCTTCGCGTTCCCAAGTATATTCCGGTCCTCGTTTAGAGTTCCATCGGACTTTGACAATGGGAATGCGGTTCTGTTTTAGTTGTTTGATCTCTCTGTCCATGATCTCCACGGGTTCTTCTGTAAAGACAAGTTTGTCGTCGAGCCGAATCTCTTTCAAAGGAATTACAAGAGATTCATCTGACAAACATTTCTTAAGATTTGATATGTGAAAGGTGTCGTGAACTCGACTAAGTTCCTCTGGTAGTTCGAGTTTGTAAGCCACTGGTCCTATCCTTTCTAGGATTTTGAATGGACCAATGTATCTAGGGTTAAGTTTTCCATGTTTTCCGAAACGTACCATTCCCTTCCAGGGAGATACTTTCAACATGACCTTGTCTCCAATTTGGAATTCCATAGGTTTTCTTCTCACGTCGGCATAGCTCTTCTGTCTATCTCTTGCAGCTTGCAGTCGCTGCTTAATTTTGACTATCTTTTCTGTTGTCTCATGAATGAGATCGGGTCCGGTGAGTTGTATATCTCCAACTTCGGTCCAACAAACAGGCGATCTGCACTTTCGACAGTAGAGTGCTTCGAATGGTGCTGCCTTAATGCTGGCGTGGTAACTGTTGTTGTAGGAGAACTCGGCTAGAGGTAAGTGTTTGTCCCAACCTTTTCCGAAATCAATAACACATGCTCGGAGCATGTCTTCTAAGGTTTGGATTGTCCTCTCGCTTTGTCCATCGGTTTGTGGATGATATGCAGTGCTCATATCCAGTTTGGTTCCCAAGGCTTTTTGCAAAGACTTCCAAAAATGAGATGTGAAACGACTATTGCGATCTGAGATGATTGAGATCGGCACTCCATGTCGCGAAACTATTTCTTTTAGATATAGCGTTGCGAGTGTGTCCATATCGTCAGTTTCTTTGATTGCTAAGAAGTGAGCGGATTTTGTGAGACGATCAACGATGACCCAGATGGTGTCAAGTCCAGTTGATGTCTTAGGAAGCTTAATGATAAAGTCCATTGTAATACGTTCCCATTTCCATACAGGAATTTTGGGTTGTATGAGTAATCCTGACGGCTTTTGATATTCCGCTTTTACTCTTGAACAGGTCAAACATTTTCCGACATAAACGGCTATGTCGGCCTTCATGTTTGGCCACCAGTAAAGTTTCTTGAGATCTTGATACATTTTGTCGGAACCTGGATGAATGGAGTACTTGGATTTATGAGACTCATTCATAATGAGGTCACGTATACCTCCGTATAGAGGAACCCAACTTCTTTATTTGAAACAGAGCATCCCGTCTGCTCTTTGCACAAAGCCATTCTTATTTTCTGGCATACCGTGGATCTTTTCACTAGGTCGGTTCTCTTCCTTAAGAGCTTCGGATTGAGCGGTGAGTATTTGTGAGGGCAGGGGCGAACGAATGGTTATTCCTAACGATCTGACTCTAAGAGGTTTCAGTCGTTCCTTCTGACTTAATGCATCTGCCACAACGTTGGCTTTTCCTGGGTGATAACGGATTTCACAATCATAATCGCTAAGTAACTCTGACCAGCGACGTTGTCTCATGTTTAGTTCTTTCTGATCTAAGATGTGCTGAAGACTCTTGTGGTCGGTGAATACTGTGCACTTGGTACCATACAAGTAATGTCTCCATAACTTAAGGGCGAATACTACTGCTCCTAACTCCAAATCATGAGTCGTGTAGTTTGCTTCATGTGGTTTGAGTTGTCGCGAGGCATAAGCTATCACTTTGTTTCGTTGCATTAGTACAGCTCCCAAACCATGATATGAGGCATCACAATACACTACGAAATCTTCACTTCCTTCGGGTAGTGCTAATATTGGTTCTTCACAGAGCTTTTTCTTTAATAGCTGAAAAGTTGATTCTTCCTCTTTTCCCCAGATATACTTCTTGTTCTTCTGAGTTAATTCGTTCAAAGGCTTTGAGATTTTTGAGAAACCTTCAATAAATCTTCTGTAGTAACCGGCTAGACCCAAAAATTGGCGTATCTCTGTAGGGTTTGTAGGAGATGTCCAACCTTTGACGGCCTCAATCTTTGCAGGATCTACGTGAATGCCTTGACTGTTGATAACATGCCCAAGGAATTGTACAGTTCGAATCCAAAAGTCGCATTTGGAGAACTTGGCATACAATTGTTCCTTTTTGAGTAACTCTAAAATAATCTTTAGATGTTCGGCATGTTCTTGTTCGTTGCGTGAGTAGATTAGGATATCGTCTATGAATACAATCACGAATTTATCCAGGTATGGTTTGCACACTCGGTTCATTAGGTCCATGAACACTGCAGGTGCATTAGTTAAACCAAATGGCATTACTTGGAATTCGTAATGTCCGTAACGCGTCCTAAAAGCTGTTTTGGGAATATCCTCCTCTCGAACTCTTAACTGATGGTACCCTGACCTTAGGTCGATCTTCGAGTATACACTCGATCCTTGTAATTGATCAAACAAGTCATCGATCCTAGGTAGTGGGTAACGATTCTTTACAGTGAGTTTGTTCAATTCCCGGTAATCAATACACATTCAGAAAGATCCATCCTTCTTCTTAACGAATAGAACCGGAGCTCCCCAAGGTGATGAGCTGGGTCGGATAAAACCTTTATCAGACAACTCTTTCAATTGTTCCGACAATTCCTTCATTTCAGACGGCGCTAACCTATAAGGTGCTTTCGCCACAGGTGCCGCTCCAGGCACTAGTTCAATCTGGAATTCTACTTGACGGGGAGGTGGAAGACCGGGTAAATCTTCGGGGAATACTTCTGGGAATTCTCTAACGATCGGAACGTCTTCAACTTGTTTATCTTTTGTTTTTTTTTTCCGTTACATGAACCATGAATGTTTGGCATCCTTCATTCATGTATTTTACCAATCTGATATATGAGATGATACCGTATCGCGTTTTATTTTTGTCACCATGGACAATAAGAGTTTCACCATTTCTTGGAATATGCACGGCTTTCTCGTCACAGAGTATTCTAGCGCGGTGTTTGGATAACCAATCCATACCAATGACTACGTCAAAACTACCGAGCTGAATAGGCATGAGGTCGATGGGAAAAGGGTTGTCTTGTAGGATTATGGTACAACCACGAATTACAGTGTCGGTGCCAATTAGGTTTTCGTCCGCCATTTCAATTTCAAAAATGGTGTTTAGTTTGGAAGGGGTAATGTTAAGCAAAGGAGCAAACGTAGTTGACACAAAACTTCTATCTGCTCCAGAATCAAATAATACCCTAGCACTATGTTGATTGAGTAAGAACGTACCCGTGACGACGTCAGGGTTCAGTGGAGCATCCTCCTCTTTTAACACATATGCTCTTCCCCGAGCGTTGTTTTGCTGACCGTTTTCTTTCGGACAGTGGCTCTTGAAGTGACCTACTTCTCCGCAGGAGTAGCAAGTCGGAGTTACAGGCTGTAAGTTACTACCAGTAGCGGGATTTCAGCAATCCTTTGTCTGATGACCCACTTTTTGGCATTTCAAACATTTGATTGAGCAAGGTCCACTGTGGTGTAGTTTGCATCTGTTACACTGAGATTTTTGACCTTGGTATCCCTTGCCTTCAGTAGCAGCATAGGCCTTGGTGGTTTCTTGTCTTTGGTTTAGTTGATGGTGACGATTGTTTCGATTTTGATGGTACGGGTTATTGTTTCTATGGTTGTTGTTATTGAAGGTGTTGTTGCGGTGGTTATTGTTACTGTGGTGGTTAGTGGTTCTTTTGTCATCGAGCTTTCTCTTGAGCTCATTGTTGTACTTGACCTCTCGGTCCAGTAGTTTTTGAGCAAGTTCAATGGCTGCCTCCAGAGTTGGCGGGTTCGATGAAGTGACATTTCCCTCAATGCTACGGGGAAGTCCTTCGATATACTTTTCCAGTTCTTTTTCAAAATTTGGTACAACAGTATGACATAGTATTTTAAGCTCTTGGAATCTCCTGTTGTATGTTTTAAGATCAATTCCTTTTACTACCAGTAGATGGAATTCATCTTCCAATTTTCTTAGTTCAGAACGGGGACAATATTTCTTCAGCACCTTGGTCTTAAACTCAGTCCAAGTGAGCTGGTAGGCTGTTGTCATTCCCATGGCTTTGACTGTAGCATTCCACCATGACAAAGCATCTTGCATGAGAGTTCCAGTAGCGAAAATGACTTTGTTGTCCTCGGTACAACCGCTTCTCTGAAAAACAGTTTCAGATCGTTCGAACCAGTGAGCAAGTTCAGTTACTCCTTCAGTACCTTTGTAGGAAGTTGGTTGGCAACTCATGAAATCTTTGTAGGTACACTTGCGGTTTGCAGCTGTTGCACTTTCTCCTGTCGGTAGACTAGTGCCACTGTTGCGAGCATTTGCTGCCACCTGTTCTGCCAAGACTGCATTTACACCATCAGCGATTGCTTTTCGGATAGCTTCTGGAGTCATAGTAGGCGTAGCCGTTGAAGTTTCATGATTTGCGGCGGAGGTTGCTTTCCTTGTACGTGCCATAGTTCTATCAATATTGCAAAAGCATATTTTTAGAATCTCATAATGATCACGTTAGGTTAGAATAAATTGTATGGTAATTGGATATGGTTTATAATATTAACCATAGCAATTTGGGTTTATAAGGATAATAATTCTGGTTTATATTTGTAAACACAGCAAGTATCATATCATAAATACATTCACGACATGTCTGAATCAAATCACAACACACATGAGAACATAAATGATTGAATTGCACTGTATGAATCAACACTTCACGAGACAATGTATGGCGAATCATAATGCATATGCAAGAAACAACCATGGAATACATAAATCAACATCAATATAATACATCCACACAACATAAGATTAATAACTTGTTCGATTTGTTTTACAAAACATAAAGATACAAGATTCTTTATTAATACAACATTGGTAGACTAAGACATCTCTTAGTTATACTGACACATCTCTGATCTATGGTCCTCCTGGTGCACCATCTAAGCGGCGCTGAAGATCTGCAATCACTGCCATCAAGGTCTTCACTGTCTGGTCTCGAGCTCTTTCCCTAGCCTGGGAATCCTCAACCATAAGTCTAAGAATCAGAACCTGAGAGCTAACTCGGTCAAGCTCAGAGTCTAGTGTCTCAATCACTGTCTGCATCGAAGTAGTGGCCTCTCCTAGTATAGAAATAGTCTCAATGGCTTCTTCTAAACTAGTACCTACTTGATCGAAGACTGTCTCCATCGCCAACTGACCAATCACAAGGTTCTCCACTTCTTCCCCAAGTGTCTCAATCTGCTCGAGTGGTAAGTCATCAAGAATCTCTGCAATGTCGTCAAGACGATCCTCATGTCGGACTAATCTGGCTGCCAGTAGAGGTATGGTGTGATGGATGGGTTCTCCGGTAACCGGAAGAATCCTCGAAGTAGCTGTAGCCGAACTCTCTCCTAGTTCCATGGCTCTCGGTGCTCCTTCCTGGGATCTCCAGTGACGGATGATCGGTAGCAAGAAAGACCATCGGCGAGCATCGACCCTCTTGTGGGTCCCGGTGCGAACTGTAGCCTCATCTCTAACCTGGGCATAGAGGTCCGATAAAGATGGAACCAAGCGGTATGTCCTCTTGCATGGTGGCAGAGGCTCACTGAGAGTAGCTGAGGGTGGAGAAGCAAGGGGTGGAATAGAGGATGGTAATGGAATAGTGGTGGTCTGGTGATAGAAGATAGTAGGTGGTGGAACTGAAGATAGTGGTGTAAGTGGTGGTGTCCTGGAATGCTCAGGAGCTGGGGGTGGTGATATCACTGGAGTCGAAGTTGGTATGAGCGGGGCTGGTGGTGGTATGATCAGTGCTGGTGGTGTACGTACCCTTTTTTGGGGAGTGTGTTTGCGAACATAACTTTCTCCGGGGCGTCGGTAAAGTTGGCCAAAGGGTTCGGGTTCATATGGCTGGAGTTGTCGTACTCGTCCATGTTGGCGAATCGGGTCAGGTGATGCTGGAGGTGAAGTCTCCATGTCAGATGCCGGTAGAAATTGCTGGCTTTCCACGTACCGGTCAGTAGCAGGTGACATCAGTATAGCTGCCGTAGCAAAGTCTGAGGTGAGTGGCATAGGATCCTCATTCTCTGAATCAGATGATACAGCGATAGGATGGGGTTTCGAAGACATAGTACTGTAATAATCCCGAATAGTAAATGTAAGCTATTAACATAATCATAAATATGTTAAACTTTGTTAAGAACTCGTATAGTAAGCAACATCCTAAAAATGTTGGAAGTGTGTAGGCACGGAGGGCATAAGGTGGTTTTTCTTTACAATGGTCCGTTTTAAAAATGTAGTTATAGTCCAATGTTTAAAATATATCTGGTTCTCTATAACCATGAGCTCTGATGCCAATCTGTAACACCCCCAATTTCGGTTAGCAACAGCGGAAGACTTAATTGGGTGTTACGTAGTGGATCTTTAGTCATAACCATAGAAAACGACTTTAGAAAGACGTTTTAAGTTTATCATTCAAAATACAAGCATTTAAAATACAAAGATGTTTCATAGTTAACACGTTTATTTAGATTTGAATGATAAAACATTTATTTAACCACCCGTGTCGGGTTTAATGCCCACTCCGTGCCTTGAGTTCCAGCCTTTAGTTACCTGAGATAACATGCTAAAAGTCAACAAAAGTTGAGTGATATTCATAGGTTTAAGTTTAATAGTTTGAACACAAGTATAAGTGTTAATTGCATCGAATTACAATTAAACAAGTTAAAATCAAGTTATTATTGCATTAAGCTCATGACACGCAACGCTTAACAGACATCAAATATGATGTAAAGTATATAGGCCCTCGAGATGGGTATTTGCCAATAACCCATAAGTTTGTTCAAATAAAGTGTGCCTGGGTGGCTCATCCTAGCAGACCCAAACGGGGATTGTCAGTCCCAAATAGATCTATTCACAACTATTACGTTCACTCGCAAGTGATTAAGGTTCATGATTGAGGGACTTCTGGCAATAGCTACTTAAGCAATAATAACAACAGTCATAGCATACAAAAAGTTTGTGTTCAGGTTTGTAGCATGTTTCTCCCCACAAAAGGATTTAAAAGTTTAAATGTGGGCTATGAACTCACCTTAGTAGTACCGTAGTGGTAGTAGTATCGTTACTCAAACGATGAAAGGAAACGGCTTCAACACACGACCTATATAGTATATGGCAAGTTTTAGTGGTTTGATAGTCTAAGTTTGGTTTATCGCGAATCATAACGTTTAAGGTTTTATCGATTGGTAATTTATTTGTAATGTTAAAATATGCATGTTTAAATGATCAAAGTTATATATAAAATATAAAGTTATATATAAAAGGAATATAAAGTTTTATATATATATATATATAATTCTTAGATATGTGCTGTTCGTTGAAGTATATGAGATTTGCTAAAGAGGTCGTTGTTTATAATCGAAGTTGGTTGATGATAAGTTAGATTCTACATTACTGATTTCGTATATATATATTATAAGTTATATAGTTACGTATATAGTTATTAGAAAATGTGACATTAAATGTTGACTAAACATATTTGTTTCGGGTTTTGAGTTAATAAAATATTATTACAAGTATAAGATCAGAAATATCCTTTAGGTTTTTACAAAGTTACACTTTTGACCCTAACGGCATAATCTTTGCACCGTTAGTCCTTGGTTAAGTTTCTATTTATATTTTAATCTAAAACTTTTAATATTTACATTTTATACTCAAAAGTTCCTAAATTTACAGTTTTCCTCACCAGATTATCAAAATGACAGTTTTTACCGTAAGTTTCCAAATTTGGCAGTTTTAGTCCTTCGGTTAGCAACTCTTTGCAAAACAAGTCCAAAATTTATAAAAATCAAAGTTTACTATTTTTATTTCATAACTAAGTTTAAAATAGCTTATGTAACTTATAAAAACTGCTTAATTAGTCGAGAGCTTATTTTTCAGCTTATGGGCTTTTAACGAGCTAAATGTGTAGCCCATTATGGGTTTTCGATCCAATGGGTTTAGAGAGGGTTTGGGCTTGGTTACGGGCTCACTTTAAGGTTGTAAAAATATAACAATTGAGCTTATACGATCAGCTTATACGAAAAGCTTATAACTAGCTTAGTGGGCTTATTAGCCCAATCGCTAATATTTAGTTTTGTGAAAAACTGATTCTAGGTCGATTACTTTAGGGTTTAACAAGGTTCGAGTTGAGTTTTATAGGTCGAATGAAATACATGGTTTGTTAGCTTGGTAGCTCGACTATTAGGTCGAGCTATAAAATGCAAGGGTTGTGCGTCAAGTTTGGAAAATATGAGGCCAAAGCTAACGTGACTTAGCTTGTTTGAAACAGTTTCAAAACCTTGAAAATATTCTAAGTGTTTTATAAATTTCGAAAGTGTCCAACATGACTTAGAATCGTGTGATGTTTATGGGTTATACATTTATATAAGGTTCGAATGACTTTTGTTCTCGATAGTTAGCATGACCAATATTTAGAGTGTCGAGTAAAACACATGTGTTGTAAATATACTTAACGAGATATTCGTCTAAAGTAAAATGAACTCGCGATAGAAACATAGAATCACAAAATATATAAAAATGAGAAAAGTTCGAGTGTGCTTACTTCACCTCAAAAGGTGGGGTGTATCACCAAGTCGAGACTGACTTAGGCTGCAAGAATGGTGTAGCTCGATTCTTTGCACTTCAAAGATTTAGGAGTGAGTTTAATATGGTCCTTGGCTTTGCTCGAATGCCTCGAAATTTAGGTTAAGCTAGGCGAGTTTCATCACTTGGAAATACTTAAAACTATTTTTGAGTTGTAAATGTTTGTGGGTGGTTGAATGTCGATCGGTTGGGTTTATTTAAGGGCGATTCATTGTGTGTTATAATGGATGAAATGATGAAGAATGATGAGGATTTTAAGGGTGTCATTGAATGGTCACTGACAATCCAAATTGAGTGTGGAAATAAACCAAATGATGGTTGTTTTTGGGCGCTAAGGACCAAGGAGGTGATGACAAAATAATTTCTAAGGGTTAGTTATTGTGGCTTGTTCGATTATCCCATGTGTTTAACACATCTTGGACGTGATCAAAAATAAAAGTAAGGTTCGTTTGCTAGTTTGTTTGTTTGATAAGAGCTTGGGCGAATTTACTTGCTAGCCAAAATATATGTTGGGTCGAGTTGGGTGTCATACGAGACAACACTAGGCCAAAATGTGAAATTTTGAGTTGTGTTCACAATATGTCAAGTGTGTCGAGCTTTGGAGATTTTTAAGTAAGTAAACGATCGAGTTAAGATGTGATGTTAGTTTCACTCGATTCTCAGTTGGGTGAAGAATTGAGTCGTGCAAAATTATCATATTGTTGTTAAGTTAAATTGCTCGTAGTTTAGCCAAAGTGTTCGATCATTGAGCAGCCAAACCGAAAGTTTACATATATAAACTTGGGCTTTGTTTGGTGATTGGGCTTGTTCGGTGGATTGGCCCAATGAAAGAAAGAATGAAAATAATAAGGGTTCGTTTGGTATGTTTAGTTTGCCGAATTATTGGGCTAAGGCCCAATGAGTCAAACAGTCCATTTAGGTATTGGGTCGAGGCCCAATATAGTTACTGAGTCTTCGTGATAATTTTCGTGAGCTCGGGAATGTATTTGATCACGTTTGGTTAATTGCCGAAACGTATAAACGTTAAGTATTAAACGTTAATTGTTTTAAGTAATTCGCGATTTTTAGACTATCAAGATTCGTGTGTGAGCATCATTCCTAGTTAAATGGGGAATCACAAATATCGTTGTGATTTAAAATAGTGTAGCATAAGAAAATTTTGTTACCAGTAGAAATGGTTATTAAATAACGTAATGATTCTCAGTTGGGTGAAGAATTGAGTCGTGCAAAATTATCATATTGTTGTTAAGTTAAATTGCTCGTAGTTTCGCCAAAGTGTGTAGGAAATAACCATCTTGATTGTGTGGATCTATTCGGGTGGTCTTGGATCTTGAAAGATCAAGAATCCCATGGTGAGTTAGTGAGATGTTAGAGAGAGAGAGAGGGAACCCTTTGAGAGAAAACTGGAATATTAGATTAAGTGTGTGAAGAGTTCCAACCCTTCCCTTGTGTGGGAAGGGGTATTTATACTTCCTAATAATAGTGCCCCTAGTGGGCTGTGAAGTGAGCTGACAGTGGGGAAAGCCCCGACCCACTCCACAAATATAGATACGACTAATCTAATAAAACTAATAATACTAATAATACTAAGCTTATATAAATAATCCTACGAGCTATATAAATGCTAATTAGATGCTCGGGGTGACCGAGCCTTCATCTGAATATTTATATTCCTAACAATCTCCCCCTAAGGGAGGTCACCCCGGAAATAATAATTCGACTTCTAGCATTCTTTCTTCTGAACTTGTCTTTATAGCTCGTAGTCTTTGATTCTTCAAAGTCTTGTATCTTTGTGCTTTCAGCAGTGTACGTTTGATGACTGATTGATTGTCTTGGATGATCTTTGAGTATTCTTCGACTTTATCATCCAACATTTGTTTCCAAGTCATCTTTCTGCAGTATGTTTCCATGTGATGTGAAAAACTTTGAGCCGACATGCTCACACTATTTGGTGTCATGATCTTTAGCATCAGAGTTTGCAGAAGCCGTGTAAAAGGTCTTTTAGGTTGATCATGACATTCTTGAGTTACAATGATGATGTAGTGTGAACATGTGGTAGAGGATTGGCATCTTTACTGCAACCAGCTACAACCGCATTCAGCTGCAACTTCAATCAGCTACAACCGCAAACAGCTGCAACAGCAATCAGCTACAATCGCCAGAAGTTCCTGCATACGACAGTTAGCAATAAAACATCCGGTACTTACAGGTTCGGACTTCGAGATTGTTAACAGCATAGTGTGAAAACTCTCTCTAATCCTTACCAAGACCGTTCCTAATCGAAAACCCACAGAGGGCTTTTTAAGATCGAACCGTAGCACATCAACGATTAGGTGAGTCGCTGGAGATCACTCCACGACTGTAGACCGTTAGAAACTGTCGTGACCACTAAGCGTAATCCATAAAGAATTACCGAAGTGACCTGCTTTCAGGGCTGCTTGATGTTGACCCTGGCAGGAATTTCCATTCAATCATTGAGAATTACATTTGTAAATTCTCTCATAAATGTTCTGGCAGATTGCTAAGATCTGCGTAGGACTCATAAGTATACAACTGGTGTCCTTAATGTTGAACAACCAGTGTAGAAATAATTCGTGTCCCTATGAGATCTTATTATGCATCTCGTGGCTCTAGACTCTATTGTGCGTTTTGATTTAGTGAGCGGAGGCTGGAGAGAACTGCCACCTTTTCAATATCATCTAACTCGGAGTGAGATAGACGATAGGGATGTATTGAACTCCGTGACAATTGAAACAAGAATCCTTTGAGGGACCTTGAGTGGCTAGGGAGGGTTGTGCAGCGTATCACTGGGTCCATGATACTTTGTCTTCAATGCCAGCAATCAACTAAGTGATTCTGACAGCATATGTATTGACCCGGTTTCTGCCTAAGTTGTAAGGAGGGCTAATTCTTTTCACCCTTTCTCTTTACAATTCTTTTTCATTCTTCAACCCCTTCAGTGCTTACCGAGACTTCATTACTAGAACCTTGTTGGGTATGTTCCAGTACTAGCTCCATCTCAGTCGGCACTCTTCCCTTAATCACACTTTTCTCCTTTTTGATCATACCTAAGGACTTCTACACTAACTAGTGGATTGTCCCTGGGTAGATCCCTCCGGCTCTGGCGGGATCGTGGGAACTTGAGCCTAACCTAACCATCCTTATAACTCCATGCATTAATTAAAATGGTCGGTCTTTGGTATTCATCCACGATAGCCAAACCAAATCTTTGAAAAATCTCTCAAAGTGTTCATGATTCTGAAACACATTTTTGCAAACACTTGAGAGTTTTATATTTTTCAAATGCTCCCCCTCAACATGTGCTCGGTTGATTGTTTTATAAATTTGCACATGTTAGGTAGAGCTCGCACTTTTTGAATTGATCAACTTTCAGAGAACATGACCGATTCGAGACACGCTTACATCACTAGTTAGACTAGCTTGAAATTATTACCCGGCCTGGTCAAGTCCTCAGAAAGTTTCTCGAAACGGTACACTCTACTCAGACACATCCTTTTCGAGACACGCTTACATCACTGGTTAGACCAGCTTGAAATTATTACCCGGCCAGGATATGCCCTTTCGATAGATGACAGTTTAGTTTCGTCAATTCTGTTGTGAATTCTGAGCCGTGCTCACATAAGATGCATGCCAAATCCTTTGCTCCCCCTCAATAAGTGCATTGGTATATGAAAGAGTTTAGCACTTACTGGAGAGCTTATATTCACATCCAAAACATTTTGCTCCCCCTCAATATGTGCATTGATATATAAAATGGTTTAGCACATATGGGAGAGCGTACATTATACTTTCCAAAACATCACATTTTCATCAGGTTTCATACTTAAATCACATTTCTCTCCCCCGATCAAAAATTTCAAACCTTTTGAGATTTGTGATCCCAATTGATTTAAATAATTTAGAAAAACATGGGAGAAAATGTGGTCAGGTTTAACATGTTCTGATGATGAAACATACTTTGCTCCCCCTTAATCTAAGAGGGATATTCACTGCTTATTTTGCACAAATTGATTATTATGACACAAATGATATTGACCTTTTTGCGCAGATGATGTAATCACCCACTTTTCTGAGTGAGTCAGTGGTCAACATCGATTATCCATCCACCAACAAATCTTCTCAAGTATTGTCGATCCCCACTTGACGAGATCTGAGTAAGTACTTCTTTGTTAAAATGATGGTGGTGGAGGTGAAGGTGTTGTTGTTGTTGTTGCTGCCGATGTTGTTGTCGTGGTGAATTTCGAGCCAATCAATAGAGTTTGAACGTCTGATCAAATGGTTAGAATGGGAACTGGCACATTCATTTTGGCTATGGAATCTGCATAAGAATATCAACACAGATATATATGCATGCAGATACCCTATTCCTTAATAGCTACCCTTCAGCAGCTTGCCACATTATAATACCAAGTTCATCTTATAATCAAACCCCAATCAGGAACTACGTCAAACCACTATCTAGCATGAAGAGCAAATAGCAATCATGCACATGGCAATTCACACACATTTCAATATTCAACTTAGGATCTTAGGAACATGATTCACGCATGATAACAATACACCTAAGCAAATCCTGATAGCATAAGCACTATATCAACAACCATTAAGCAGCAGAGACAAACAACATTTGAAACTCATTCACTTAGTTCATACAAATGTCAGTGGAGTATTCAAAAACATCAAACACAACTGGTTTTCTAACTTCTTTTAGGTTTTGAGTCTTAAAGCTTTTTGGGGATTATACGAGGATTCCAAAGTACCACAAATGAACCTTCTAGATACATAAAGCTAGGAAACTATAAGCAGATTGCACATAATGTCCTAAACTTTCTAGCAACTAACACACTTGGTCATTTGATATATTTAAGCAAGATCCTCTTCAACTAAATCCCCATTAACTACAAAACCATTTCTAACAAGTATGATTTAACCAATAAATCCGTTTGATGATATAAAATTTGAATTCACTCTCCCCCTCAATCAATGACCCGTATTCTAGTTGAACCTCAACTAAAATCACGCTTAACCCCACAACTCATCAAACAAGAACTGTCGTGAGGTTTTGTAGTCGTTGATTGAGTGACAAATTTTATGCATAATCCAAGTTTAAACAAATTTCATACAACACATATTCACCAAGTGTCTCACAAATAATTTTCAGAAGAATCATAGAATGAAAACTATTTGTTATACTAAGAAGATTTCTCTTCTTTTACAAGAAATGATGCACTGAAACGTACATCAAATCAGGAAACATGGATATAAAGTAATCCATGCCCAGGTGAACATCACCCAGTTGGAGGAACAGCCGTCTTTTTGGCGACGTGCTTTCCCCAGTTTGAAGCGCGGGTTGCTATCT
The DNA here is from genome assembly GCA_021014915.2 of Artemisia tridentata subsp. tridentata. Taxonomy (NCBI): domain Eukaryota; kingdom Viridiplantae; phylum Streptophyta; class Magnoliopsida; order Asterales; family Asteraceae; genus Artemisia; species Artemisia tridentata. The sequence goes on from CP139509.1 coordinate 276,274,618, forward strand.
AAAGTAATAGCAAGCCATTTAGACATGTTTTAACAATCCATTTTAACTTCTGCTCGAGCTTCATTTAAAGACCCGTGCCATTATTGAATGACATTTCTAAGTCCGTAAATGTTATCGATAAACAGAAGACATGCCTAGGTGAAACTATTTTTGGTATTTTCTAATTTTTCAATTTTTATGGGTTTTTCTGGTTTTACGTTTCTCTATTTACAATTAGCATGATTTCTATGTATCTATTTACACAAATGGTATAAGATATGAACAGGTATATATATACAAGGATACGAACCAGAAACCATTACTCCTCAGCATTCTGAATCTTCTCCGCATTCATCACTTGACTTGCTGAAGAGCAATGTGAGCACTTTCAATCAGGGAATGATTCTGGCTTATCACTCTCCCCTAATTAGTGCTCTCCCCCAATCTGACAACCTCTGACGATCACCCATAATAGGAAGAAGACTTTGGATGAACGCCCGAAATATGAAGAAGTCTTTTGATAACCAAATGCATGCCGTCTTTAATCTTCTAACACTCCCGTCCTTGAGTGACGCCGTCAAAAACCTTAGGCATCTTTTCGGTAGTTTAAGTTGAGCCACAACTGAAATCTAACTTAACTCCACAACTCATCAAACAAGAACTGTCATGGGATTAAGTTAAATATCAAGTTGTAAGAAAAGAGCTCAACATTCTTGAATGTAGAGAAGACTGAAGACTCGACCTTCTTCAAGATTGCCCAATGTGGAGGAATAGAATACCAATCATTTTCATCTCACCAAATGCCTTCCAGTAACCTTACATCTAACCCATCAGCCCGCAGCATACACATGAGATAATAACACCCAACAGAGAATGAAGAGTAGACTGACGACTCGACCTTCTTCAGTCCTTGGTATAACACCAAAGTAACAAGTTGAACCACTGATCATATATAATATGTATCCATCCTTGGATATTAAGCCCTGATCACGTGAACCTGTTGTGCGTCCTTGATGTACACATTCTCTCTCCCCTGATGGTTACGATTAATCAGCACATAACGTAGCAGTGAAACGATAATACCAAGGTAACAAGTTGAACCACTGATCATCTACAGTATTTATCCATCCTGGATATTAAGCCCTGATCATGTGAACCTGTTGTGCGTCCTTGGTGTACACATTTCTCTCCCCCATGATGGTTACGATTAATCGGAATCATCATCATGATGTGTACATGCAGCCTAATGACGTGTACATGAAGCATCGACTAGAAACCCATTGTTACTGATTGTACCAGCTCGTGAGAATATGTAGATTAGCATTCCATGACCATGTTCTTCAACACCTTGATAGACGGAAGAAGTAGTGTTGGAGAAACATGGTTTGCACGACTCCTGAACTAACGTATTCAGGAGTCGTATGACCATTCCTCAATCATCAACCAACATGTAGAATAATATTCACCCTTTCCCCCCTCAAAAATTGCATATGCCTGGCAACTGCAACTTTTTGATGATTGAACTTGTGAATATGAATACCATCAACGATAAGTGGCTCCGCTTGACGGTTCTTGAAGACTAACATGTTGTTTATTCACCCTTTCCCCCCCTCAAAAATTGCATATGCTTGTCAACTGCACTTTTTGGTTGAACAAGTGAATAAGAATATACTCCAATATGCGCCGATCCACTTGAAGACTGAAAAAGCACGGAAAGAGCATGAATCTTGTTGATGAGAATGGCCATAAATAAGAAGATTCCTCTTCTTTTGAAGATAAAGTGCACTCAAGCGTACACTTTTCTTTTCTTTGAAGAACGAGGCCTGAACTGAGGTATTCAGACGTCATTAGATGAAGAACGAGGCCTGCACTGACTTGTACAGACGTCATTATGATGAAGAGCGAGGCCTGCACTGACTTGTACAGACGTCATTATGATGAAGAGCGAGGCTTGAACTGCTGTGTTCAAACGTCATAATGTTGAAGAGCGAGGCCTGCACTGACTTGTACAGACGTCATTATCTCTCTCTTTACAACTTCTCTCATCTAACTCGTTACCAACCCCATTATCATTTTGTCGGCTTGAAATCGTGACCACTGATGGAGAAAAACCCAATATGATGAACTTGAGCCTGAAGTAACATAACCTGAACATGTGACTTAAACTTGTGCTAATGCGAGACAAAGAGCGGTGCAGAGACTTCGTGCAACATCGAATCCCTAAGTACTCTATACTCTTCAACCAACCAACCATCAAGTATAAGACATACATCACCTCTTGGATATCCACAACTTCGTGTGACACTGAGCACTACAATGTGACCCCTTAAAGTGATAGTTATTTTGTAATAGGGAGAAAGAAAAAATAACTAGATATCCAAGTCCTTGTCACTGTATTGAAAGCTCGAACAAGGATCTCGAAGAATCTTCATCCAACCTCCCCGATATCTTCAGATGCTAAGTTCACGCACCCATGAAATTTCACTTCAGCCTCAAGTAAATAATACTGAACTAACGCCGTAGTCACGTCTTGTGGTTAATGCCCAAATCTAGCCCTTCATGATGCTTTAACTGAACTTTGATAATGGTTTTAACCCGATCCTGGTCAAGAGCGCATAGCCCATCATCACGGAATTTTACAAATCTATGGTTTAAACCGAGAAATAAGTTCTTTCGCGGGATTTTACAAAACCAAGAAGAAACCGTGAGACAGTAACCGATAGAATGTGACGTGACTGATTTGGTTTTGGTGAACATCAGTTTGGGTAAAGAATATCTTGTGAAGATTACAGATCACATCACAACTTATAAAACCTTTGGCCAACTAACCAACCTTGAACACAGATTAGTGACCACTTGATGAAGGAAACCCGATATACCAGTACTGAAAACTGAAGAATAAATCCCCAAATTTGTTACTTAAGCTTGCACTAATGTTGGAAGAACGGTGTAGAGAATTAATGCTCCAAGCAGATCTCTAAGTGCTCAATACCCAACCAAAGTATGAGACATTAACACCTCTTGCGATTATCGACATCGTCATTGACGTGTGACACTGAGTACTCCAATAACTCTTAAGTGATAGTTACCCCGACTGCTGGTAACTAGATAACCCAAGTCTTCAACTTAAATTTTAAGCACGAGCAAGTTATCATTGAAAGTCATGCATCCAACCAACCCCGACTTCAAGATAAAATAAGTAGACGCCTTTGAGAAATTCAGCTTCAATCTCAAATAAGGGATACCAAATAAACTTCGTGATCATCTTGTGCTGTTGACTAGTCAAAGGAAAATAAACAAGCGCCAATTCTTAACAGTGCCCATGACTCATAGTCAGTCCTATCAAACAAAGCTGTCTGACCCAGCTACTTGGATGTTGTCCAATTCAGTGCATGGAATAGTTGTCGTACTGTGTACAGGATTTTACAGTTCTTGAGATTTATCTGAGAAATAAATTCAAGAACAAACTGCACAACAGTAAGTATCAAACTGCTGAAATCTTAGGCAATTAGCTAAGACCTTAACCACTGAAACTGGAACCGCTAAAATTCACATCGCTGGAGATGGAACCACTAGGAAACTCGCGCTAATTCTCCCCCTCAAAAAGGGTATGAAATGACCTTTTTGCCAAAGCTGAGAGTCCGTGATGTTTGTGAATTTGACAGGCACACAACATGGAAAGAGACAAATGAAACTACTGCAACGAAGATGGTGATTAAGACTCTCTTGTAGTAACCCCTTGCTTTCCTCATCATCAATGGTTTAGTAGATTAACAATTCATTGAAGCTCGTAATATGCCAAAACCGCTTGATGAAATGCATATGACTTTAAAGTGAGTAAAAGGTTAAAACATGTCTCCAAACAAATCACCTCTTGTCTTTAAGCCTGACTACCTCTTGAGAAGATCTTGAACAACAATCCCATTAGAAGCTTGAGAAACAACAATCACTTGATGAAGCTTGATAAAGAACAAGTCCGCGACTTAAACTTGCACTAAATTATGATTTAGAACCTATATTGAGCACAACAACGTAACTCCTTTAAATATAGGTAGTGATATATACCCAACCTTCCATCCTTAATTGTATATATCCACTTCGTGAACATCCAAGTCTAATCACCTTAAATTGCAAATTGTGATTTAGAACCTATATTGAGCACTACAACGTAACTCCTTTAAATATAGGTAGTGATATATACCCAACCTTCCATCCTTTATTGTATATATCCACTTCTTGAACATCCAGGTCTAATCACCTTAAATACGCTTGAGCAAGGGTCAACAAACATCATGCATCCATCCACCCCGAGATGCTTGTGACACTAAGTACACCAACCCGTGAATTAACAAACCAACCAAGTTACCATAATTACCCAATTCCTGCTGATCTTGAAGCACAAACTTATCCCAAAAAAAATAGTCAAACCCCGTAATTTTAATTATGTCTAAATCCAAGTCCAGCCTACTTGTCCAAAAATTAATTTCACGGGATTTTACAGCTCTTGAGATTTAAACCGAGAAATCGAATCTTTCGCGGGATTTTCTAAAAACTACAAGAGAAACCGTGAAATCAACCAGAATACCCAAGAGTAAGGTGCAATACCAATCTTCGAAATTCAAGTCACAGAAGTCAAATCACAACTTGATCAGATCGCAACAAGTCGAGTCACAGATTGTCAAATTGCAACAAGTCAGATTGCAATCAACCAAGTCACAATTAGTCAAATCGCAAGAATCAACTCGCAACGTCCAATCGCAACTGGTCAAATCGCAATCAGTCAAGTCGCAACAAGTCAAGTAGCAACCTGTCAAGTTGCAATCAACCAAATCGCAATTAGTCAAATGTAACTCAAATTGCAAAGATCAAATTGCAGGCTCACTCTAGTCGTAGGCACCAATAATACAATGCAGCCAAATCCACAACTCTGTAATCACATTGACATTCAAGAACCCAAATACAAGTCGTGACGTTTTACACGAATCCGATAATGGCATCCCGTAGTTATATCCAGAAAACCAATCCCAGAATAATACCCAATTACGGATAACGAAGCATCATTGTAACCGTGGTCCAGACTTATTACTCGAGGTACTTTGCCAAACAATGCCCACACAATTCGTACTTGGGATAACAATCCAACCATATTCACCAAAACTAAGAACTAAACCAACAAAATTACGCTCATGTGTAAATTATCCACGGCACACAGAAAGATAATACATTGGCTAGTCCACGAGTAATTGGTCAAAAAATAGGGGAACGTCCGTGTGTTATCAAGCTAGCACACTCAGTTCACAATAATTTGGGCCAAGGATAAATTCGGTAGAAGCCCAATCCAATCTAATTTATACCAAAAGCCCAAAGAACTCGTTTAACCTACTCATTCGGGTATTAATAAGCTAAAACACACTTAACATAACCCTAATACACCCACATCACACATACCGCCCCCATCCTCATCCTATCTCTATCAAACCCTAATCACATCAAATCCCTAATATCATCTAATAAATCCGCCCCCTTTCATAATTTTTCTCTGCAGTCACCAACACTCCTAATCATAAACATCAAACAATCCGCCCTAATATCTCTTTAACGATACGACTGACAATCAAAGCACACACCTTAAATGATTTTGTTACACGAAAAGACCATACAAGAGCCAAAACGAGCACTTCTTTCTTCATGGTGTACCGAAAGACTCAAGTTTAACGTTTCAAGATCTGATAACATGTCTCGGGTAGGTGTGAATGAGTATCATTTTTCGTTATTGATTCTGTTTATGAACGAACGAAGAGAAGTGGATAACACAATTGTTATCTAATTTCTCTCTTGTGTCGGATATAGAACGAATGAGGCTTAGCTTTCAATAAAAATTGATCGATGATGAGATGCTTTCTTTATATGTTTGTTCATTTCGTTTGAGTTTAAGGATCAATGATGATAAATTTTTCGTGTTTATGTACATGATCCTTTAGTTGGAGAACACGAAAGGTGGGTCTGAGAGCTTATCAGTCGTAGTATGTAAACTTTTGTTGTTTGGTTGTGCTTTGTGGAGTGACATAGCAGTTACCGTGATAATTGTATTTTGAAAGATTGTTAGGATTTGTTGATGTTGACTGTGAAATCGTTGATGTTGTGTCTTGAAGATATGTTGTAATTGTTAGTATTGTACAATGACTTGTGCTTCTTCTTGTTCTATCATATTGTGTTTGCAACTAGTTGATTAGAGTGAATTAGACACATGGTTGACATAAGCATAAGCAGAGATAAACCGCATGTATGCAAGAGCACACAAACCGCGTCTGTGCAAACACACAAGCCGTATACAAGTTAGAAACACAAACCGAGTACGTGACAAACCGAGTTCGTGACAATACATACAAACCGCGTTCGAAGTTAAACAGACAAACCGAGTTCATGGTTGTACAGACAAACCGAGTTGGTGAGTATTTAGACAAACCGAGTTCATGATATTATGGACAAACCGAGTCCAGGGTTAAACAGACAAACCGAGTCTGTGAGCCAATAGACAAACCGCGTCATAGACAAACCGTGTTTGACCAGTCAAAGCTGTCACTCTCACCTTTTTGTCTTTTACCCCATTTTTGGCAAACAGCCAAACACCATCCAAAAAATCATACACAAACCGCATCCAAGAAATTCATCATTTTACACACCAGCAGCTACCAAGAACATCACCTTTACAACCAAGTCCTTAAACCGAGATCTCAACAACCAATATCAAATATAAGTAGTACTGGAACAATAACATCAAGCAGACCGAATCCATCTTCAAATCGACCATATCTTCGAGTGTCACTACTTTCACATCCTTAAAATTATTTGGTGACTTTAAAATTATTTGGTATCTTTAAAATCTGTGACTACTTTCACATCTTCAAAATCTGTGACTACTTTCACCAACCCAACAGAAAATTCACAAACAACATCAGACAAAAGCAAGTAAATGACCCCCACATAGATTCTTCATAATGTTTCCAAAACAGAAACAAAAAATTAGTAACGCCCCACAACGATGAGATATAACAAAACATGACCCAAGAATCAAATTTATTGAACAATATGAAATGATTCGACCAAAAGAAGATGCAAGCAGTTAGACACAAAAAAATGTTCGAACCATACATAAAGAATAAATTAAGACCGACACACAATCAAACCGGATCTAACCATGGCTCTTGATACCAATTGTAGGAAATAACCATCTTGATTGTGTGGATCTATTCGGGTGGTCTTGGATCTTGAAAGATCAAGAATCCCATGGTGAGTTAGTGAGATGTTAGAGAGAGAGAGAGGGAACCCTTTGAGAGAAAACTGGAATGTATTAGATTAATGTGTGAAGAGTTCCAACCCTTCCCTTGTGTGGGAAGGGGTATTTATACTTCCTAATAATAGTGCCCCTAGTGGGCTGTGAAGTGAGCTGACAGTGGGGAAAGCCCCGACCCACTCCACAAATATAGATACGACTAATCTAATAAAACTAATAATACTAATAATACTAAGCTTATATAAATAATCCTACGAGCTATATAAATGCTAATTAGATGCTCGGGGTGACCGAGCCTTCATCTGAATATTTATATTCCTAACAAAGTGTTCGATCATTGAGCAGCCAAACCGAAAGTTTACATATATAAACTTGGGCTTTGTTTGGTGATTGGGCTTGTTCGGTGGATTGGCCCAATGAAAGAAAGAATGAAAATAATAAGGGTTTGTTTGGTATGTTTAGTTTGCCAAATTATTGGGCTAAGGCCCAATGAGTCTAACAGTCCATTTAGGTATTGGGTCGAGGCCCAATATAGTTACTGAGTCTTCGTGATAATTTTCGTGAGCTCGGGAATGTATTTGATCACGTTTGGTTAATTGCCGAAACGTATAAACGTTAAGTATTAAACGTTAATTGTTTTAAGTAATTCGCGATTTTTAGACTATCAAGATTCGTGTGTGAGCATCGTTCCTAGTTAAATGGGGAATCACAAATATCGTTGTGATTTAAAATATTGTAGCATAAAATTTTTTTGTTACCAGTAGAAATGGTTATTAAATAACGTAATGATTCGTTAATCATTTATTAGCATTTACTATTCATAGGGAAAATTACAAGAGGTTACATTGGGCTTCAAGCCCATTTTACTGTTTTAATAAGCTACGCATAAGCTAGCATAATGGCAGTTTCAAGATAAGCTTTTAATGGAAAAATGGACCCTTTTGATAATCCAAACCCTCACCAAAACCCATGGATCATAAATACCTAACAGGGCACCAAATGGCTCGTTAAAAGCCCATTAATAGCTACAATAAAAAAACGGCCAAATAAGCAGTAGAAATAAGTTAAAAATCACTTAAATAAACCTTAGGTAAAATCACTAGTATTTAGTTAGACACTTAGACATTTATATTTACCAGGTTTCGTGTTGAAGTTGTTATCATAATTACCTCAAAGTTTACTTTCACCATCACCGGAAACACTTAAGGTGAGTCATGGCCTCACTTTTACTGCTTTAACTATTTTGAAACTCCGTGAGGGGGATACATGCTATAAACAGATCACAAGTATTTTTCAGTATGCTTATCTGACTTGATATATGCCTAAGTTACCTTATTGCCACAAGACCTTCTATCATGAGCCATTAATCACTTGTATGGGAACGCGAATATAATGAATAGATCTATTAGAGGCTGACAACCTATCCCACTAATACTTTGACGGAATGCTATTTGCTAGTCGTATTAGTCGCGATGCAGTATATTTGAGGAACATAGGAATTGGCAAATCACCTATAACTCGAGGGCACATAACCATCAGAATCCCTGATGTGACACCTCCGTTTTACGGTACTTTGTTAACGTTTGCATGTCATGAGACTTAGGGCAATATATATGAACTGCAATATCAATTTTTAAACCAATTGTATCTCCAATACAATCCTACTTGTGTATCGAACTGATTATTAAACTTCAAACTCTATGATTTCACTCAACATTTTGTTGACTTTTAAGCATGTTGTCCCAGGAAATTAATGGAGCAGACCAAGGCACGGAGCGGGCAGTAACCTATCTTTAACCAGGGTGTAAAATAAAGTTGTAATCCGGTCGAAATAATGCCTCCTTTATGGAGCTTTTAGCACTCTATAATTATGACTTCGATCCACTCAGTAATGCCCCAATTAGTCTTCCGCTGATATCTTAGAAAATTTGGGGGTGTTACAGAGTAAGTGTGTGTGATTATAAGTAGGTCGTAAATTGAGAGAGTGAAGTTAACTTACATCGTCTTGGCCCGACTAAGCTATTTATAGGAGAGAAATAGGACTTAGTGGGTGGTTGCACTTTGTTCGGAGATCATGGGGGTGTCCCATGATTTGTGGTAACCGATTGGGCTTTGTAGCCCACGATCTCTATTTTGGCGGGAAGGCCTAAAGGAAGAGGTAACGTGGGTATGACCAAGTCAAGAGGGTTCTCCGTTGTAGTCCCTTCCTGAGGGATACCCCGATGGGCTTAGGGCTTCGATTGGCGGATTCCCACATGGTAACCACTTCGTAGACGAATGGTTTTACGCCAATGAAACGTGTTAGGAGATTAACCTGGGCCTCCGAAGGGAGGAATTTCTACAGGCTCGAAGGGGAGTCCTTCGACCCGTTCGGAGGGTACATCATCAGTATTTATATGCAAAGCTAATAAAAATGTGATCAATTTTAAGTGGAGGCCTTGTGTGACGACACCTATTGCACACCCTTCCGAAACCCAATAATAAATATATACATACGTCTGCAAATGGTTTGTTGCATCAATGTATATAGTCAAATTGCAAATAAGTCGGTATTTTATAACCATCTTTTATAGAGTGTGTAAGAAGTTAGGTAAGAAAGATTAAATCTAAGGGCCTGTTTGGTTGGGGTGTATGAGAATGAGACTATGACTTTGAAAGTCATTAAATGTGTTTGTTTTGTGAGCCCAGTAATGAAATAGGTATATCATAGCCATAGATTCATTATCTACCATTTTGATGTCTATGAAATCCATTCCGTTGGCCCTCTCATTTCCACTACAAAAATTCAAATATCTATACACTTTTTCATATCATATTTTGTCATCCAAACAAAGACAATCATAATGATACACTTTTTAATATCCATTGTTATTTTACCTCATAACAAATCTGATACCCATTGTGATTCCTAGCAACAAAACAAACGGCTCCTAAGAAAAAAATTAGACAAGCAGATTGTTAGAGAGAAGTGTGGTTAAAGGTTTTGACTTAATAACCAGAATCAATTCCAAAAATAACCTAAAGAAGAGTTGGTATTCCATTAAAGAGGCATTTTTTTTCTTTCTAAATTTAGTCTTGTCCGATCACTATATCGTGTGACTCCACCATATCTTTTACAAGTGTTTAATGGGTAAGTAGATGTTTTTTGTTAGACAAAAGTGACATTTACCATAAGACAAAACGGTCGCACAAAAAAACCATTGTCGCACAAAATGTCACTTCAGTCGAACAAAAAATAGCTACTATTCACTGGACACTTGTAAAAAATATGGTGTAGTCGCATGATCTAACGATCGCAGAAGACTAAATTTGAAAACTCAAAAAACGATGACTAGTTTGTGGACCGCTTTTGCAAAAGATGACCATTTTGGAAAATCCTATATATATATATATATATATATATATATATATATATATATAATCCTATATATATATATATATACTACGCAAATGTAAGAAGTGTGAAACTATATAGTAAAATTAAGAAAAAGATAAAATTAGCTGCTAAACTTAGGGCACATTTGCTTTGTAGGTTTGGAGATTGGGTTACAAATAATAACTGGGAAACAATGTTTGTTTAGAGCTTTTGGATTTGCTTTTGGGGTTTAGTCAAGAAAAAGGTATTTGTAATGTTTGAAAACCCGGGTCTACCCGGCCGGTTCAACCGGTTGAACCGGGAACCCATTAGGAGATTGGGCCGGATGTGGCCCGGTTTTTGTTGTTTTGTGAACCGGATTAAATCGGCGGTTTTTCATTGACCCAAGTCGACCTAGTTTGATAAACCCGACCGGGTCATGACTTTTTTTTCTTTTTTTCTTTATCTTTAACAACCAAAACATTTGCTATCCTCTAAAACTAACAAACCTATTAATACAAATAATGTCAAAAACGTTATTTATATCTTTCGACCTCCATACGTTTTGATAATCACAAAATGTAAAAACATGTTACGTAAAAATATACATAAACAAGTTATTAGTTGTGAAAATCCATTTCGACACAATATCACTTAAGGTGTGAACAAACAATATACCAAACTAGTTAAGTGATCAAATAATTATTTTTGTCCTTAAATCTCATATTTTTATAAATGTGACAAAACCTTTTACAAAAAAAAAATTATACAAAGTATTTTTGTATTTATAAGAAATGTTTTATTAAAGGTAAATATTCAAAAATCTGGTTTTCCCCTCAAAAAAGATACCACCTTAACCAGATAAACATTTCGCCACAACAGGACAAAAACAGGAGTGTCCTATGGACGGTCCTTTATAGGGGGGCAGTCCCAGATATATATGGGACCGTCCATATATTTGGGACCGTCCACGGTCCTCTTTGTGGCTATAAATACTGGATCATTTCCAATAGTTTTACACACCTCTTGAGCACACAACTTTCTGTTCTCTTATCCTCTCTTCTTTGATCGCATTAACTTGTTGTTATTTGTTTATAAGTGATCACATTCTTTCTTCAGTGCAAAGAGAAGAACACTTGTATTCTTCAAGAAACGAAGTGCTATATGTTAGGCATTACTTACGTAACCTTTGTTACGATTCTCTTTTTGATCTAAACTTTATCAATCTCTATTCTTGTAATATTGGTAGATCCGGACTGTGTGTAAGTCCGGAATTGTTGTGTGTATATCGGTTAGTATTTTGGTCCTGAAAATACAAAGTGTAAAGGTAGATTAGTTCTAGCTAAGATTAGAACTTGGCATTTAGCTTAGTGTCGGAAATCGGTGTAAGCAACGTTGTACGGTTTTCTCCCCCCGAAGGGAGTTTGTTGACATAGTGATTGTGAACTCTCGAGTGTGATACTCGGGGAGTGGAGTAGGGCGAAGATTGAGCTTCGTAGCTGAACCATTATAAATCTCTGTGTTTTGGTTTGATCGTTCTTTCTCTTTACTATTCTTCCATCCATACTTTATTATTAATCATTGTTTATATTTATTGTGTTCATATATTGTTGATTAATATCACATAACTTCGAATCAAAATGAGTTTCAAAAGAATAATTTATAAAAACGTAATTCAAACGGTGAAACAATTCAAATCCCCCCTCCTCTTCTAGTTTCTACAAAAACCCTTTTGTCATTTCATTTACGCTAGACTTAAAATTTGTAATTGGTTAAGTTTTATATTTATATGGACCAACATATTATGATTTGGAAAGTTTATATTTACATTAAAAAGTTAAAATGATGGTGATAGATGTGGTTATTTTTTGATGAAACACGAATTAAAGTTATAAACTAACGTTGGTATTATATTTGTTTAATATAAAATAATTCATTAATAAAGATATGATTATAAAAACATCATAGAGTCATGTCAATTTTATAAAATAGAACTATAAATCAGTTGTAAACTAGAACTATAAATTGATTGTTTTTGTATTTTTTAGTATTGTAGATATAAAAATTAAAGACTAAAACCCAATAAAGTCATCTCATTTTTCTCGTTTCAATTAAATGTAAGATCGAAATTGGAAAAATACCTATCAAAGATGTAATGAAAAGTATACATATACAAAGAACTTATATATAGAACTGGTTCGACCCGGCGGTTGAACCGGTGAACAGGTTAACCGACGACTCGACCAGTCGACTAAAACACCAAATTTTAAAACATTGGGTATTTCAACAATGAGTAAACTGCAAAATACATCCCTATGGTTTACACCTTTTGCCACTTTACATCCCTGTCAGAAACTATTGGCAAGATACATCACCCATTAGACAAACGTTTGCCACATTACATCCTTAGTCCCTACCTTCGTTAGTGTTTAGTACTAACTGACGTTAAGTGAGAAAAATTAGGGGTATTAATTTCTTTTTACCTATAAGAGGGATGTATTTTGCAGTTTACACTTTTACTTCTAAGAGGGATGTATTTTGCAGTTTACTTTTATACTTTACTTTTTTTTTAATTATTATTATTATTATTATTATTATTATTATTATTATTATTATTATTATTATTATTATTATTATTATTATTATTATTATTATTATTATTATTATTATTATTATTATTATTATTATTATTATTATTATTATTATTATTTGTTCTTATTTTATTTTCTTACGTTTTTATCCGTTTTCGTCCGTTTTTATACGTTTTTGTCCGTTTTCATCAGTTTTTATACGTTTTCGTCATTTTTTTTCGTTTTTATACGCTGTCTTACGTTTTCATCAGTCTTTTTTTTACGTTTTTATACGTTTTAGTCTATTTCTATATTTTCTACGTTTTCGTCCGTTTTTTTCAGTCTTTTTTTAGTTTTCGTATTTTTTTTCCGTTTTTATCTGTTTACGTTTTACAGTCTTTTTTTACGTTTTTATCGTTTTATCTATTTTATATTTTTTTACGTTTTCGTCCGTTTTTTTCGTCTTTTTTTGTTTTCATGTATTTTTTCGTTTTTTCCGTTTATTTTATCGTTTTTTCTTTTATGTTTTTTCATCATTTGTAACTTTTTACGTTTTCGTCCGTTTTCTTTTCGTCCATTTTTACGTTTTCGTACATTTTTTCTTTTTGTCCTTATTTTACGTTTTTTTTTAGTTTTTTACGATTTTTTTCGTTTTATGTCTCGTCGTTTTTTTTAACTTTTTCGTACGTTTTTTTACCTTGTACGTTTTTTACGTTTTTGTCCATATTTTTTTTACTTTGTCGTTTTTTTACATTTTTGTCCCATTTTTACGTCTTGTCTGTCTGTTTTACGTAAAAAAATGGACAAACAATAAAAAAACAACAGAACGTAAAAAATACAAAAGGAAAAAACATAAAAAATGTAAAAAATGAAAAAAAAAAAAGGACGAGAAAAGATAAAAATGGTAAAAAAAGGACAAACAGTAAAAAATGGATGAAAAGTAAAAAATGGAAGAGACGTAAAAAAACAGACGAGAACGTAAAAAAATGACAAAAATGTAAAAAAATACAAATGTAAAAAGGACAAAACCGTAAAAAAATCGTAGGAAACGTAAAAAACGTAGAGAACGTAAAAAAGTGACAAAAGTTAAAATGGACGAGAACAGATAAAAATGGTGAAAACGTAAAAATGGCGAAACGTAAAAAACGGACGTAAATGTAAAAATGGACAAGACGTAAAAATGGACAAATACTAAAAACGGACGAGAACGTAAAAACGAACGAAAAAGATAAAACTAAGAAAATAAATAATAATAATAATAATATAATAATAATAATAATAATAATAATAATAATAATATAATAATAATAATAACAATAATTATTATTATTATTATTATTATTAAAAAAAATAAAGTATAAAAGTAAACTGCAAAATACATCCTTTTTAGAAGTAAAAGAGTAAACTGCAAAATGCATCCCTTTTATAGCTAAAAAGACATTAATACCTCTCATTTTTTCTCATTTAACGTCAGTTAGGACTAAACACTAACGAATGTAGGGACTAAGGATGTAATGTGGCAAACGTTTGCCTAACGGGTGATGTATCTTGCCAATAGTTTTTGACCGGAATGTAATGTGGTAAAAGGTGTAAACCACATGGATGTATTTTGCATTTTACTCTTGAACAAATCTTAGGTGAATTAGATTGGTTTAGGTAAATAGGTAATATTGGTGGGCCTAAATGATTTTGTATCTATCTCTCTCCTGAGTAATATCATTAAATTATACTGAGTAATATAATAAAAATTATTTCACTGATTTTTAAAATATGTATATAATTACTAGATTTTTTCTCACCCACTTAACTTTCACACCAATACTAAATACGAATGTAAATCTAAATTCAAATCTTAATCCTAAGAGTGCACGGTGCAAGCCGTTGTTGGTCCGTCGTTCGCCAAAACGCACGAATGGCGCCGCCGTTCTGCACTGGCAGCTACGCCGTTCGTCCTTCGGCCAGCCCACCAACGGAAAGTGAAGAATAAAGAATATAAAGTTTAACAAGTCAAAAGTATTAAACTGGTAAAAAATACGAAACAAAAACTGATAAAAAACGGTGTTGTATTTTAAACAGGGGGACAAAGGGGTAGAAAGTACAAAACATTTGTACTTTCTATGGATTAGAGGAGTACCAATAATAGAACCCTTGATCATAATGTCAAATTGATACGCATGATTGTATTATTAGACCTACGTGGCGATATCATGTTAGTGATAGTAAAATAATCTATATTTTTACAAATCATTAATTAATGTCACTTCGATTTTGACACAAAATTAGTTACAATTTTAACTCTCTCAATCATATCTCTTTGTTTCATGCATTAATATAGCTTCCGATGGCACCAACTTAATTACAACTTTAAAGATCATATATTTTACATCGGTTTCACGGTTTTTCATTTAACTCTGTGTAGTTGATGTACTTAGGAAGTTGCAGATTCAATTAATCAAGACTTGCATAGTATTGATATTCTGGTGCACTCACTTGCCAATGGGCCAGAGATATGACATTCATCAAGATGTATATATGTATACATAGCATGTCGATGTACATCATTTTTCATGTTACTTAGCAATAGCACTGCGTGCGATTAGGTGACACTACGATTTTAGGAACAACAGGTTTGAAGTGTATTTTCATTACCTAATTTGAGATATGCCTACAAAATGTATGATGCATTCCTACATTTAAACATTTACATGTACAGAGTATTTCTTTTCAATCGAGTCATCATCTTTCACCTTTGGGTTTTTTCAGAAGTTACATGTTTATTCTAATACGTAGCCACTCTTACATCATCGAACAAAAAAAAGTTTGTGTTAAAGAAACTATTTTGGGTGTGGGGACGATTTCATTGTACGGGTGTATCATTTGCATTAGCAACTATTCATAATCATTAATAGACATAAATACACCGGTATGTTTCAACCTCTATAAGTGGTTTATGTTACATGAGTAAATAGAAATTGTATTTACTTGGGCTGTTATGGAGGTTGATATATTTTCACTACATAACAAGGTCAAAAAGGATGATCGAGTGATTATGGGCTTATTAATAAAGAAAAAGGTTTTAGGGATTTCGATATAGCTTAATCATTGAAAGGTCGTATCAAACTAAAAAACACTTCAAGAAGAATCATGCGCTAATGAATCCCAGCTACCACATTGGAAGAAATTCTTAGCTTTTGAAAGGATTGTGCCGTTTTTAACCAAGAACAAGAAAGAAAATGGTTGGCTTAGTGTAATGTGTTGTGTTTTTGGGATATGTGAGGCATACGAACCGTGAGTTTATTGATATGGGTTTTTGGTAAATCATATAATGCTATATGGAAAGTGTACATATATATTTTTTTTTTTTATCTATCAAGTATATAATACTTACATTATTTTACTACTCCGATCTAACATATTATTTACTCAAATATTCTTAACAATTGATCATTTATCTCTTGAATGTTACAAAAATAAGACTTAAACTTATTTATATATAAATTTTCATATTTTTGCAACATATTTTCATATTTTATAAGTGTTAATTAAAAAGTTATTTTTTTAATCAAATCTTTATAAAAATCCATGAAATGTTATTTGTGTTTGTTGTTACACATTTTATTTATTTTGTTGTTACCTTATTTTTACTCTTTTTCTACGAGAAATGTTCTCAAACTTAATTAGCAAAAAACATTAGGTGCCTTTTATATCTTTTATAGAATTTATTTTATTTTTATGTAGCATTAATATTTTCTATTCATACGTCTAACTAACATATCACTTTTTCACATAATATCAAAAATTGTTCTCTTCTATAAACTAATTTCTTTTCATAACAGATTCAAAACTACTATTCCACGGTTCTTAATTTAATCTCGTGAATTTCACGGGTCAATAACCTAGTATGTATATAATTACTAGATTTTTTCTCACCCACTTAACTTTCACACCAATACTAAATACGAATGTAAATCTAAATTCAAATCTTAATCCTAAGAGTGCACGGTGCAAGCCGTTGTTGGTCCGTCGTTCGCCAAAACGCACGAATGGCGCCGCCGTTCTGCACTGGCAGCGACGTCGTTCGTCCTTCGGCCAGCCCACCAACGGCCGTTATTGGCATTTTTTTCTTTTTTTTAATTATTATTTGTTTTTGTAAGTGAGTGAGTATTTTTTGTGAGGGTTTTTGCAAGACCTACATGCACCAATAAGTGTTATTGATTTTTTTTTTTAAAAGGGTGTTTTAGTTATTAGTGTGTTATTGATGAAATTGCGAGGTCACACTGAAATGGCAACCCAATAACAAATCATTAGGTTCAAATGCACCTAGCTTTCTAAACTCATACAAACCAATAGGCCCTGATTACTGTTGTGACTCATACAAACTCTACACTAATGATATTCATTTTATTGTCGTGAATGTATTTTAAGCAATTTTTTTTTTGGACCAAACTTCATTAATAAATTATATATGATTATAATTTACATCAAGGTGGTAGGTAAGCGGGCAACAAGCTGCGCCGCCACCCCTTTCTGGATAGCAAAACCTATTCTACTGAAAACATATTCGTGGCCAGTCGGAGCCGATACATTGCTGCGAACAATCTTACGAACCCGATCCAAGAAACGCACAGCTTCAGGGGCTAAGGAACCGAAAGTGTCAAATGCAAAGGGAACAAACACGTGTTGATTCTCGGAGCAGGCTTTGTCATGTTTGTCCACTTTCTTCATCTCAGCCTTCATAACAGCTTGTCCAGCCGTAAACCCATTACCCCGAAGATCCACAAGGGGGGATACACCAGTGAGGTCCACACAAGCATGTTTCCCCCCTGCCCATCCAAAAACCAAAACATCAGCGGGCCGCAGGGAGGACCTCCCCTCAGTAGGGTCTGTAAGGAAATTTACTGGAGCTTCCTTTTTCGCCGAAATCCCCGCCCTCCGAAGGACATCAAACAACACATCCCGCACCAAGTCGTGACGGTACTTAAACCCGGGGAGCTCTTTGCAGTGCACCGCATGTTCCCCAAACTTGTCCAAGACGACCTTATGACACACAGGGCAAGGCTCGTCCACTGGGAACAACGGGATCATTAGACGATATTTAAGAATCGCCCTATATTCAATTGGAGACATGTGCTGCCCTAGCCCCTCAATGGGGATGACGGTAAGAAAATCCTGTGCGTGCGGTTGCTGAAGACATTCCATAACAGCCTTCTGTCGCGGGGAAAAAACCAAAGTCCATTTCCAAATTCTAGGAGATTTTACAGTAGAGGGCACTCGCCAAAGTTTGCTGAGGCTTTGGGGGGGCGGTGTCCTTACTAGTGAAACCGCCGAAATCAAAATCTGGGAGGGACGCATGCAAATGCCCCAACGCCTGCCCATAATCAGAGTCAAGGCTAGAAACCCCGCTGTTACGCAGGATATGATCCTGCAACTCCCATGATTGAACCCTGGAAGCTACAAAAGCATAGGAGGAGACATCTTTCGCTGAAAGGAGCCCCAACCCACCATAGCGAGAAGGGAGGGAGGCAACCCTCCATTGAAGATCCCCAAAAAAGGTCCCCCACAAGCAACGATATCTTCCACAACACTCCTTAACCCATTGTCAAACACACCCACAGCCTCATCAGAAAAAGAAGGTTGGCAAGTGCGTAACCCAAACAACAGCTTAGCAACTCCCATACAAGAGCGTAGAAGGAGAAGCTCACTTTGAGGGTCCTCAAGAAGGGGAAGGCACCTCATAAGTTCCACTGCACGCAAAGCCCTTTTAACCGCCAGGCCGCTAATAAAATCCGCATCCCTGCTGACAGCCCCACCAAGAAGTTTCACCCCTTTATCCGGCCTCCCGATCTCCACGGGAAAAAGACCTTGTTGCACCTTTAAACCATTACAAGAAGGCCAGAAAACCTCGGTTTTCTTGATGTTAAGCTTAAGCCCCAAGATAGGGCCCTCCGTCTGAATAATATTTAAAGCTTTAGCAACCTCAACTGCGTTACCAATTAAGGTTCCATCATCAAGGTACCAAGCCTGAAAGGGGAGGGAACAAAATTCCTGGACCCGCTGAACAAGGGGGTGTAAGGCTAAAGCAAAAAGAAGAGGACCGAGGGGGTCCCCTTGTTGAACCCCGGTAGTAGCCCCAAGGCAAACATCCCCGACATATAACCTGGCAGGTTGAGTGTAGAGGAATTGAACCCATGGGGCAATCGAAGGGCAACGCAGACTAACCTCCCGTAAAAGAGCCGTTTTATCCACAAGGTTAAATGCGTTAGAAAAATCCACCGTAAGCATAGCCATAGCCCCGTCTGAGTGGAAAGAATTAAGGAACCTGTTTGCACTATGGAGCACAGCCTCTGCCCCATTCGGGATCCCCACCCCGAATTGGAAATCCTCGAGATAAGCAGCCATCTCTTTCTTGACTTTATGCATAGCTACTTTGGAAACCAGCCTCCTCCAAATAGCACCTACAGCGATTGGCCTAATCCCTTTATCAGGCTTGAGCAGGGGAGTCAGGGGAGCTGAGGTAACGAACTCGGCGAGGACTTTGGATGGATATAAGCAATATAATAAAATTTAGTGTTTTTTTTCTTCCTTTTTTGTTGTTGGCAAAACGTAGATCAAATCGACAAAACATTTAAATTGAAATGGAATCGGTCTTGTTAGTTTGGTTTATGTAAAATCCATCCGAAGCAACAAAATCAAAATGGAAGTGATATCATGAATATTGTTTTCGTCAAGATTTGCGGATAACTCACGCTGTATATATTATTAGAGCGTCAGGTGTCATAACACCGTTAACATCAAAAAGTGCAGCCACATCAACGCCACATCTACGCAACATCAACACCTACACTTTTAACACCAACACCCAAAAACATCTCTCCCTCATAACATCTATAATATTCATAACCAATGTTGCAAAAATCGTGAATCGGAAGCGTGGCGGTCGACCACCCTGCAGCGATTAATCAGCCAAGGCGGGATTAATCGGTGATTAATCGGATTGGCATTTATTGCATGTTTTGGGTATTTCTGGAGACCAAACTAAAGATCGTAACTGATTTCAAGCCTACTATGTTTTCAAACCTCAATAAAAGGCTCCAATTCTAATTATGAGACTCATTGTGTGTTATAAGTGAAATAAACGATCCACAAATTAAGTAGAATGCCTAAATTTTTAATTTTTTTTAAACCTGGCCGATACGGTCGATTTCTGGCCGATACGGCCGATTTCTGGCCGTTTTTTTCCCCAAACCGATTTTTTGTCCGATTTTCATAATTCGACAAGGTCGGCGGCCGATTACCAATATATCAGTGATTAATCGGCCGCCACGGCCGATTTTTGCAACATTGTTCATAACACAATCTTTTTTGAGACCACTTTGTTTATTTTCTTTTCTATTTTTTCAAACACACTAATTTATCATTTATTAAATAAATTTAAAAATTACAATATAATAATTAAAAAACAATACGAAATTGAAAAAAAAAAAACGATATAAAAACACGATCGTCCTAATTTGTCATTCATTAACTAAAAATAAAAATTACAATACGATAATTAGAAAACAATACGAAATTGAAAAAAAAAAATACAATGAGAAAAACACAATCGTTCTACTTGTTTCCTTTATGCATCTAACGAACTTTGGCACTGATGTTTTCTTCGATTCTGCTCACCAGTTTATACAAATCATTATGAATCTCGTAATCTTTCCAACCTTCTTCTTCCAGAAAAGCCACATTCGAAGCTAGTTTTTCAGGCAGAAGGTCTTTGCATTCTTTGTATGCTTTCTTCAGGTCATCTTTAGCTGAGTGTGCATTGTTAAACTGCTCAGGTAACTCGATAATCACTTCTTGTCGAATGGTATCCCCCTCGATTAGTTTCATAACACCATCTTTGATTTCTTCGACCGTGTGTGAAAGTGAACAAGTCATTTTTTGAATGTTTTTGTTGGAAGTAGATGTTAAATTATTTTTTGGTAGAGAGTATGATTTTGGGTAGAATGATTTGTGTATTTTTGGTTAAATTTGGCAAATATATAGAGTGGGATTAAAAAAAAGTTTTAAGCCGTTGATAAAGCCAACGGCTAGTTTTTTCAAACAATGCCCGTTGATAAGGCAAAATCATTGGCAACGCCGTTGGTAACGCGTATGGGGCGGTATGGTAACGACGCCAGTGGGGCTGCCACGTCCGCATAATGCCGGTTGGGGCGTTACCACACCTTATGCTCTTACATCTTCATATACCAAATGACTTATAGTCTAACGGTATATGTGATGCATATGATGAGTTGCATGCTAACTAAAAAGTTGTGAATTTTGGTTTGGGTATCAAAGTGTGAATATTTTAGGGTGCGTTTGGTTAGAGGGTTTAGCTATCAGGAATGCAAATGAAAATCAAATAAAATATTTGGTTGGTAGGGATAGGTTTCAGGAAACCCACAAACTATCGGTTTGGCCATACCCCACTGAAATGACAGGTTTAGTGATTCCTTTTATTTTTTTATGTATTACTCAAACCCAATGACAAACCAAACAATCTAATTGATAGATCCTTACCCATCGTCACTCATTCCCAAAGCTATTCCCATACACATAGTCATTCCTCCTTACAAACCAAATGCACCCAATTTTTTTAAGATTTATTAACTAGTCTCCGTGCCCAAACATGTAAAGCTTAACGAGAGTGTCCCTACAATAGTAGTCAATGATTGGTACATGTGGCGTAACGCGGAGATCATATGGTATCAAATCCTAACTCACATGTCCCTTTAATCATGATATTATGTGGAAAACTAGAAGGGGGGTTGAATAGTTTTTACCGTTTTTCAAGTTTTATTTGCTTTGTTACTATATGTTAATTTCAAAGGAAACAATCACAAATAAATAATTACACAATGTAAACAAAAGATAAAGAGAGGAAAGATCAAACCACACGACACTGTTGTTTATAGTGGTTCGGCTACAAGGACTCTCTTCCTTGCCCTACTCCACTCCCCGAGTTTCCTACTCGAGAGTTTATCTTTCACTAAGAAAAAAACTCCTTTTCTAGGCGGAGAAAACCTTTACACGTCGCTTACTTCCTTTTCCGGTACTAAGCTAAACACCGGGTTCTTTCACAAGGTAGAACCAACCTGACGTCGCCTATTTACTTTACCGACACTAAGCTAGATGTCGAGTTCTTTACACGGGTACAACTACTCCCTACACTCTTTTGTGCTTTAAGGACTAAAGCACTAACCACACTCACTGATTACAAATGATAAATATGATGTGTGAAACAAACTACAATATCATACAGTAATGCAACTAAAGGATTACGGTTCTGTAGATCCTTGAATGCTTGATCTCTTTTCTACAAAATGAAAGATCAAAGTGAAATGCAACTATGAATGATGTTAGTAAGATATGTACTGAATGAATATGTGTGTTAAAGCTATATGAGTGATGAGAGAGCCAAATGATCAGCTTCCTATTTATAGGCAAGCTGATCTTCAGCTCACGGATCCCACGGATCCCTCACAAGGGATCCATCCTTCATATGATTTGGATCCGTGGGATGTGACAGCTAAGGTTTAGTTGTCTCTTACCATATCTTAGTTGTATCTTACCAAATCATCCAAGATCCTCAAATGTCAACTATGTATCTTGCAAATCTAACCAAGATATATCAAAGATATTGTATGTGATGCATGCAATGATGTCATGGAATGGTTTTAGAATTAAAGTTTCCTTTTAAGGAAACAAGTTACTAAATAAGCAAACTTGTAATTCTTGGTTAATATGTGAAGTGTAAAATGTGTACTTTAAGAGACTTAAGCTAGTATTTATTATTTGCTAAAAGATATTCCTTTTATTTGTCATTAACAAAACTAATGAAAGATCAAAGAATATAAATAACGTTTTTGAGACGCTATTTGTATTAACAATCTCCCCCTTTTTGTTGATGACAAAACATAAGGTATATTTTTGAGCAAGAGAATAAATATAGCATGAGTTCTTAAAAATATATATTAAGTTTGTTTATTAAAGAAAAGTTTTGTAAAAAATGTATGTACTGTGATGAATCACAGTTGATGCAAACTTAGTCCCTTTCTCCCCCTTTTTGTCGAAACAAAAAGAGTAGCGTAGCGGAATGCGATTTTGAGAACTTTTAAAGCTCCCCCTTGTTTTATACTCCCCCTAGATGGAGTAATTAAGGAAATGATTCATGAATCTACAAAACAAACGGTTAGTATATGAAATGCTTATGAGATGCTCCCCCTTGATGTATACTCCTCACTTCTCGAGTACCAACGTATACTATGAAGGGTATGATATGCTGCAAATGAAGTGTTAGTAATGAGTGACTTCAATGAAGAAGTAGAATGCTTGTGAAGTATTCTCCCAAACAAGCCTTTCAATATGTTTTGACTTTTAAAAGTCAAAGTAAGTGTCTGATCATTATTTTTACCTAAAGCAATCATAATTATAGGTTAGATAATGATGTTAGTTCACAATGATAATGATAATATACAATATGTTGATCACTCATAAGCATAAAACATCACATAAAACATCATATTCATAGATAATGAAAATTTTGTGACAAAAGTCACAATGATGAAATGATGTTACAATTACAATAAAAAGACATCCTGGAAAGAAAATAAAAAGTCCTAAAGCAACAATTTAAAAGGTCCTAACAACTAGTCTAAAAAGCTCCTATTGAGGAGGATGAGAGATTGCGTTTAAACGTTCAAGAACATGGTTCAAGATGAACCTCATCTCATTTTGAAGCTCATGGACCAAGATGTTGGTCCTTTGGGCCAAGTGAGCCGTTCTCTCACAATGTGCGCAATCATGACTTGAGAAGCCGGGAGGAATACTAGGCTCCAAGTTTTGTGGTGGTGGTGGTGATGGTGGTTGGTTGTTGTTGTTGTTTGATGGTTGTTGTGGTGTTTGGAGGGAGTTCATAAGAATGTTTTAAATGTCCATTGCTTCATGAAGGCGATGGTCAACCATACCCGAGAGAGTATAGAGTTGGTTTAACTCCGCACTTATCTCCTCTTGTGTTTGAGGAATGTTGCTCCACATTGCTTCATCAATGGCAATGAGTGTTGAAGTTGGTGATAGTGGTGGTATTTGTGGACGAGGTTGTGGTGCTTCACGGTATAGAGGACCATGAATCTCCGGATGGAGAGGATGAAATAGCATAGGTTCTAAGTTTTCAAGACTTATTGGCGGAGGATTGGTGGATGTAGGTGGAAGATCTTGTAACTCTTCAAGATATGGTTGTGGAGATGTTGGTGGTGTTCTAAATAGTTCCATGGGTTGGAGTTTTGGTGAGGATGGTGATGAGGCAGACATCTCAGACTGTGATGGAGCGGGAGCAGGAGCGGGTGGTGGTGTGGTTGCTACAGGAGTAATGGTAGGAGGTGGTGTTTTTATAACTACATGTGAGGGAGTTGGAGTGGATAAAGTAAGGAATTTTCACTAGCAATGGGTGAGGATATGTTTAGTGGTGATGATTCTTCAAAGGATGAGTTGTGAATGTTGATGAAACAACAAGGTTTCACACTCATACGGGCTGTTCGTTTTAGTGGCTTGGATGTGGAGGAGTTGTGTGATTTTGTCATTGAGACTTTTAGGTTAAGTATGATAGCTAAAATGTACAGGAGAAGAGATGGTTGTGATGTGAATTGAAGATCCTAAAGTGCTAATTTATAGACAGAAGGTTTGTGAGTCTGTGTGTTTGGATTTGATGTGAATCCAATAGAGAATGTTGGTTTCTAATGATTTGGAACTAAAATTTGTGCAGGTCATATCAAGGAAGTCAATCCATTGAGCTTTGGTTGAGTAATATGTTGTGGATTTGTAGTTAATACAAGAAGATAGTGGAAAATCTGATGATTTGATATTTCCACGGATTTGACGGATCCCTAAAAAGGGTTCCTTCTTTGTATCAGTTTGGTAACTCACACCTAAAATTCAAAAATTTAAATTTTGGTGGGAATTTTTGTTCCTAAGTTTCTAAGAATTCCTAAATGATTCTAAGAGGAATTATGATCAGAGGATGAATCCTAAATGATACTAAATACTAAGATTTAAGAATCGTGATAAGTCGAAAAAGTTTTATAATTTTACTGGGAAACCTGCGGATCCAAGATTAATCAAATGCGGAACCTTGTTCAGGGATCCGCCAAATCCGCAGGTTGGCGGATGGCGGATCCAACGATAAGCCTTGGCGGAGCCCTTGTTTGGGATCCGCCGGATCCGTATGCCTAAAACTTAAAAACTAAACAGAACATATGTCATATTTCTCGTTTTTCGACGAAAACCCGAAAATTCACCTAGACCTTACTTAGCATCTAATATGTATAGCAAAACAACTAAATATGATAACATTAACACATGATTGCACATAGTTTAATCCGTACTTAGAAACTTACCGTTTTAGGTTTTATGCCAAACACTGGCTATAACCCGGAAAATTGATAACCATGATGGTTACCTACCTGCAAGTGTTAGTTATTACACATACACAACAAGTATTATCAGATAAATTCTAGACACATAGAAGTTTAACATCACAACATCCAACATTGTTCAAAACCAAACACTCCATCATGTAAGCTTTTTCTTCAATTTCTTCATCCCCTTGTGCAATTTCATCATCCAACGACCAAGATTCTTCACCATTCCTTTGATGTTTCGATACTCAGCGGATTCATTTTGAATTGGAGGAAGATGGCTTAAGTATTCGGGTGGAGGAATCCTAGAATTTGGCAATCCATCATCTTCACTCATTGAAGATGATGAGGATGATGTTGGTACACGAGGACGTTTGCCCTTACCAACACTAACCCTAAAGTCGCTCAAAGGAACGAAGGTATGTTCAATTTCATTGTAATCCAGAACAAAGCCTAAATGGTTTGGACGAGCGGGTGCAAAGGCTCTATAAAGTCGGGTTAAGAGCATACCATAAGGCATTGCAATCTTGCTTTGAACCGGAATGTCACACATTCTTTTGGCAACATAATAAGCAAGATTGAAGGGTTGATGAGTAGATATGTTGTACATCATATGACACAAACAAGCATTGATATGATCACGGTTTCCTATGGTGCACATCACATTAGCCCTTAATACATCCTCCATCTTCTTGAATTCGGGTTTGAGTTCATTAAGCTCCATTGTAAATGGATCTCTAGCAACTTCACGACCACGATACATTCTTGTGGGGTTGTTCTTATGAATGAAGAGATGTTCCCTAATCACTTCTTTTGATTCGAGAGGAGTGACATATGGTGCCGTCCTATCGAGATTAGAGTCTAAGATTGTTAAGGACCATTTGTCCGAGTAGATACATGTCCCTTGGTTTGGAATTCCCAAGACCTCACCAAATTGATCAAGAGGGATGTTGACAAGATTTCCATTTAGAGTGAAATGAAGGCTTAAGTAACCTTGGTCACTTGAACTAAGACCTACACTAGCATAGAACTCAAGTATGAACCTAGGAATGATTGGTTCATCTATATCTAAAAGAGAATCAAATCGAATTGCGGCTAATTGTTCCCTAAGTTGAGTTCCTTCATAGAACGATGAATCTACAACTCTACCATCATGGACATACTTTTTCTCTAAGGCTTTGAAAATTTCGATTTGGGCATTGGTTAGACCTTTGGTTTTGTGGACATTGGGTAAGTAGTTAACGGTTCTTTTGTGATCGTAGTTGGTTGCGGGAGGCATGATTTTCCTAAATACAGAAGTTACATAGTTTTAGTTAAGATGATCAAAGGAAGTGTAAAATTCCTAGTGTGTGCCTACATGGGGACAATGTGGAGGTGCGGTTATCTCGACTTCTTTTGATGCAAGAAAAATTAGTTTATGCAAGTTTTGTTTACAAACGAGAGATAACCCAAACGCTCCTATTTCAATGTAGCTACGGTTGAATGTACCCGAAAATACATATTAATTATGTATTCCCTTTAGCATTCAAGAGACATTATGCAAGTGAAGTCTAAAAGGTAACGTTTTTGCATTTGTATGAACAATGTAAGAAAAATCATTTTACCTAGTCGTTAGAAGATTTTAGTGAAAAATTTTCATGGGGTTTTTGTTAAATTAAGACAATGTGCTATGAGATGCAATTCCTAACTAAGAAAAACATGTTTTTAAGTATAATGCAATAAATATGCTTCATGATTTTTCAAGAATTATGCATATACCCCAAGTTTTGGTTTTTGAGCATGAAATGGAAATCCTAGACGCAGATCAGGAGTATAAATATGATAAGAATACTTACAGTGATGTTAGAAGCACAAATTTGTGGAAGAAAATGGTCTAAATTGTGATGGAGATTAAGTGTGTGTTGAGTATAGTAAGGTGATATGTTTTGGAGTGAGGAATGAATAGTAGTTGTTCTTGTATATTTAATAATAAACTGAACTCAGCATGCGACGGATCCGGCGGATCCAAAACAAAGGATCCGTCCTTGTTGTCGATTGGATCCGCGGATCAGAACACATGTTTTGGTTAAGTGTCGTGTATGGCTAAACTAATGTTTGTACTTATGTTTCACCTAATCACTAGCTTCCATTAATCCTAATCCAAGTCTAAGATAGTTGAAAGGTTCTCGTTTAAGTGGTTTTGTGAGAATATCGGCAATGTTGTCCTCTGAGGAAACTTTCTCAATTGAGATGATTCCCTTCTGTACATTGTCGCGAAGGAAGTGATGGCGTATTTCAATATGTTTGGTTCTAGCGTGTTGGACTGGATTTTTGCTTAGATCGATAGCACCTTTGTTGTCGCAAAGAATGGGAATGTTGTTGAGTTCAATTCCATAGTCGACGAGAGCTTGTTTCATCCACAGTGCTTGTTGACACGCCTTTCCTGCAGACACATACTCTGCCTCTGTTGTTGAGATTGCGAGGGCAGTTTGTTTCTTAGCGAACCATGATGTTAGACAATATCCTACAAAAGTACAAATACCGCTAGTACTTTTCCTATCAACATAATCACCTGCGTGATTTGAGTCAGTATACACTATGGTTTCTACACCCGTTCCTTTGGGATACCATAATCCTAAGTGTGTAGTACCTTTGATGTACCTAAATATTCTTTTAACGGCTTCAAGATGGGACGTTTTTGGATCTTCTTGAAAACGTGCACATAGACAAACACTAAACATAATGTCAGGCCTACTAGCCGTAAGATAGAGTAAACTACCAATCATTCCTCTATATTTAGTGCTATCTACAGATTCATTTTCTTCATCCTTAGTAAGTTTGGTTTCGGAGGACATGGGTGTTCTCATGGGTTTTGAGTCTTCAAGACCAAACTTCTTAAGCATATCTTTGATATACTTTGATTGGTTGAAGAATATCCCATCTTCTAATTGTTTAATTTGGAGACCTAAGAAAAATTTTAGTTTCCCCATCATACTCATTTCAAACTCGTCATGCATGATTTTTGAGAAATCGTCGCATAACTCTTGACAAGTTGAACCGAATATAATGTCATCCACATATATTTGGACTATGATAATATGTGATCCCTTTTTCTTGGTGAAGAGAGTATTGTCTACTAGGCCCATGGTATACTTATGGTCAACTAGGAAAGTCTTAAGTCGATCATACCAAGCTTTTGGAGCTTGCTTAAGTCCGTATAAAGCTTTCTTAAGTTTGAAAACATAATTTGGTTTTTCAAAGTCGGCAAAGCCGGGAGGTTGTGCAACATATACTTCTTCATTTATAAGACC
This sequence comes from Artemisia tridentata subsp. tridentata, assembly GCA_021014915.2. Lineage (NCBI taxonomy): Eukaryota > Viridiplantae > Streptophyta > Magnoliopsida > Asterales > Asteraceae > Artemisia > Artemisia tridentata. Next base: position 276,303,552 of record CP139509.1, read on the forward strand.
ATTTAAGAAAGCACTTTTGATATCCATTTGAAATAACTTAAAATCATGTGCACATGCATATGCAAGTAATATTCTAATAGACTCAAGTCTAGCTACGGGTGCAAAGGTTTCATCGTAATCTATACCTTCTTGTTGATTGTAACCTTGAGCTACTAGCCTAGCTTTATTTCTAGATATAATACCTTTTTCATCCATTTTATTTCTAAAGACCCATTTGGTGCCTATTATGGTTTGGTTTTTAGGTGGAGGGACCAATGTCCAAACATCATTTCTAATAAATTGATTAAGTTCTTCTTGCATAGCAATTACCCAAGATTCATCTTTTATTGCTTCATCTATATTTTTAGGTTCAATAGTTGAAATAAAACAAAAATAATTACTTTCATTTTGAGCTTTGGATCTTAATGTTCTTTCATTAAGTTTTCCTATGATGTTTTCTAATGGATGACTTTTAGTTTCTTTAATATTGACTATTTCTCCTTTTACGGGTTCATTGTCATTTTCAATGTTTTCTGTATCATTAACCATTTGACTTTCAACTAAGTCATCATCTACCAAAGGTGATGTCTTAGAGGGAGGTGGACTTTCGTTGAATGTTACGTTCAACGATTCCTCGACTCTTGATGTTTCCTTGTTTAATACAATGTATGCTTTATTGTTTTGTGAGTACCCAAGAAATACACCTTCATACGACTTTGGGTCGAACTTAGTGAGATAATCCTTTGTGTTTAAAATGAAGCACTTGCTTCCAAAAACTCTAAAATATCCTAATGTAGGCTTTTTGCCTCGATAAATTTCATAAGGAGTTTTATTTAAAAATTGTCTAATTAAAACTCTATTTAGGATATATGTAGAAGTATCTACAGCGTGACACCAAAACTTTTGAGGTATGTTTTGTTCATTTAACATAGTTCTACTCATTTCTTGAATTGTTCTATTTTTACGTTCTACTACACCATTAGATTGAGGTGTACGAGGAGCCGAGAAATTATGAGTTATACCATTTTTATCACAAAAATTTCCAAATTGAATTTCATTGTCAAATTCTCGACCATGGTCAGTTCTAATAGATACTATATTACTTCCTATTTGATTTTGAATTTTCTTGCTTAGAATTTCAAATTTGTCGAATGCCTCATTTTTAGTTTTCAAAAACTTTGTCCATGTATATCTAGAGTAATCATCTACTATGACTAAAGTGTAAAAATTTCCTCCATAACTTTGTATAGCCGACGGGCCAAACAAATCCATATGTAATAATTCTAGGCATCTAGATGTAGATACCATGTTTTTAGCCTTATGGCTATTATGTACTTGTTTCCCAATTTTGCAAGCATCACAAAAGTGTTGGTCATATTTCAACTTGGGTAGGTTCCTAACGAGTTCTTTGGATGACAAAGATTGAATAAGCCTCATATTAGCATGACCTAAGCGTCGATGCCATAGAGTTGAGTTTTCGTCCAAGGAGGCAAGACATAACTTATCTTTAGGTGTTTTATCTAACTTCATAACATAGACATTATTCTTTAAAACACCTTTTCCTACGGTTATGCCATCTTTAAGTATTTTACTTCCATTTTCACTGAAAAGGACGTTATACTTTTTGCGGCACAATTGACTTATACTAAGTAAATTAAATCCTAAATTATCTACATGAGCAACATCATCAATAGATAGAGAGTCATGAGAGATTGTACCTTTTCCGATGATTTTACTTTTAAGCTTGCTACCGAATGTGACATTACCTCCGTCATACACTTGATAGGTTGAGAAAAGATTTTTGTTTCCCGTCATGTGTCTTGAGCACCCACTATCTTTGATCCACTCATCAGGTTCAAGATCAACTTTCAAGCATACCTCTTCTGTGTCATTAGCCATAAGTGCCATTTCGTTGTTCTTAGGCTCATCATCATCATCTCCTTCACTATCGCTCCAAGCTCCACTAACGAAGGCTCTTTGAGACTTGGTCTTTGGAGGCTTTGGACATTCTCCTATTAAGTGACTGGAGTCACCACACCTATAGCATTTCCTATCAACCTTACCTTTCTTATCGTCACGATCTTTCCGAGAGGATTTCTTTTCATCACGAGGTGGTTTTACAAACTTTCCTCGTCTCCTGAAGAATTTCTTGAAATCCCTCACGGCCATGGCATACTCTTCATCATCACTGTTTGAACAAGACTCATCATCATCACTTGACTCGACTTTGGCTTTCAAGGCAATAGACTTAATCTTCTCCTTTTTGCCTTTGACAATTTCCTAGTCTTTTTCCATAATCATTTCGTGAACTTTAAGGTTTCCTATGAGCTCATCCAGTGTCATGCTTGAGAGATCTTTAGATTCTTCAATAGCAGTCACCTGTGCTCTCCATTTCGGATGGAGTGCTCTTAGAAATTTCCTGACAAAATTCTTACTAGAAAAAGATTCATCAAGTGCTTTAAGTGATGTAATAATAGTATTGAACTTAGCAAACGCACTATCAATGGTCTCATCTTCAGAGATAACAAATTGTTCGTATTGTTGGACAAGAAGATCAATTTTGTTATCTTTTACTTGTGAGTTCCCTTGATGTGTGATAATAAGATATTGCCAAATATCCTTAGCCGTTTTACACATAAAAACTCTTTCATATTCTTTCTTAGGTAAGGCATTATAAAGCATCATTTTGGCTTCATTATTTTTGGCAATTAGTTTTTTTTGCTCATCACTGTGACGAGTAAGAGAAGCTCCTTCATCCCGACCACCCGAAATATTATTACTAATAGGTTTGTAATCACCATCAACTATAATATACCATAGATCTATGTCCTTTGACTTTACATAAGTCTCAAAGCGATTTTTCCAATAAATAAAACAATTTGGTTCAAATAGAGGTGGTCTCTGCATAGATTGCCCTTCTTTAAAGTTTTCAAAATCCATGGATCGTTTTAAGTTTTAAAATACAATATATTTTAAAGATCTTAAGTAACGTAGCTCTTGATGCCAATTGTGGAAAACTAGAAGGGGGGTTGAATAGTTTTTACCGTTTTTCAAGTTTTATTTGCTTTGTTACTATATGTTAATTTCAAAGGAAACAATCACAAATAAATAATTACACAATGTAAACAAAAGATAAAGAGAGGAAAGATCAAACCACACGAAACTGTTGTTTATAGTGGTTCGGCTACAAGGACTCTCTTCCTTGCCCTACTCCACTCCCCGAGTTTCCTACTCGAGAGTTTATCTTTCACTAAGAAACAAACTCCTTTTCTAGGCGGAGAAAACCTTTACACGTCGCTTACTTCCTTTTCCGGTACTAAGCTAAACACCGGGTTCTTTCACAAGGTAGAACCAACCTAACGTCGCCTATTTACTTTACCGACACTAAGCTAGATGTCGAGTTCTTTACACGGGTACAACTACTCCCTACACTCTTTTGTGCTTTAAGGACTAAAGCACTAACCACACTCACTGATTACAAATGATAGATATGATGTGTGAAACAAACTACAATATCACACAGTAATGCAACTAAAGGATTACGGTTCTGTAGATCCTTGAATGCTTGATCTCTTTTCTACAAAATGAAAGATCAAAGTGAAATGCAACTATGAATGATGTTAGTAAGATATGTACTGAATGAATATGTGTGTTAAAGCTATATGAGTGATGAGAGAGCCAAATGATCAGCTTCCTATTTATAGGCAAGCTGATCTTCAGCTCACGGATCCCACGGATCCCTCACAAGGGATCCGTCCTTCATATGATTTGGATCCGTGGGATGTGACAGCTAAGGTTTAGTTGTCTCTTACCATATCTTAGTTGTATCTTACCAAATCATCCAAGATCCTCAAATGTCAACTATGTATCTTGCAAATCTAACCAAGATATATCAAAGATATTGTATGTGATGCATGCAATGATGTCATGGAATGGTTTTAGAATTAAAGTTTCCTTTTAAGGAAACAAGTTACTAAATAAGCAAACTTGTAATTCTTAGTTAATATGTGAAGTGTAAAATGTGTACTTTAAGAGACTTAAGCTAGTATTTATTATTTGCTAAAAGATATTCCTTTTATTTGTCATTAACAAAACTAATGAAAGATCAAAGAATATAAATAACGTTTTTGAGACGCTATTTGTATTAACTCACATGTACCTTTAATCATGATATTATGTGATTTTCCTCTTTCATGTTGACTGTGAGACTAGTTGGTAAGAGCAGCCAAAAATTCAGTTACCTTTTCTCTTTTATTACTTTAACGAGAGCTTTCTCTTAAACAAGTTTCGATTTCGTTTAGACACAAAGTCCTTTTTTTGACTATACATGCATGTAACAACACAAAGGATTAGAATCCTCCCAAGTTGAGTCAACCATGATACATCATGTTCACCAATCATAAATAAGCTAAATACATATAACATTTTCTTTTAATGAAATATCAAGGGTCCACTTGTTCATTTCTACTCACCAAAAACTCAATATGATCAATCATATTTGACCACGACTTGAGAGGATCTTAATACAACTAAAATTGATAACACCTAAAAAATTATTGCAAACCGTTGAAAATTAATAATACTTAATAATAATTTCTGATAGTGAATGACATACGAGACATGACTGGGTACATCCAACTACTCTAAAGTCTGAATCATCATAGAGATTTTCGTTTCCTTTAGGGCTTCTAATTGTATAAGATAAATGATTTGTGTTTATAGTTAAGTTCATACTTCCTCTGTCTCAAAATAAATGTTCAGTTTGACTTTTCAAAGTCAAAATGGTTTAACTTTAACATTAAATATTTTTTTTGTATTATATAATAGTTGATGAAAAATTATACTAACGAAAAATATACTTGAAACTCAATTCATTCATATATTTTTCATCAAGTATTATACAACACACGCAAAAATAGATAATGTCAAAGTTGAACTAGTTTAACTCAAAAAAGTCAAACTGAGCACTTATTTTGAGATGGATATAGGAATATTTAACACGTACCTCTAATAAATACTACTAGTAAATAAAAAGTATATATGACCAGGCATACTTGAGGTGACAACTAATTAATTCTCATAACTGTTTCTTAGCTTAAGCATGTAATGGTTTTGAAAAAATTGTGTTATCTTTATTAGTAGGGTCTTTTAATGCTAGTAATTGGTATTCGTTATTGGTACTTGTCATATCTTTAAATCCAAAATCAAAATCAATAACTTTATATTTAGCAAAGTAGCATATGAAAATGAAAAAATTGAAAATTTGTCTAGTCACACTTTTTTCCAATAGTTTTCAAAAAAATGAAATTCTAATTTTTTTAAATTTTAACTAAGAATTGAAAAACTCATTCTGTCTTTCTCACTTTTTTCTTTCTCATTTTTTTCTCAATAAAAAGAGACGGGATCTTAAAAAGAAAACACATACACCATTCTAACCTTAATCTCTTGTGTCATCCTCTACTGCTCACCGTCACCATCACCGTCGCAATCCGAGGTAATCTTTTTAAAAAAAGAAAAATATAACTTCAACTAAATGTGTTTTTAAAATTTTCAATTCTTCTCTAAAAAAGAAAAACTATTTTCTTCTTACAGAATTTAAAAAGAAAAAAACAAAATTTTTTTTTGCAACTAAACAACATCTACGTAGTGTTTGGTATGCATGAATCGAAGGTGGAATTGAATAAATCATTACGATAGAATGAAAAAATGTTGTTTGTTTTAAGTTTTGTAATGGAATGGTTTATTTATTGGTTCATTCCATTACATCTGTAACAACCAATTTCATTACATAGTCACCCCCGAGTTTTTCTTCATTTCATTACGACATGGAATCACATTTTGCCATATTTCATTTATTTAATTCCTTTCCAATGTTCATTGCATCGTACCAAATAACATGCGTAAATGCTTTATTCCATTCAAACATAGCAACCAAATAGGTCAATGAAACAGTAACGACTCATTCAATTACTATTGTGACTTCATTACATCGTCGATTACATTAATGTACCAATTAATTACATTTATCCAAACAAACCCCTAGTTTCATTAACAATAAAAATGCCAAAAATCAAATTTTTAAATATTTGTTAATAGCAGGGTAATCTTTCATTTTTTTTTTTCTTTTCTTTCTAGGTACGATAAAGTGCTCAAACATTATTAGCAAGAGATTGACCACTAATGATGTCACTTTATTTTCCCCACAAATGGATTAAATTGTTTGGAATGAACTCAAGAGTTATGCCCCCAAAATCAAAAAGGTTGTTTGAATAGTTGTCAGAATCCTGATCCTGATCTTAGGATCTTACAATTTTGCGATAATGCAAAGTAAAAATGATCCGGATCCTATATAGGATCTTTGCAAGCTTAAGATCTTATAGGATCCCGATCTTGACCACTAACAACTACTCCCTCCGTCTCAATTTAATTATCCATTTTTCCTTTTATGGATGTCTCAAATTAATTGTCCACTTTCCTTATTTAGTAAAAACTAGAGAATCTAGTGGAGGAATATTCCATTTTAGTTGTTGAAAATTAAAGTGGCCCCACTTTTATTAAACTTTGTATTTTCTCTCTCCTAACAAATAAATTAAGACGGAAGGAGTAACAAGCAGTTCAAAATAATAATAATAATAATAATAATAATAATAAAATAAAAATACATATTTCTTTTGATAAATAAAATTTAGATTATTTTGACCAAATTAAAGCTAATTTTGATTTTTATTGGCCAATCAAAAGATTCGATTTCAAAATTGAGTTCTACAATCAGTCAATTAAAAAGATTCATTTTCTGAATTTGTATATTCTCTTACTATATATTACTTATATAAGAGATAAGAGATATGAAATCTTTCTTAAGCCAACATAATATTTTTTTAGCTATACTGACAAAAATATAGCAAATTCGCAAGTTTTTATTGTAGCACTTGTACCGGGTATAATAAGGAGTGTGGTTGTTGGTGTGATGCCACATGCATCATTGTCACATCAGCGTCAAATGTCATTGTCAACCAACCACTAAACCCAGTGCCCCATTGGTAATTAACACCAAGCCACCACACAAATATATCATATTTAAACACAAATATACTTCACAAAATACTCACATATTTTTTTTTCTTCTTTTACATCCAGCCGCGACCACCAAACCTCTCAAAAGAATTGCTTATCACGTTGATCATGCGCATATGTAATAGACGCGAGAAACAACGTGTCTTTGATTGCTCATCACCGTGGTTGGAAGCCGTATTACACCTAAAATTATAGTTATATCAATTATCTCAAGTAGAATGAATTGATGTAGGCAAACTAAAAGTAGGTGATAAGGCTCAAGGGTATGGGGCTGCTTCCCAGTCGATTATGCCCCTAATCGCCCCAAAGTTGCCCAAAACACCGCCCCCCTTGGCGATTAGGCTCTTCTTCACCTTCAGGCGATCCATATGCGTCGCCCTCTTTTTTTTTTTTTTTTTTTTTTACCCAGTTTTTGTTGGCTACGTGTACAAGGTTTATATTACTCCACTTATTGTCTGCCACGTGTCGTGAGTCGCCCCACCCTCCTAAGTAGCCCCACTCCCTCTTTTTTTTGAGGCTACCCAACTTGCTGACTCAGCGCCACGTGACGCGAGTCGCCCCTCTCCTAGGTAGCCCCACTCCCTTTAGTCTAATATAGCAAAAGCTACTCAAGGTTAGCCATGTAGGCACCTAATAACAATATAAAGAGACAAAAAGAACAAAACAAGTGGATAGAAGTTTAGTTTAACGGTTTACGTACTGCATAGTTTGAGTATACATAACGTATAAAAGTGAAATTAGTTTATAGTTATTATTCCAAACAAATCATCTTTATATTTTTAAAAATTTTGTAAGTAACAATCTAGGCCTTAACGAGAAAACTTAATTCAGGTGTTTCATGCCGACAGACTAATCGTAATCATTCAATAATGTTGAATAAAGAGTTTTGTTTTCTTTAGAATATTGCATTAATTTTATTGATGAGTCACCTTAGTCCCTTTTTTTCCCAACCGTATCAAATGTTTTCTTTACCCATTTAACAACTTACCATTAAACATAACGAGCAGATATAATGCAAAGAATTCTTGTACGTTTACGTTTTCGTTTATTTTAAACACATTTTCTTTCCTTTGGACATACCTTTTATAAATCATTTCTATTTTTTTCACTATCACGTTTGATAATATATAGCCATCACTAAGTGGCCTAGTGATAGAGCACATGACCTCTTCACATTAGGTTTAAGGGTTAAAATCTCACTAGATACATATTTAAGGGTAGCTAGGGAAGAGACGAAAAAGGTCACGAGTATACCTCGGTAGACCACGGGTCCATGACACGTAAAACTAAGTTAAGAAAGTTTCATCCCATGTAACCTGAATAGAGAAAACATAATCCATTTTCATCCCATGTAACATGAATAGAGAAAACATAATCCATTTACCTGTTTATGTATCAAATCTTCTAATTATTCTGTATTTATTACGGTGAAACTTGAAGAAGAAAAAAATGTTGGTAATAGGTATCGAAATGCATGTTATACTTATGTACTGTTTGTTTATTAAGAGGCTTTGAATCTGAATCTGGTTCGTACATCTAAATCTGAATATGTGGTAGAAAAGTCTGAATCTGATTCCCGTCTTAATCTGAATAAGTGGTTGAAAAATCTGAATCTGACTCAAATAAAACTGTTTGTTTTTTGCAAAAATGCCTAAATGTTTTAAACTATCAGTTTTTACAATTTAAAAATAAAACAATTGCATTCGCACAAGAAATAAATTTTATTAAATATAAGAAAACAAATTTTATAATATACTCGTAATAAATTTAAAGTTAAAAGTCTTTTAAACAAAACATGCAATCTCATGTTTATTTGACAAAAATAAACGTCTCGGAGTTTAAATTGAAAATTTTAAAACAATTAATTATATGGGTCACGTTATAGTTGAGATATATGATTCTTTAACCGAACCTTCAACTTGAAAAAAATATGAATTGTCACATATCATCTTATACATTCTTTATCTAACAAAACATATGCAATTGTTATATTGAATACCTTTAATACTAAAAACAAATGTGAAACAAGAAAAGAAAACAAAGAAATGAACAAAAAAAAAAAAAAAAAAAACAAAAAAAAAAAAAACATAACAAAACCAAAACTAAATAATAACAAAAAATAAAAAAAATAAAAAATAATAAAAAAAAAAATAAAAAAAATATGTTAAGGCACCTCCTTCATATCTAGTTCTATAAGCGATTTATGTCTCTTACTGCCTTTTAATAGTCAGAAAAAAAACAAACTTTTTTAATGCTTATTGCTTCTTACCGCCTCTGAATGCCATGAAAAAAACAAATATTCTTAATGACCCAAATGTCTGACCATGTCTGAATGAGTCAGATTAAGATGTTGTTAAGAGACATTTTTGAAAAAACAAACATCACCTTATTAGAACATACTCGTATAATCCATTATTGCAATAATTATATTGGAGTGCTAGCTAGCTATTAACTTAACAATTAACATCGATATCATGCTTCTATAATGATGCGACCTTGTTTAACGTGGCGTTTCCCGAACCATTTAATTTGTGTTGTAATTAAACTAATAAATGATACGGGCTTAGAGTTAGATTTTGACGTATTATTCATTTATTGATTAATGTGCTCAATCAAATACCAAGTTTTATCTCTGAAGTTACGAAAGCTGATTCACTTTTAAAATGGTCATGAATTCTAATCCCGTGGCTATGTATTCACATGTTTTGTTTTTTACAGTTTAACTTATCGAAATATATGATCATATATAACCAGATATAGTTTTAGATATGTAACCGAATGATCAAGCAGGTATTTAAGATTACTTTCATTTATAACTTAACATGGTTCAAAGTTCAAAATCTTGAACAAATACTATAAATAGTATGATAATGATACGAAAAGTAAAGTTTTTATAACTTGACATGGTTCAAACTCTTGAAGAAATTAAGACCATAGGTTGACGTGTAAAAGTATTAAACTTCTACGAAAAGTAAAGTATTTACGAGTATATTGTAAGAGCATAGGGTATGGTGACCCCATGTTAAACTTTAACACACTGCCACATTAGCTTTAACCTTAAAAACACTCTTATCATAACTCACTCTTAACTCATCTTAACTCACATGCACGGTGTGGTAACTCACCTTAACTCACAAAAAAACATACCTTTAACGCACGTTAGGGGGTTAACGTGCCCCTTTAACGCAGGGCCTTAACTCACATGGGCGGTATGGTTAACACACCCTTAACGCACCAAATGTGAAACTTTAACGCAGCATTGGGTTACCATACCCCTTGCTCTAAAAGGGTTAAATTATAGAACTTTAATTATGATTAAACCTGTTAAGCATCTAGATGACTAGATACTACATGATCATCAAACAAATTGTTCTTAAGTTTAATAAAATACTTTTAAATTAATAATCCATGCCATTAGACATTGTTAAATGTGTACAGATGGAGGTTGTTAGCCTTTGTTGAGACTTGTGGTGCTTAGGTTAACCTCCATACCAACTATTCCAAAAAAAAATTAACCACCAAATAAAACAAACCCATTTTCTTGATTACCGTAATTTCACCTAAATTGGTCAAAATTACTCACACCACCTTTCATTTCTGTTCACCAAATCATATTCTCATGCACAACAAGCAACACCTTACCCCTCACCCTCATATAATACATGACTTGCCTCTCCTGTAACATATCTTTAGCATGGACTATCATCACATTTCACCTTCTACTATCAACTCCACTCAAACCATGTCTACTTCTTCTCTTTCTTTCACTCCAGCCACCGGGTTGAGGTTCGGGTTCTTTCAGGATGTTCAAATTCTAGAGCTTTTTGTTGCAGTTTTGGTTTTCGTAGTTATAAATTCTCTAAGGCAACGTAAACGAAAAGGGCTACCTGTGTGGCCATTTGTTGGGATGTTGCCTTCTTTAGTACTTGCTCTTCGTGTCGATCTATATGAATGGATCTCTCAAATTCTTTGTAGACAAAACGGGACCTTTACTTTTATGGGTCCTTGGTTTACCAATCTGAACTGTATTGTTACTGCTGATCCTCGCAACCTTGAGCATCTTCTCAAAACCAAGTTTCAAGCGTATCCAAAAGGACCTTATTTCAGACATGCTCTTCAAGATCTTCTTGGAAATGGGATCTTTAATGCTGATGATGACATCTGGCAGAAGCAGAGGAAGACCGCTAGCATTGAGTTTCATTCGGCCAAGTTTAGAAACATGACTACCGAGTCTTTATTAGAGCTCGTTCATGGAAGACTGTTGCCTGTATTGAAGGAGTCTGTTGAACAATCTACTGAGATTGATCTACAGGATATTCTCCTAAGACTAACGTTCGATAATGTTTGTATGATAGCTTTTGGTGTGGACCCTGGTTGCTTAAGTCCTGGGCTACCTGAGATACCGTTTGCTCAGGCCTTTGAAGCAGCTACAGAAGCAGCTATACTACGGTTTGTTAGTCCAACCATGGTATGGAAGATCATGAGGCATCTGAACATAGGATCTGAAAAGATACTGAAGCATTCGATAAAAGGAGTAGATAATTTTGCAGATGAAGTGATCCGAACCAGGAAGAAAGAAATCTCATTCCAGTCAGATGACAAGAAACAAAGGTCTGACCTGTTGACGATCTTTATGGGTCATAAAGATGAACAGGGAAAACCTTTTTCAGATAAGTTTTTACGTGATATATGTGTAAACTTTATACTAGCTGGAAGGGATACTTCATCAGTAGCGTTGAGTTGGTTTTTCTGGCTTCTTGATTGTAATCCAACTGTGGAAGAGAAGATCCTAAGAGAGATATGTCAGATCGTGAATAAAAGGGAAGAAGACGATGAAAAGGGGGATCTAGTTTTTAGACCAGAAGAGGTGAAAAAGATGGACTATCTGCATGCTGCTTTATCAGAGTCCTTGAGATTATACCCTTCGGTACCCGTGGATCATAAGGAGGTAACACTTGCTACTATCTATATACCCATTTACTAATGAACAGGTCAAATGAGGCAAAATCCGACCAAAGTATATTTTTAAAGCACAACTGCATACAAACTACTAACACGTTTCATCTAAAATAATTACTATTAGATTGTTATTGATATCGTATTTTCACATTTTTTATCTATTCAATAAATTAATAAATAAATGAAAAAATAGTTCCAGGTCAACAAAACCTGATCCAACCCATTTTGATTTATAACAATAATAATCAGTTGTTTTGACCTATTACCAACATGGCTGACCCGCCCATACTTCCACCTCTACTGCTAAGCATCCAATCAAAATAGCACAGAAAGAATTTGGCTTGTGGCCCTAAAAAATGAGTCACAGTGAATTGACTAGTTCAAATATTTGGCTTAACTATTGTTTCCTGCGGAAATTCAAAATACAGGTTGTTGAAGATGATGTCTTTCCAGACGGGACAGTGCTAAAGAAAGGAACAAAAGTGATTTATGCAATCTATGCCATGGGACGAATGGAGGCAATATGGGGGAAAGACTGCAGAGAGTTCAGGCCAGAGAGGTGGTTGAGGGATGGGCGCTTCATGAGTGAATCAGCCTACAAGTTCACAGCATTTAATGGCGGGCCCAGGTTGTGCTTAGGGAAAGACTTTGCCTACTATCAGATGAAATTTGCAGCCGCTTCAATGTTATATCGGTATAAAGTGACGGTGGTGGAAAATCATCCGGTGGTTCCAAAGCTTGCACTCACTATGTATATGCAACATGGGCTCAAAGTGAAGCTTCTCAAGCGTAGTGAGTCTGAACTCCAAATGTATCAGAATATCAATTATTGAGCTCCTAGTGAAGATGTGTGGTGTTTATGTGTTGTTTTTAACTTATTCTTTTTCTATTAGTTTTTGGTTTAAATTATTTTATATTTATAAGTCAATATTGTATTGCACAAAGTGAAGAAAGATGATGATGGATAGAGGCAGGCAACAGAAGGATATGCATTTTATTGTAACTTACATATAAATAAACGGATTGGGGGTGCTATTATCGGTTTTACTTAAGGTTGGAGGGATCTCTCGTGGGCCTGATTTTTTGTTTAATATAGTGAAGTTCTAGTACATATACCTCGTAGTAGTCTCGTACAGTGTCTATAATTTACATGTTCTAGTGCTTCTACTTGTTTTAAGCTTTCCCTGCCCATTCTTCATAGAATTCTTTCAATAACTCCTCCATGAACTTGTGCCTTTTCTCAGCCCTTCTCTTCCCTGCCTGAAATTCCAATAAGAAACAAAAAAATTACATGCAAATCAAATAACAATAAAAATTAATGCTTGGTTGGAAAAAAGTAGAGAGAGGTGGCAAATCATAAAAATGCGTTTCTATAGGGTAATTTGTAAAAGATTTGGGCACATTTAACCCTTTTTTTTTTTTTTTGAAATGGGCATATATAAGCGTTTCAAAAGTTAAATGGGCATTAACACATTAACGGCACATGTTCTCTCTTAGTTGGAGACCATTGCAATTGTTTTTTAAAATAAAAACTTATAAATATAATACATAGTTATTTAAATATAAATGAGGTGTTAGGTTTAGGGAATTTTTTTTGTCATTTTGGGTCTTTTCTAAATCGATTCGTATAACATGAGCCCGTTTGACCCGGCCCGTTTGGACCCGTGCCCGTTTGGACCCGTGGCCAGAACCCGCCCAGACCGCCCGTTTTGCCACCTCTAGAAAAAAGGACATGAGAATGGACTTCTGGTATTATCTAGTGCTGCTGAACTTAAACTTGTTAAGAATTTAATGCCTTTACAAAAGTCTCAAAATATGAACATATGATACAATATAACCACCTTTGTTTTCATTAGATCCTTTAGCTTAAGAAGCTTCTCGTGAAATTGATTCACAGTAGTTCACTCATCTTTCTTCATGTATATGTCCTTGGACAAATCCGGCCGAGGCTGTATGTTAGGATCATGAAGCACTCTGTTTCTACTTCCACCAAAGGTAAAACAACGAGCAATCCCTGGAACCAAAATCATTTAAATGTATCTTCAGTCATTTTCATATGAATGTCATGCTGCACTTCTTCAATGCAATTCACGGATCATTCTTGATATCTATTTTACTACTATTGCAGGTTGAGCTTGCTGCACTTCTTCATGACATAGGTGACTCATTATTTACTTGGCCCCTTTTTTAGTTAATTGCTGACTCTTTTTTAAAAAGGGCCAAGTAACGGTTAACAGTGCAGCAAGATGGTAATATAGTTAATCTCAGAATAGGGAACTTACCCATTCCCTTTATAATAGCTAAAATCTTGCTGCTATTTTCCAGATCCACACCCTCTTTTGCAAGGAACTCCACTACAACTTTCTCCTCGGATGGATCTGTGTCACGGTATAGGATATAGCAAAAATTATTTGCAATTGGACAGAAGGAAGTGAAAATTTTCACAAAACAGTTCAAACTAAATAAAACCATATGACTTTTCTGCCATTGAGTACTGTATGGACACACTACAGAACGCCAATAAGATATGAATCTATTACACTGAAACTTGACCAATATACAAAGTTTCAGAACATTCATTTGATTACTTAAGATTGATGCTTATAAGAGGAAAAAATTATGCAGAATACTAAAATCATACTTTCTTTTTCAAGAGATTTTCAAACAAATCACAGATGTTTTCAAAAACTGAAAGACGGAAATATTCCTTTTTACCTGCTTTAAGTATTTGTAGTCTCTTGCATATAATATGAAAAAAATATATATATAATATCATCAATAGCAACACAGGTATATATAAAATGTGATGATGTTTTTCTTTTGTTATGAATGGTAATGTAATAATGTATACTAAAATTACGCTAGAAGGAATTTCTGATTTATTAAATCCTAAATCAGCAATAGTAAATGACTCGCCTATATCATGAAGAAGTGCAGCAAGCTCGACCTGCAATAGTAGTAAAACAGATATCAAGAAAGATCCGTGAATAAGTCTGATATTCATATACTGAAAATTAACTATCACCACATAACCGCCACCAAGGTGGCTTAATGGTCAGGCACCCTAATGTCCTCTTCATGTTCAAACCTCACTAGGTACACATCTTGGGGTGGGCCAAGGAAAGGGTCAAAAACAGTCATGGGGGCACCCCAGTAAACCCTCATCCGTTTACCCGTTCCGTTTTTAACTATCAACACATATACAACCATACTAATGTACCCAAAATCCCAAATAGTATCCAAAATGGCACTTTTAAGTCAAGTAACTTATAATACTGTTATTTTACTAACGATCATATGTGACTCATCCCACACAAATAAGCACCACTGAAACAATCCAACGAAAATCAGAATGCAACCTTTCTTTTGAAAGTATGTGTTACCATTAAACTAAAGAGTGCATTAGTTTTCGGACCATTGTACTTTTAAACACTTTATTTCACGGAACTATAAGAACGATTCAATAGTGTTAGCTTAGTTTCAGAAAATTTTACTACAAGTATGATCCTGGAAACATTAAGGCTGTTTGGTTGGTGTTGCTTATTAAAACTGCTTATTTGCTCATTGCCTTAGAATACGACAGATTAGCAGTTTCTAACTGTCAGAATAACTTCAAACTACTTATCTTAAACCCTTAATTGTCAAACACTTAGGATATGTTTGGCAAAATTAGCATTAGCAGGAGTTGTTTTTGTTCAACTCTGAACCGTATACCAACTTAATATAAATAAACGAGCTTGAACCTAGTGTACTCAACAAGGCGAGTTTTCTTCGAACTTTATTTCATTTAACTCGCCATAAACATGGGTGGAGCCAAGCTCGAGCTCGTGAAATTTCTCACTGGCCAAGCTCGAGTTAATGTATGAGGCTCGAAAAGAGCTCGCTTCCGAGCTCGAGTTTTATAATTATAAATGAGCCGAGCTTGACTAGGGACGCAAGCTTGATTCGGCTCGTTTCCGCCGCCAGCTATTGCTACTTTTTATGCCTCACTCGTTTTCACAATAGTTATGACTTATGAACTATATATATAATGCTATACATTGTATGATTTTACATATTTGTATGAATTAATTATTTCTTACGAATTCAATATGTTGATTCAAGTCATGAAATGACATAACATGAGTGTTAATTCATACTTTCATTTACACATTTTCATTTAACTTCGATAAGCAATTTGTACATACACATGTTTCCTTATGCCCGTCCAACATTATACGAGCAAATGAACACAAAAACACCGAAAACTTGTTTCTCCTCGTCTATTTGCTAGATTAAACTTCATTAAACAAACTCTGAAGATTCATTTACGACACTATACTCGAGATTAAAAAAGATTTCATGGTGCTAAAACCTGCAAGAGAGATTATGGAAACCACCCACGACTATTTATGTGGATTTATATAAATCATGATCAATTGATATTTATATCATTGTAGCATTTTGTATTTGGTCTCACAAATCCTAAAAAGTTACAGTTGGCATCTTTTGATTGGATAAAAAGTGCCTAACAAGTTGAAGTGCTTCTTTTGGTTTGAATGTCGGTACTTGATGTCCAGCTCCTCTAACCGTTCATACATCAATCCATCATGTGTTATTGTCCATCCAATTGTACCTGGCTTTTACTGTACCATGGAATCCATTAATTCTTGAAGTGTTTTCAAGCCAAGTTTTTTCAATGAGAGTCTTGTTGAGGTTATGGGAATCCTTACGTCGTTATCTTCACTAAAACCCCAAATACGAATAACCCCGGCAACAAGTTTTCTAATAACCAGGACTCCAGGAGCACAGATACAGGAGCGTCACTCCAAAACGTTATAGAGTCACTCTTTGAAGCATGTAGCCCGTTATAACCAACAACACACAGTTGGTTTGATTGATCAAAAGGGGTATGTCGTTTTTAATTACCAACAATGTGCCCACGCGTATGGTATTTTTGTGGTATTCGCGTGGAGTGCCTCTTGAACTTTTGGATTGTTCAATAAGTGTCTGTTAATTTTAATCGACAGTTTGACACGGGTCGTACCCCGTGGGTTTCTTGTCCCATTCTTTCTGTAATCAAATTAGACATATAAATTCTCAATAACTAAGAATCGTGAGTAGTTAGAAGCAAAATATTGAAGTCACTAACACTATGTTCTCAATTTTTTTTTGAAGTTAAAAGAAAGGTAAGTAAAAAAAAGTGGAGTGAGGAAAGAAAGTATACAAAAGTATTTGTGTTCTCAAGTTAAAATAAAATGAAAAAAAATAAAATGAAAGAAAGTAAATAAAACCTATACTTTTTCATGTTCTCAAGTTGAAGGGGAAATGAAAGAAAGTTAACATAATTACAATAATGCCCTTCATATACACTCTATCAAAAACAACCGAGCAATGTAGAAAAAGAAATTCAGTCCATAAAGATACATTGCAAGAGAATGTCCAAAATCAGCATCCTATATGCCATTCCAAAGTATAATATGGTATCATATAGAATTTGGTTGCCAAGATGATAACCATACATCATTGAAATTACACAAAAACAAACAGCTTACTGCAATTAAATGCAACTAGTAGATACCACTACAACCAAAAAAACAACAGATTAGATCATTCATTTACCTGTTACAACACCCAAAATACAGCAGATCCAACTACATGTACATATATATTAGACCATATACCACTTGTCATCGACATTTAATCACCCGTACCCATCATTTCTGTTAAGACGGAAACCTGCATATCACTTGGACAATCGAAAAGTGCTTGAGTAAATTCTGGACCTTTTAGCAGAAAAACGAAGGCTCATGCCAAGACATCCTTTTCGAAACCCATGCGTTTCAACTCAGCATAGACTTCGGATCCTGAATACACTTGGGGACGTGATCCAACAATTGCCTAAAAATAAGTATATAAACACAAATATTACGTAACAAAACAAACTTATATAGCACAACACCATATAAGTTAATAATCTTCACCCACAAGTTCAGTATAGACTCCTTCACTTGCTGGACTAAGTGCTGTGTGTAAAACCCATGGCTAAGAGCACCTATTTTTCACATAATAATCAACGAAAAAACACCCCAAGTTGTCTAATTAAAACCTAAATGGGTCTAATTAAAAAAACCCTCAAATTGTCATTGTTCATCAACAAAAGAAAAATTAACATTAAATTAAACACATATATATGTAGAAGCATAAGGTAGTTGATTGTTACAAACCCGAGAAGAAGATTATTTCATGTGTTGAGATTTGTTATTTATGCGTCGATTATTTTTTTAGGTTGGTGGGTGTGATGGTGATAGCAGAGATCTGATAAAATGAGAAAAAATGATACAAGTATTGAGTTATAAAGAGGGCAATTGAGATATTTTACATTTCCCTCCTTTTTTTGTTCACTTTCACCCCAAAAGTGGGCGGAAAGTTTTGAAGCTAGACATCTCCCACTTTCACCCCTTTGCTATCACTTTACTTACTAGAAAAAAACTTGAGAACATGAGTTTTTTTATATCACACCACTTTCATTTCCTTTCCATCTTTTTAATAAACTTGAGAACATAGTGTAAGACTCACAAGAGTGGAAAGAAACTGAAGCATTCAGTAACCGGAGTAGATAATTTTGCAGATTAAGGGGCCGTTTACTTTCAACTTAATGTCCTGTTTGGTAACAAAACTGGCTGGAAACAAGAAACTTTGGTGTTTCTTTTTAACTTATTGCAAAAGAGAATCCTTAATGTGGAAGGGGGCAAAATTTGATACTGTTTCTATTCAGGACGTCTTAATACGATTTTTTTCCCGAACTAGTGTAGGTGGAAAAAATAAATTCGAAAAATTTAGAAAACTTCAAAAAAATTTATAAAAATTCAAAAAAAATTTAAAAATTCGAAAAATTTATGAAAATTCGAAAAAATTTATAAAAATTTTAAAAAAATTCAAAAAAATTTAAAAATACAAAAAATTTATAAAAATTGAAAAAATTTATAAAAATTCAAAAAATTTTAAAAATACAAAAAATTTATAAAAATTGAAAAAATTTATAAAAATTCAAAAAATTTATAAAAATTCAAAAAAATTTATAAAAATTCGAAAAATTGATAAAAAATCAAAAAATTCGAAAATTTTATAAAAAATTTATAAAAATTCAAAAAATTTATAAAAATTGAAAAAATTTATAAAAATTCAAAAAATTTATAAAAATTCAAAAAAATTTATAAAAATTCGAAAAATTGATAAAAAAAATCAAAAAATTCGAAAATTTTATAAAAAATTTATAAAAATTCAAAAAATTTATAAAAATTCAAAAAATTCGAAAATTTTATAAAAATTTATAAAAATTCAAAAAAACTTATAAAAAATTTGAATTTATTAAATTTTTTTTTCGAATTTTTATAATTTTTTTTGAATTTTTAAAAAATTATAAATTTTTACAAATTTTTTGAATTTTTAAAAAATTATAAATTTTTATAAATTTTTTGAATTTTTTAAAAATTTTTATAATTTTTTATAAAATTTTCGAATTTTTTGAATTTTTATAATTTTTTTGAATTTTTAAAAAATTATAAATTTTTACAAATTTTTTGAATTTTAAAAAAATTATAAATTTTTTGAATTTTTTAAAAATTTTAATAAGTTTTTTCGAATTTTTATAATTTTTTATAAAATTTTCGAATTTTTTGAATTTTTATAAATTTTTTCGAATTTTCATAAATTTTTCGAATTTTTATAAATTTTTTCCACCTACACTAGTTCGGGAAAAAACTCGTATTAAGATGGTCAATTAAGCATAAAAAAGAAACAACATATATCCACACAGGACCTAACTAGAAACAGTACACATATATCCACACAGGACCTAACTAGAAACAGGAAAAAAAAGAAACAGCCCCTGAGTGTCCGAACCAGGAAGAAAGAAATCTCATTGCAGTCTGATGACAAAAAACAAATGTCTGACCTGTTGACGATCTTTCTGAGACATAAAGATGAACAGTGAACTTTTTTCAGATTTTTACGTGATATGTGTAAACTTTATACTAGCTGGAAGGGATACTTCATCAGTGGCGTTGAGTTGGTTTTTCTGGCTTCTTGATCGTAATCCAACTGTGGAAGAGAAGATCCTATGAGAGATCGTGAAGAATATGGAAGATAACGACGAAATGGGGGATCTAGCTTTTAGACCAGAAGAGGCGAAAAAGATGGACTATCTACATGCTGCTCTATCAGAATCCTTGAGATTATACCCTTCGGTACCAGTGGATCATAAGGAGGTAAGACTTGCTACTATCTATATATCAAATATCATAACCATATTTGATTTTGGTATCTGACACTTTTAGCGTAACTAGTCCAGGGGGTTAATGTAGCTTAGAGGTAACAGTTTCAACCCATTTACTAATGAACGGGTCAGATAAGATCGTGAGCCGTCCAAAATATATATCTAATGCACAACTGCATACTAACATGTTTCATTTAAAATAATTATAATCTTTTTTATTTCAAAAAACAAAATTTTTAGTGTTATTGATATCATACTTTCATATTTATTATTCATCAAAGAAATTACAGAAAAAATAATGGAAACAAGAGTTCCCGGTCAACTAAACCTGACCCAACCCATCTTAATTTATAACAAGAATCAGTTGTTTTGACCTATTACCAACATGCGAAAATTCGAAATAAAGGTTGTTGAAGATGATGTCTTTCCAGATGGGACAGTGCTAAAGAAAGGAACAAAAGTTGCTTATGCAATCTATGCCATGGAAAGAATGGAAGCAATATGGGGAAAAACTGCAGAGAGTTCAAGCAAGAGAGATGGTTAAGGGACGGGCGTTTCATGAGTGAATCAGCGTACAAGTTCACAGCATTTAATGGCAGGACTAGGTTGTGCTTAGGGAAAGATATTGCCTACTATCAGTCTATCAGATGAAATTTGCTGCCGCCTCAAATTTATATCGGTATAAAATGACGGTGGCCGAAAATCATCCAGTGGTTCCAAAGCTTGCGCTCACGATGTATATGCAACATGGGCTCAAGGTGAAGCTTTTCAAACGTAGTGAGTCTGAACTCCAAATGTATCAGAATATCAAATACTGAGCTCCTACTGAAGATGTGTGGTGTTTATATGTTCTTTTTTAACTTTTCTTTTTCTATTATTTTTGTTTTAAGCCATTTTATATTTATATAAGTCAATACTGTATTGCACAAAATGAAGAAAGACGACGGATAGAGACAGGCAAAAGAAGGATATGCATTTTATTCTAACATAAATATAAATAAACGATTTGGTGGTGCTATTCTAGGTTTTCCTATGGTTGGAGGGATCTCTCGTGGGCCTGAATTTTGCTTAATTAGCCTATAGTGATGTTCTAGTACATATGCCTCATAGTAGTCTTGGACAAT
Source organism: Artemisia tridentata subsp. tridentata (assembly GCA_021014915.2). NCBI lineage: Eukaryota > Viridiplantae > Streptophyta > Magnoliopsida > Asterales > Asteraceae > Artemisia > Artemisia tridentata. The sequence continues at coordinate 276,324,945 of CP139509.1, forward strand.
GTCTAAAATTGACATGTTCTAGTGCTTCTACCTTGTTTCAAGCTTTCCCTGCCCATTCTTCATAGAATTCTTTCAAGAACTCCTCCATGAACTTGTGCCTTTTCTCAGCCCTTTTCTTCCCTGCCTGAAATTACAATAAGAAACAAAAAAATTACATGCAAAGTATGAAAATATGAAAGTAGAACTTAGAAAATTTGGCAAAAATATAGCAACCTTCGTTTTCATTAGATCCTTTAGCTTAAGAAGCTTCTCGTGAAAGTGATTAACAGTAGTTTGCTCTTCTTTCTTCATGTATGGGTCCTTGGACAAATCCGACCGAGGCTGAATGTTAGGATCATGAAGCACTCTGTTTCTACTTCCACCAAAGGTAAAACAACGAGCAATCCCTGGAACCAAAATCATTTAAATGTATCTTCAGGATATAATCAAGACAGACCCCAACAATTCACCAAGGAACTAAAAGGACTTTAAAGACAAATCGGCAGATGATCCAATGCAATTAACCAAAATGTCATTTACCCATGCTTGACGTAAAAAATGGGTTATTTGTGACTCTTTTCTGGGGCCAAGTAAATAATTTCTGGGGACAAAGACATATAATTGCTCAGACGGAAATTTTTAAGATCCAATGATGAATTGATGATAATATCTATGTCAACAGTAATACAAAACAAAAATCCTTTACACGAACATCAAACATGTAAGCTGGCTTAATATGTATGCATAATTACAAAATCCCATTATCTTGAATGAATATGTAGCATTTCAAAGAGCACAACTGATATGTTTGGAGCATAAAAGAGTAGATGTTACTATACCAATAGCACCAATTGCATCAAGACGGTCAGCATCTTGCACAACTCCAAACTCCGGTATATGAGAGCCATTGGCAACTCCATTTATTTCCTCCTTGAAACCTTACATTTATATAAAGCAACAATAGACCTTGTCAGCAATATTAATGCACAATTTTCACTAAATGCAGTATAGATAATCAATGAATTATGCGTGTGCGTGTTAGCTACATCTCAGTATAGGGAACTTACCCATTCCCTTTATAATTGCTAAAATCTTGCTACTTTTTTCAATATCCACACCCTCTTTTGCAAGAAACTCCTCTACGACTTTCTCCTCAGATGGATCCCTGCATCATGGAATAGGATATAGCAGAAGTTATTTGCAATTGGACCGAAGGAAGTGAAGAATTCCACAAAACAGTTCAACGTATATAAAACCATATGATTTTTCTGCCATTGAGTAACTACAGAACGCCATTAAGCTATAACACCTAAACTTAACCAATATACAATGTTTCAGAAAAATAATTTGACTACCCAAATTGATGCTTATAAGAAGAAAAAGTTATGAAGAGTGGGGGTAGAACTAAACTTTCGTTTTCAATAGATGTTCAAAACCACAAATGTTTTCAAAATCTGAAAGGCAACTTTTTGTTTCGGAAAAAACAAAGACAAATTGCGCCTTAATACTATCGATGAAATACTCCTTTGCACCAAACAATCTTTCCGAGGGGACGAGAGGCACAGTGATCAAGACATTTGGATCAAGACATTTGGATACACACACAGATTTGCATCAAACTAAAGTTAGATAGGCAACATACCTTAAGTATTTGTAGTCCCCTGCATATAATATGAAAGAAATTATCATCAACAGCAAAAGAAAAAAAAAAGGCATATATAAAAATGGGATGATGTTTTTCTTGTGTTATATATGTTAATGTATACTAAAATTACGCTAGAATGAGATTTTGGTTTATTAAATGCTAAATCAGCAGTTGTAAATAACTCACCTATATCATGAAGGAGTGCAGCAAGCTCAACCTGCAATAGTAGTAACATAGATATCAAGAACCATCCATGAATTAATCAGATATCTAAAAACTAAAATTAACTATTAGCTCCTAGGGGTGGCAATTTCTGACCCGACACGAAACCCGACCTGAAACTGACACGAAAATTAACAGGTTCGGGTTGAGCTAAATAGATTTCGGGTCAGGTTTGGGTCGACATATCTAACCCGTTTATTAAACAGGTCATGTTCGGGTTGGGAATAAAATAAACGGGTCGACCCGCCAACCTGTTTAAGATTTTTTTTCTTAATTAAAAATTATTTATATTTAATTATATGGGTTAAATGGGTTAAACGGGTCGACCCACTAACCCGTTTAACTCGTGTAATGTGCTAACTTTTGTATATAAAACGGGTTAAATGGGTCAACCCGAAACCCGTTTAACATATTCAACCCGTGTAACCTATTTAACCTAGGGGTGTTCATGGATCGGGTAATATCCGCAGTAACCGAAAACCGAAACCGAACCAAACCGAATTCTTAACCGAACCGAAAACCGAATTATAATTAATATTTAATATTTTTTATATATTAATTAAAAAAATATAACTTGACTAACCCTAGGTCCTATGATGTTAGGGTATTTTGTGTTCAATAGATGTTAAAACTTGTCTAGGTATGTCGTTTTGCATATATTTTGGCATACCGTCATGGGGTCATGTGCTATGATTAGTTATTTCTTAGGAAAGTTTATGTATCTGGATGATGTATGTTCTATTCTCTAGGTTTAATCATTTGACATACATATCAATATGTGTATGCAAGACTGTTATGGTTCAATATTAGAGCAAATATAAATGTTGTTCAATATTCAAGTACAAAATTTCGGTTTTCGGTTTTGACCCATAACCGAACCGAACTTCGGTTCGGTTCTCGGTTCGGTCACAAATATTTTCGGTTCGGTTCGGTTATGACTCAAAAATTTTTTTTAACCGAACAACCCGAACCGAATAAACCAATTAACCGAGAACCGAACCGATGAACACCCCTAATTTAACCCGTCAACCCAAGTATATATACGGGTTAAATGGGTCAGGTTCGGGTTACGTGTAAACAGGTTATGGTTGACGTAGCTGACCCGATGATTTACATGGGTCAGGTTCGGGTTGGGGTTTTCTGACCCGCCAACCTGACAACCCGAACCCGTCAACCCGAACCCAACCCGAATTGCCACCCCTATTAATAGCTCCTAAGCAGCTATACTAATGACCCCAATCAAATAGCTAAAATGGCACTTTGTAGTCAAATAAAGACACCTACTATTGTTATTGTAATATAAAACCAAATGCTTAAGGTTGTCGTCTTAAACAAATATAGAAGAATACTTCTTCACCCATCATAAAACCAGAGTTCACAAATGCCTCACCCAACACAAATAAGCAACACATTTCTATTGGGACAATCCTATGGAAATCGAAATGCAAACATTTCACTTATACAAACTAAGAGTACACTAGTTTTTGGACCAATGTACTCGTCAACATTTTTTGCATCAACTATAAGAACAATACTATAATGTTAGGGGGTATTTTTTAAGCTTGTTTATGGGCTTACGAGCTTATCTGCTTCGGCTTATGTTTCATAAGCCCCATTTCTTTGGCTTATCTTGGGACTTATGGGCTTATATAAGTTTATTATGTCATCACAACAACATACCCAATCGCGCCGAAGCGGGGTATGTTATTGTTGTTGTATAAGAAAAAGCCGGAAAAAACTGTGTTTATGAAATATAAGCCGAAAACATATAAGCCCATAAATAATCCTGGAAACATTAAGACTGTTTTGGTTGGTGTTGCTTATTGATACCTTTATTTGCTTATTACCTTCTGCTTCAACAGATAAGCAGTTTTGACTTATCTTAAGTCCTTTATTGTAAACCACTTATCCAATAACTTATTTTATAACACCTTAATTTAAAAAAGGTTCAACAAGTGCAGTCAGGCCATAAAAAAACACATACAATTTGGAGTGATGAATCGAGTAGCTGTTCTTCACGCGCCAGTGAGAGAGCAAGGTCACGCACACGAAGCGCGTGAGCAGCGTCGTGAGATGCATCGTTACCACCCATCATCTTTTCTACTAATTTCTCTGCTTTTATTACTGTTTCACTTTTCATCGCCATTTTTTCAAAAACCTTTTTTCTGCTTCACACAAACTGTACTTGGTAGAAATTACTGTAATAAACTACTCCGTAGTAGGTTAATTTCGCTATAAAACTGCCAACTCCTTTTAACCTTCTTTTGCAATTATGAACCCACCTTTTAACCGTCCTACACATTCTTCCTTCTACTTTTTTTATCCATCTTTTTAATTACCTCATCAAACACCAATCAATCATCAATCGAAACATAAACATCAAATCCTACCATACTGTTATTTGTAATATTATATACAGTAAATCTATAAATTATTACTCCCTCCCTCCCATACCAAAAATAGAAAGCGGATAGCCATACCAAAAATAGAAAGTTAGAAGAAAGTGGATAGAAAGTGTACCCTGGTTTGGTTGAAATTAATATTACAAATTAATTAATTTGTTAAGGATAAACTTGTCATTTGGCAAAAAAGTATGAGAGAGAAAGCAATATTAATTATGTTTTTCGTTTTTTGTTGGGGGACAATTATTTTGGAACGGAGGGAGTATATATTATAGACACAAAATTATATAAATGTTTCATAAAAATGTTGTCATAAATTATGATTATAAAATGTTTAAAAAGATTAACATGTTTTTTAAATTCTACAAAACACAATCCATAAATTTGTAGTTTTTTAGTTCGTGATTCGAGAAAAGTAACATCGGATCGGATTAGATCTTAAGATCCTATGATCAAGATCGGGATCTTATAAGATCTTAAGCTTTCAAAGATCCTATGTAAAATCTGGATCATTTTTGCTTTGTAGTATCATAAAATCGTAAGATCCTAAAATCAGGATCGGGATCCTCACAACCATGATAAACACGTACACGTAACATAAGATTATTTTTTGAACTGTTAAACTACTTTTGAACCTTCTTCTGCAAGTGTGAACCCCGAGCACCCTCTTTTGAATATCTTCTTTCGAACCTCATTTTGCGAACCCATCTTAGAAATTATGAACTCTCGTATGAACTTTCTCAACCCACTTTTGGACCATCTTAACACAAAATGAACCTTGCGTGTTACTCGTCTGCTTTTCCTTCTCTCTCTTTTTTTTTTTTTTTTTTTTTGAACGGTGAACTTCATTAAAAACGGCGAGCCCTCAAAGCAAGGACCGCCAAGAAACAATTACATCATATACAAAGGAAACACAACCCAATCCTTCCAAAGAAGGGAGTTAAAACTAGTTCGACTCTTAAGCCATAAAAACGACATAGACTTAACCACGGCAACAACCTCAGCCACCTTAGGATTGTATTCATCAAAAACCTTTTTATTGCGCGCGTTCCAAATGGCCCAGTAGGTAGTCATAATAATCCCCCTAATCACCTTCTTCGCCCATTTCGGCCCTTTGACATTTTTATGAATGTGCAGAAGATCGTCAATATCAAAGACATAGATAGGATCCAATTTACACCACTTCCAAATAGAGCTCCACACACCAAACGAGAAACCACAATCAGCAAAAACATGGCAGGAACTTTCATCGACCACCTCGCAAAGGGGACATGTTATATCAGTCAAGAAAATGTGTCTATGATGTAAAGCTAGACGGGTTGGAATTCGATTCATTTCAATTCTCCACATAAGAATGTTAACTTTAAGGGGGACCCATGATTCCCATTTCATGTTGTGCGGCCGGTTGTTGTTCCCTTTACACGCTTAGAGTTAACTAGAAAATTAATCTATTTGTGTTTATGACTAATACAATGTAATGATTCTTTCTATCAGTTAATGAAACGTAAATGTAAAAACACAAAGTATTTTTCAACGTTTAAATTCTTATTAGAAATGAATCAAAGAATCTATTACCCAAGTGTTTTGCGGAACAAACACACAAACACTTGGGATTGAATAGACAAGGTATGGTGTCTCCTATCTAAACTTAAGCTATGCTTAAGTGGTAACAATATGCCTCACTGAGCTATCTCAGGGACTGGTTACTCTTTGTAGGAGAGAAGTTGTTTTGCAAAAGTCTAAGGCTTTCAATGTACAAAACATACTCAACTTCTCTCCTATCTGAACCTATTTATACACAAGTATCATGAGTAAAAGTGATTAAAATAATACAAGTTGTTGAAGCAAACGTGTCTGACAATTACAACAGTAATTGTCATTTCCAAGAACCAATAGGAATGCGCCAAAAAGTCTTAGGAGTGGTTGGTCTGACACTCCATGACTTTTAGCCGCATAAGGGAAGGTTTGCTGACAAGATAAGAGTGGTTGGTCTGACACTCTTATCTTCTTAAACACTTCCCACTTATTCCCGCCTTTATTTCAGGCGTTGGTTTCTTCAGTCTTCAATCACTTATTGTTTGTTGAGGAGACTGAGGTTACTCTTTGTAGGAGAGAAGTTGTTTTGCAAAAGTCTAAGGCTTTCAATGTACAAAAAACACTTAACTTCTCTCCTTCTGAACCTATTTATACGCAAGTATAAAAGAGTAAAAGTGATTAAAATACTTCAACTTGTTGAGGAAGCGTGTCTGATAATTACAACAGTAATTGTCATTTCCAAGAACCAATAGGAATGGACTAAAAAGTCTTTAGGAGTGTTTGGTCTGACACTCCATGACTTTTAGCCCTTTTTGGGAAGGTTGGTATCTGACAAGATAAGAGTGTTTGGTCTGACATTCTTATCTTCTCAAATATTTCCCACTTATTCCCGCCTTTATTTCAGGCGTTGGTTTCTTCAGTCTTCAATCACTTATTGTTGTTGAGGAGACTGGGGTTCAGTGAGTTCTTGTCCAACACTTACTGAACCATCATCTTCTTCTTTGGCTTAAGTCCTACTCAGGGAGTACCGCCTTCCTGAGTAGTGAATCCTTCTTCATGAATTCGCCTTAAGCATCCTGAAGATGTCTCACTGAGTGACTGTTCACTCAGTGACTTAGATTGTTCTCGGTTTAATTAACACTTAGTTAATTTGTGTCCAAATCTTGTTTTAAGTATTCTTGGGTACTGATGGACCCAACACCGGTACTCATCTCGATCCTCCCTAAATAAATTTTTTACAAGCGCAACAGAGAAAGGAGCCTTACCTTCATCATCCCAAAGCCAAGAGTCATTATTACCTGTATATTTGACCAAGGAAAGCATATAAAAAACATCTTGCAATTCAGAGATTTCTTCCACTGTAGAGGAAGACGCATTCCATCTTGCAGTTTTTGTCCGTTTCTCGTGCGTAAAGATTAGGCCATCTATACATCAAAGCTTTGGTTCCGAACCACCTGTCCTTCCAGAACCGAAGGTGATGGCCATTCCCCAACTTCCCTTTAAAAAACCAATCAACCTGTGTACCTGCAATCCGAAGCTTTTCCATCGCTGTAACAAGCGCCTTCCAACAACCGGCTTGGTTCCGGTCAAGAGGCAAAAATCCCCACTTATTTCGGCCACCATGAATTGCTAAAACAACATCGCGCCAAAGTCTCCCACTTTGAGCCTTGAAACGCCAAGCCCATTTTAAAAGAAGAGCCGCATTGACATCCTTTAATTTCGAGATTCCCAAACCTCCATCCTTTTTGCGAGTAGTGACAACATCCCATGCTACCCAATGAATTTTATTGCTCTCACTTGTACCTGCCCAAAGAAACTTCTTCATAGCGCTTTCCATTGAATCAATAACTTTACATGGAGCCTTGTATAATGAAAGGTAGTAGATTGGAAGACTTGAAAGAACCGATTTTATAAGGGTCAATTGACCACCAATAGATAAAGTCTTAGCCTTCCAAGAATTCAACCGAGAATGAATTGTTTCAATAACCGGGTTCCAATGAACAACCTTATTCATGTTAGCACCAACTTTGATGCCCAAATAATCAAAGGGAAGAGCGCCCACCTTGCATCCAAGAATACCGGCTAAACGATCCACCTCCTCTCCATTGACACTTTGTGCTCTTTCTATTTCACCCTAACTTTAAGATAAAAGTAATAAAACCCTTAAACGTAAAATTAAACCTATAACCTTCAAATAAAAGAGTTCAAAAACTCAAAATCCTTAAAAAAAAAGAAAAGAAAAAAGAATTCTTTAATTTTAGATTGTTCATTGCGAATTCTATGGTTGACTTGAAGATTTTTTTAATTTTGTACGGAGTAGTTATTTTGTCAATTTTGGATGTTAAAATGTCATCTAATTTAATCACAACTTTATTAAAAAGTAAAATGATAATTATCTAAAATGTATATAACTTGACACTTTTTCAATTGTTATGTAGCTCTCTTTTATTTTTGGCTCTTATAACGCAAAAGTTTTGAATTCGTACTTTTATGTGTATTAAAGTTTTGAGACATTTGTGTGTATTTTGTTTATTTACGATGACCATTTTACTTTCATTATTAACATGGTGGTAAAAATAAAATAGGGGTAAAATGACACACAAATATCCGAATTCAAAACTTTGGTGTTATAATAGCAAAAATTGAAGTGGGGTATACAACACTCGAAAATATGACAAGTTAGTTACATTTTTAGATAATTACTTTAAAAGTAAATATACAAAATTGAGAGAAAAAAACTTGTTACATATATAAAATAACATTATGAAAATGTAATACGATTATGCGTGTTAAGTGATGCTTTTTCGAATAAATCTTAAGTTGATGGTTAAATTAAATCATTCATGCTATCGAGATAAAAGGAATGAGGATATGTTTCTACGTGATTGAAGTATGTCAATTTTGTATACAGTAGTCCATAACTGACACTAGTTATGGACTGTACGTATACGTAAGGCCATTCCCGAATATCGTTATGAAACTATATATATAAATACATACTAAGAGTACACATAGTTGTATGATTTTTTTCCTTACAAATTCAGTATGTTGATTCAAGTCAAAATATGACACAATATATGAAGGTTTCATACTTCATTAATTACACATGTTCATTTAGCTTCGACAAGAAGATAAGCTATTCGTAAATACACATGTTCGTTTATGCTATCGATCTCAAGTGCAATGAACACAAGCACCGAAAACTTGTTTCTTTGTATGTTTGTGTTCGTCTATTTGCTAGAGTAAACTTAAATAAACAGACTATATTTGTGTCAATCCGATTCATAAACAACACTGCATTGGAGGTAATAAAAGATCTCAGGTGCTAAAACATGCAAAATAGAGTATGAAAACCACCCTCGACTATTATGTGGACTTATATAAATCATGATCAATCGATATTTGTAGCATTTTGTATTTGGTCTCACAAATTCTAAAAAGGTACAGTTGGCATCTTTTGATTGGACAAAAAGTGTTTAACAAGTTGAAGTGCCTCTTTTGGTTTGAAAGTAGGTACTTGATGTCCTGCTCCTCTAACCGTTACATACATCAATCCATCGTATGTTATTGTCCATCCTCCAACCTACAATTACATTGCCAAACATCATATTATCAATTATCATTGATTTTGTGTAACGTGACCATTTTATTTCAAAAATAAAAGAAGAGTAATGCTAAATTACCTGGCTTTTACTGTACCATGGAGTCCATTCTTGAAGTGTTTTCAAGCCAAGTTTTCTCAATGAGAGTCTTGTTGAGGTTACGGGAATCCTTCCATCGGTATCTCCACTAAAAACCCAAATACGAATACCCCCGGCAGCAAGTTTTTTTAAAACCGGGAGCATAGATCCAGGAGCATCGCTCCAAAATGTTATGGAGTCACTGTTTAAAACATGTAGCACGTTAGAACCAACAAATACACTGGTTTGATTGATCAAAGGGATACATCGTTTTTAATTACCTACAATGTGCCCATGCATAGGGAATTTTCGTGGTATTGGCATGGAGCGCCTCTTGAACTTTTGGATTGTTCAAATATGCGTCGGTATATTTTGATTGACATGGGTCGTACCCCGTTGGTTTCTTGTGCCATTGTTTCTATTAACAAGTTAGACCATATAAATTCTCAATAACTTATAAGAATTGTGAGTTTTAGAAGCAATATGGAAGTCACAAAGAGTCACTAGAGTGGATATGTTTTAAGGGAATACTAAATACTGTAAGAGTACTCACATTCTTGGAGAAAATCCGAGGAGAAACATTGCCGAGTATATGTGCAAGTTGAGTGGAATTGGGGGTAGTATCAACACAGTCCGGTGCATACAAGCTATACATGTCAATAATTTTATAAACGTCAAAATATTCATTCAACGCTGTATCACAATCGTTGTTTGATCTGGGGTCACTAAAGTTGCATTTAGCTTTGACATCATTATACACACGATCCGATATCACAGCATGATCCCAAGCATAATCAATCATTCCAGTCTGATCAGTTTCATCATCTAATAACGCATTTCCAATCTGCATTTTCGCGTGTCACATATGTTTTCCACACAAATAAGGAATTTAGTTTAAATGAGGGAAAGCATACTAACCATAAATCCCTTAAAATTTATTCGATCTTGGTTGGAAATGGTCTTGTTTTTATCGAATATAAGCTCTGCTAGCTGTGGAACATAATGCCCTATGAATACAAACATGCATGTAATGTGTTATAAGCTTCATACGTTAATTGTACTTTTATAAATTTTTCTTTTTTTTTTTTTTTTTTTGGTTTTAATTACAATAATTTAGCGTTTGAATATATATTACCAGCATAACTTTCACCAGCAATGTAAAATTCATGGGACTTGTATTGTGGAAATCTTTTGAACCATCTAAGAAGAAATGTGTACGAGTCTTGGGCTGTCAAATATGTCGATCATCAATTACAATATTTTACATTACACTTATGTATGTGTGATGCTATTCGTATGCATATTATATGCAAAATGTACCTGTAACTTTGTCACCGAGTTGTTTGATGTCACTAGTAGTGTTGGTGTATGAAAATCCAACACCAACTGGGGACTCCAGAAATAACAAGTTGGCAGCTATGAAAAAATAACATAACAATGTTATATCTTTATAAGTAGTTATAACTAAAACATGTATAAGTTATATGTTTGTTCTTTCCAAATACTCTTTTCAAGTATAAGTCATCGGATGAGATGATATAACCAAAAGAACCACACAATGACAACATCTTAATTTAGCCAATTTATTAGTGGCATTCGCCACTTACTCTAACGTGTGTCAAGTTATGTAACTTTCACATACGATACATAATATGACATCCACATTAGCATGAGGTGTTCTTATGATCTCACAAAATAAATGTTAAAAATTTAATTACTCCAAACATATTGATGCATGTATATGTACATGTACCTTTGTTCCAAGCCTTATTGTTTAAACGGAGCTCTGGTTTGTCCTTTTGTGCTACAAATGGTCCTAACTCCTCCATCCCCCCAAATCCAACTGATGAACATCCTGGACCTGCAGAGACAGTTGAAACATAAGTTAAAATACCATCATCATAAATCTTTAATACATCAAGATTTATATACATAAAAGCAAATAGGTAGATGTTGTGTCAACAATACCAAAAACAAGGTATGCAGTTTATAATGGATAGCTAGTATAGTGTTCTTGCTCTAACTATTTTATTTGAGTTAACTAGGTTGAAACACCGACTCGACACAAAGCTCTTATGAGATCAACGTGATCAACTCTGTAAGATGACCAAAGTTGTTATAAATCTTAAACACTCATACGCATTTTAGATATCAAATTAGTCATATCTTTAATTTTCTTAAACTATTTTCTTCTAGTATTCTACGAATTTATAAAAGATACGTCACATGTTCATCTTTTCAAGAAGAATAAGGTTGTATAATCCTCATAATATGACCTGAAATGTCATAGTCATAAGTCTGAAAACTTTCAACATGATCATAATATAAAGATTTAAATCGAATCTAAGACTTATGATTTCATGAGAATATAGACAAAAAGTGGCAACATAACGTGAAGTCATGATGAGTCGTTTCAAGAGGGTAAAACTTGATGGGCTTTTGTCAGATATTGCATGGGCCTAAAAGTTGACCAGCTTTTTATTGGGTCAAAAGGCCCTTTACAAAGAAACGTCACTTTCTAGTTTCTATGACAACTAGTTTAAAAGAATTATTAAAAGGGAACAACGATGTCGCATCACATGCTCATATTGTCAAATATTATATTGAGCTATAAAATCAGAACTAATTATTCATTTGTTGAGTTGGGTGCCATTATTAAATCAGTCTGTATATGGATCATAAATCGTTTGAACAATGATTGCCTTTTAATGAGACAGAAAAATAAACAAAAAATGAGGTAATTTGCATATTTCATTTTTTATTTGAACATATGATTGTACAAGCAGATAATGCAAGAGATAAGAGCATAAGATATCTTAACACAAGGTGAAACTTTCACCCAGTGCCACGTCAGCGCCACATTAGCTTTAACCTTTTCACCTTTAACTAAAAAAAAACACCCCTTATCATCACTCAACATTTTGGGCACCACTTTTATCATAACTCAACTAAAAAAACCTGAGTTAAACTTTAACACACCACACGGTATGAGAGTTAAACCTTAACTCACAAAAAAAACAACACTTTAACGCACATTAAAGCTTTAACGTGGAGGTAAAAGTTTGCCTTTAACGCAGGGACACAGTATGGTTAACTTGGGTTTAACTCGAAAATGTGAAAGTTTCACTCGGGTGTCACGTTAAGACACCGAGTGCTCTAAGTGTGGTACAATCATGTTAAGCATAAAGAAAAATGTCTCAATAAAAAGAAAGAGTGGGTAAATCAATTCTCAAAACTAAACGGGTTTTAGTTAATTTGAATGAGTCAATAATTGAGACTATTTACCCAAGAGTTACGAGTAAAGACATGTTGCATTCGGATTGAGTTGTGAATAGACATGTCAGTTTATTTTTTGACAAGGCAACTTTTTTTTTGAACAATTCAGTTTGTAAAAGGGAAATTTTTTGAATCCACCATTCTTAACAGATGATGATGTAGTTTTCTTTGCTCGGGTTATCTGAAGATGAAGAGTGTGTAATTCAAATGAACGTGTTCTAACCGAGATATACTGTTTCCGAATCCTTTCTCTGGCCATCTCAATACGTGTAATCTAGAGAGATTCACCATGATGATGGTTCGTCACTATGCATATGTGATTTTCATTAACACTATATTCTCAAGTTTTAAAACAAATGAAAAGGCTGCGTTTGTTTTTTTTACTGTTCCCTCTGAACAGCCTCTGAACGACACAAATGTCTGAATCGGTCAGACATTTTGTCGTTCAGACCGTTTGTTTTTTTTTTTTCGTTCAGACGCGTTCAGATGCAGTTAGATCTTAATGGTCAAGACTTGAGAGGGGTGTCTTAACGCATCTGAATGCCTCTTATTGACACAAAATAACCAATTTTTTTTTTTTTTTTTCCCGTTCAAACACGAGTTTTTTTTTTTCGTTCAGATGCGTTCAGATTCAGACATTTACGCATCAGATTCAGATTCAGACGTGCGGTTCAGATTCAGATTCAGACCCTCTTAATAAACAAACACCACCTTAAAACAAATGAAAAGAAAAAGAATATGAAAGGAAAAATAAAGGAAGTGTTGGTTCATATCTTATTGAGATAAATAAAAGGAAAATGAAAGTAACTAAAAGTCATGTTCTTAAGTTAGATTAAAGAGAAATAACTTATTCAGATTACATGTATATCATTGAGTTGTTATTGTCAAAACTTTTAAAATGAATATATTGGTCTTTAAACAAAATATTTTAGTGTTCTCTTTTTCTATTCTCTAAAAAATGAGGTGAATATTTTTTAATCAAAATTTCTCTCATTTTCATCTCCAATTTTATTTCCTTTCTTAAAAATAAACTTAAGAACACAAAAAATATTCTCTATCTTTTTTCCCCTCAAATTTAACTCAAAAACACAATATAAGATAATACTGTTATATATCTTGTCACAAGAAAGACAAGAATAAAATTAGATTGGACTTCGTGGTTGCAAAACCCTATGTCTTCCTTGTAATTGTTCCTAGCGCCTTGCTAGTTTAATAATACTTCTGCCGTTCAAAAAAAAAAAAAAAAATTAGAATAGGATGTTTGGATGCATCCAACTTAAGTTTTCAAAGGAAGATGGGGTCATTGGTGGTTTACACATTGCATATTAAATGACACAACTTGTAACATTAAATTAAATAGTGTGTAGTAGTACTTCATGTATATAGATGGTGCATATGCCTTATTCATGAGAACGTACATACATACATCTCTTATATTGAGTGAAACACACATCCACAAAGACACATGGTGAGAGCAACTCTTTGAGTAATGAGTGAAACACACATCCACAAAGACACATGGTGAGAGCAACTCTTTGAGTAATGTTACAAAAGTTATAAATGGAAGAATAAAGCAAAGTGGTCACAATAAGATAAAAATGGGGACCAAATACTTTGGTACATTCTGTCAATGATAAATGCTCAGTGGTGTAAATCTGCAATATACTTTTACTGTTTTACATTTAAAGTATTCTTTAGAATCTGTTTAGTTTTTTGTGGTTGCAAGCATGGGGAATTATACCCTTTAAAGAAGAACCTAAACTCTAACAACCATTTTTCGATAAGTTTAGATGCATGTCAATTCATTGTCCACTACTATAGTGAACACGTCGGCTAGTCGAAACAGAATTTTATTCTAAAGCCAAATCAGAGTTCTTTAATTGGAATTGTGGTCATAGTTAGAAAGAGAAATAGAAACTAACAGAATTTGACATGTTAGTGAAAATTGACTTCCATTCCATAAATCTTTTGTTCTGACCCACTTTTAGGACCATAAAATCCACTTGCTTCTCCCCCCCCAATTCACATGTTCAATGTTATCGAGTGAACGTGTTTTACTAACACGAACTTTATATTTTTATATATCTATATTCTGATTATTATGTTTATTCGGGTTTAGAAAAAAAAAAAAAAAAAAAAAAAAAAAAAAAAAAACGAGCAATTTTGGCAGATGACAAATATGTACATTTCACTTCAGTTAAATCTAACTTTAAGGTACTGACTGTATTTTCCATGAAGTTAGATGCTTTTGCAAATTAAAAAAATCTCAACTTTTAAGAAAAGTTCGTAGTATAAAATCTTTTCAAGTCATTTGTTTACTTCAGCATTATTGAACTTGTATAGAATTATGAAACAAATTAAATTTGGAACCACATAATTGACACTTAGTATCAACACTTGCAAAAAGAGAACCCCACACATACAAAAATACAATGCTTACAAAATAATTCAATCATTAATTATATATGTTTTGCTGTATATTTTTATTTCATTCATTCATTCATAACATATTTTAGTACTTCATTAACTAGGTTGCGTCATGCATGACAAAAGGGTACCTAAATTAACATATGATGCAATTAGTTAAACATTAAACACGTACATTTAGTTTTTCTTTCTTAAACTTGATTAATTAGTTAGTCACAATGATATTGTTATTTTATTAGTGTTTGTATAATGATTCTTAATGTTTTGTCATCAAATCCAGTCAGATAAAATTTATAACGGGATTAGAAGACAAGAAAGATGGAATATTTCCGTAACTTCTTATATCCGAAAGACCAAAATGTATTAATTTTGCAGGAAAAGTTAAACTTCTATGCATTTAATTATTAGCTAAGAATACGTTGGCTTCATATATTCTTATCGGGATCATGGCCAAATCACAATTGGTGTGCTAACACTCAACCAACAAGTTTTACAATAATAGCAACGATAAGTTTGTATAATTAAATTAAGAAAAAAAATACACGGATGATCCCTATGGTTTACACGGATTTCATGTTTAGTCCTTATTTCGTTTTAATTATGCCAAAGATACCTATTTTTGAAACGTAGCACTCTTTTAGTCCCTATTTTGGATTAGCCGTTAGTTTGACCGTTAAGTGTATAAATATTATTTACCCGTTAGTCCCTCCGTTAGTATTTTGGGTGTTTGTGTTGATGGTTTGGTGGTGATTTTGATGGTGGATTGGTGGGGTTTGGTGGTGGTTTGATGGTGGACTGGTGGGGTTTGGTGGGTCGGCGGTGATGTCGTGATGGTGGTGGTTTGGTGGTGATTTTGTGGCAAGGGGTGTTTGTGTTGATGGTTTGGTGGTGATGTCGTGGTGGTGGCCAACTGTGGTGGTGGCCGGTAGTAGTGATCTGGTGGCAAACAATGGTAGAAAGAAGGAAGAGAATAGGATTTGAGAGAGAGAGAGAGATTGTAGTGTTAGTGTTTGTGTATTTGTATAGTACTGACTGTTTATGTTTATGTATTTGAGGACTAACGATGCAAAAAATACTAACGGAGGGACTAACGGGCAAATAATATCTATAAACTTAACGGTCAAACTAACGGCTCATCCAAAATAGGGACTAAAAGAGTGCAACGTTTCAAAAATAGGTATCTCTAGCCTAATTAAAACGAAATAGGGACTAAACATGAAATCCGTGTAAACCACAGGGACCATCCGTGCAATTTTTTCTTAAATTAATATCATATCTATTTCAAAATAAGTGTCTACTTTAAAAATATATTGTATAAAGTTTAAGAAATATTCACTAATTGCATTCTACCTATTAAATTCTTTTTTAATTGATTAAAATATGAAATGGATATTTTATTTTGAGACAAACTAAAATATAAATTCTTGTATTATTAGGATTAGCCGGTGCACCACCGATTCAATCTCAAAAACCCACCATTGTGCGTCATGGTGGTGGTGGTGTAATAGCGTTTGACGTGTAAGAGGGGATAGAGTCCAACCTCAATTACGTCCAGTCAAAACAAACATGAAACTATATTACAACATCGATCTATTAATCTAGTTTAGCATATATATTGTCATGTCCGCACGTATATACTATTCCATAAATCCTAAGCTACACATTCGATCAAGGTTGTCACTATGAAGCTATAGTAAAGGTCAACGGGGTCTTATCGTCGAGCCGTTGGGTACTCCGCAACTTCACAGAGAATTCAATTTCACCGGGTCCATGTCGGAGACAACGGGGCAGTCGTTACACCATTCATGTTGGTCGCTACTTATGCGACAACGAATTCCACTACCTTAGGACAGTTAGAGTTGCTACCGCCATTTATCGGGGCTTCCATTTTAAGCTTATAACACTTCTCCTTCCGACTTTCAAGCACCGGGCAGGTGTCAGACTCTATACATCGTTTTACCACTTAGCATAGTCCAGATAAACAATCGCTACCCCGAGACGTTGGGTTGGCGCCAGAGCCATTCTTAAACATTGATACATACTTCCACCACCCATGCGTGAAGGTGAAAAGGACATGAAATCGCTGGTGCATACCACCGATTGAAAGTATATGTGTATTGTATGGTATTTTCGTGTTTAAATATAATAAAGGTAAATGATTGACAACGTGTTAATCACTGTATGGGTAAAAATGACATAAAGATGATAGAAATAGGACGTCGTAGAGCTAACTTGACTATGATGACAATTACCCCGACCATTACGGCTACTCTAATATCATTCTCAGAGGGGTCTCGGAAAGGTGTGCAATAGGTGCCGTCGCACAGGGCCTCCAATTAAAAAAGACCACATTTTTATTAGTTTTGCATATAAATACGTATAATATTAAACATATATGAGTCATATAATTCAAGTTTAAATGCAATTTCTTTTTAGTTTACAAGTGTTTAATAGCCTTTTTGTTGTTATTGCCTAGGGCCATCGAAAACCATGAGATGGCCATAATCATTCTCAAGGCATGTATATCGTATATGGAAATGGAATTAGTATTGGCATCAAGACAATAGCAAGTTGATCATGATTCATGTGTATGTTGTTTTATTTGAAAATTATCAATTTTTTTGGTTTCCACGTGCTTTTAGTAACTCTTTAAACATTATATATATATATATATAAGGGGTATATATATATATATATATATATATATATATATATATATATATATATATATATATATATATATATATATATATATATATATATATACACACACTAAAAGGGGAAGCTCAACTGTAGCCGAGCACTGTAGCCGCTACAGTGGACAAAACAGTAGCTACTTGAAAAATAGACCCTAAGGTGTAACTGTCTTTGCAAGCTAGGTCCTTCGGGGACTAACGATGCAATACGTCGAGAATTTTAAGGATTTTTTCAGCAAAAAAACATACTATTTTCAGAATTAATTTTCAAAAATAGTCATTGGTTGTCATGTGCAATTTAGTCCCTAAGGTGTAAATGTTTTTGCATGCTAGGTCCTTCGGGGACTAACGATGCAACACGCCGAGAATTTTAGGGACTTTTTCCGTAAAAAACATATTATTTCCAGAATTAGTTTTCAAAAACAGTCATTTGGTTTATCGATCTTTTTCAAATTTAGTCCTTAATGACTAACTTTCAAACAAGACTTAGCACTGCATTCCTGCAGCAACGCGCGGGTCCTCCCGCTCGTATATATACTAAAAGGCGTGTAACAGTGCCCCAAAACACTGTTGCTATAGTTATCCCGCAATTTTCATTTTATACCCTGAAGTTATTGATCCATTGCAAAGTTAGTCCTTAACGGCCGTTACTTAACAGTTGTGACTTAAATTTGCAACAGGCCAATAACTTCAGGGGCTGTTTCTGTACAAATATTGAACAGAAAAAGTCCCTCAGGTTAACTTTTAATTTCAAAGTTAGTCCCTAAGGACTAACTTTGCAACATACCGACACTTTCAGGGACTAAAAAGGAAAATATCATTGCTACAATGCAGAACAGTACAGAGCAGTGCTTGCTACAGTGGTTACTATTCAATACTGTTCATGGGCAAATTCCGCAAATTGTCCCTCGGGTTATCTATAAATTTCAAAGTTAGTCCTTAAGGACTAACTTTGCAAAATGCCGATAACTTTAGGGACTTTTTCTGTAAAAAATCATACTATTTTCATAAATACTTTAAAAAAATAGTACTTGCGGTTATCGATCTTTTGCAAATTTAGTCCTTAATAACAAAAATAGTTTTTTTTACAACCGTTTCATTTCAAGTTTAGATTAAACACAACATTCCCGTAGCAATGCGTGGGTACCCCCACTCGTTTATGTAGAATTATTGTTCGCTAACCTTTTGAGGAATCAAGAATACAAAAGGTACAAGCCTAAAGAAGAGATCTTGTTGAAGTATAGTCGTTGTTCGCTAACCTTTTACTAATACAGTAACAAATTTTAACCGTACGTATACAAAAATAGAAAACTAGTTTTTTTACTACTATATAACGAGTGAACCTGGATATAAAAAGTAAAAGGTGAAATAAAAATTACTCCAACAAATTTGGAATATTTCCTAAATTATCAACTTACAAATGCTTAACCATTTTCATGTAATGTTCGGGTCTTATTACAAAAATAACACAGAATTTTGTTATCTAATGTAACACTTAACAAACATGTTGGTCCACAAGACCACAAGTACCTCTTGTAACATAATATATCTTACAAATTAATCTCATTATTTTTATTGAGTTTAATTAAAAAGAAGTAAAAGAAAGAGCAATGTTAGTATGTTACCTCCATTTAGCCATAAAAGTAGAGGCTTCTTTTGTGGGCTTTCGGCAGCTTCAAAAAACCAATAAAACAGTGCTCTACCATGGCTTTCATTGACAGTAATATATCCAGCATACTGCTTGAAGCTAACTCGAGGCTGACCTGGAAGACCGATAACTCGATCAAGGTCTTGCTCGAGCAATGCTCGCCGGGTGGGTTGTTGGCCTGAAACGGCTGCAACCCACCTCAAACTAACTAGTGAAATGATGAGAAAAAAATAGCATGTCCTTGAGGTGCTCATTGTGTGAAGTGAGTGTGTTATGAAATGATTGAAGGACAGTTTGTATGATTTATATATACAAGTTGCTATTTGACCATAAATGTATAGGTAGCAAGTTTCTTTTTCATGGGCATCAACCTTGAAAATATCTATTTGACATCCTACTCAACGACAACTTATTTTATTTGTTTTGATTTTCTTTTCTAATAATATGAAAGTTTGGGTTTGAGTAAATATGACACTTCAATTAGTCTTCAAGTCATTCATGAGAAATAATGTAAATTTTGATTGGATTTTATTGAAATTATGTCAACATATAAAAGTTTGTTATAAGAAAAATAGGCTAAGTTGTTAGAACTATATTGAAATGTAAACATTACGATATCACGAGCTATTCAAAATATAAGAAACTTCAAGTAAACACCAGTTATGTAGCGACAATGAAGAGAGAAGAGATGATAATGTAACAACACACAACATATACAACTACAGTAGTTACTAATAAATATTAGTTCAGGGCAAAACTTACTACTACTAGTACTCAAAATAAATTTATTTCGGACACCTAAACATATTTTTCTTGATCAAATACCGAACTTACTAATTTATTAATCAATGGCTTGAAGTTATACCTTTTTTTTTTTACTAGGAATACATTGAATCATTGGAAACATTAGGCTTTAGATATAATATATATATATATATATATATATATATATATATATATAATATATATATATATATATTTTAGAAGGCGACTTTCATTTTTTGGATTGGAGTCGCACCCGCCACATCGGCAGGCCCTCATCCACCACGTACCCAGACTATGTTGTCTGAACCGAGCACACACTGGCATGATGAGAATTTTTAACGGCTTTCGTCAAGAAACCGTACCGCCTCCACACAAGTTCATATTGGTGCTAATAAATCTTTAGGCGGCTACCATTAGTAGTAAGGCGTGTGATAATGACAAATCAATCAATTTCTTGTCTTATATTCCCATCCTTAATCTTAATATGTTAACCAATCTTTATCCAAACACATTTGAGTGTTGTTATACATACCCTCTTACTTATTTAAGACCAAGTGTAATGGTCGTCAACTTGGTCTCAGTCTTCATGTTGGTCGACCAACAAAGATGACGCATCCTTCCATTACACCTCCTTTGGTGACACGTCCTAGGCAAGAAAAAAAAAATAAAAAATGGGAGGTCGGTCGAAATAAGGACCGACTTGTGTGAGCATCTTTATGAGTGTGGGTTTTTATTTTATTTATTTTTTTATTTATTTATTTATTATTTTTTTTGAACGGTGAGTTAGTACAATACTAAGTTATTTATTTGATTCTACAGTTATCCAGAAGGTAGTCCTTGCCAACCTCGAATAATAATTAGTTATTCGATTCCACAGTACATATCCAGAAAGTAGTCCCTGCCAGCCTCGAATCGACGCATCTATAAGGCAAAACCCTAGAGATTCCACCTTGAAGGAAAAACCCCATGGAGAGACTCGAACCTGAGACCTCTCGCATGTGGTAACAACCTCCCCAAGGTCATCCTTAGTGGGCAACTGAGCTAGCCCAATTGGTTGTGAGGTTGTTTTTTATAGTGTCTTCGATTTCCTTATTACACTAAGTTGGTCATGAAATTTGTGTGACAGTGGTGTCCTGGTTCTATTGTAGTCACCATTATACTTGGTCTTATACCTCTTCTATCTTACCCTTTTACGTTATTTTAACCTTTTTATCATTTTTTTTTCCTCTTTTAATAATTTTGACTTGTCAAACTTTATATTTTATATTTTTTTACTTTATGTTTCTTAGCTTTATAACAAAAATTAAAATAAAAAATTAAAATAGGTATTGACATACTTGATACATCCATTCTCTCAAGTAAATCTTAAATCATATCTTTTAATGTAGAGAAGTAATTAGGGTTGTAAACGAACTGAACGTTCAGTGAACATTTCATGAACCGTTCGGTAAAAAGTTCGTTTATTTTCGTTTATTTATTAAATAAATGAACATGAACAATATTTTATGTTCGTTTAGTTAATGAACGAACATGAACAAAAGTCATGTCCGTTCATTTATGTTCGTGAACGTCCGATTATGCGTTCGTTAACGTTCTTTTATGTTTATTTATTTATTTATGTTTGTATATTATATCTTTTAATTGTATGATTTTAAAATTGGTTTGTTTAAACAAAAAAATATTTATAAACAATATATTATACATAATTAAATAGAGTTTATGTTTGTTTGTCTATGTCCATTTATATTCGATCGTTTGTGTTCCTTTAAGCGTTCGTTTCCGTTTAAGCGAACATGAACAACTCATTTTCTTAATAAACGAACATGAACAAGAAAATTCTTCCGTTTAAGCGTTCGTGTCCGTTTATTTGTCCGATTAAAATTAAATGAACGAATATAAACAAAGCTCCATTCGTGTTCGTCCGGTTCGTTTACAGCCCTAAAAGTAATCAATATATTTAACAGCTCTTTCATAGTTGTCATACATGTTCTTTAACTACGATAATAATTATTTACTATTTAAATTATAATTTTACATATAAATGTGAAGTTTGAAATACTTGACATTGCTTTTCCGTGAGTAAAGGCCACGGTTCGACCTTAGACTTTATAAAGCTTAAAATAATATAGAATCGATTACAATATTGAGATATTGTTAAAAGATTTAGATTATATATCTCTCGGGGAAAGCTTAGCTACATTATAATGTAGCCAATTGACTATATTTTCTTTAAAAAAAAGGGTAAGGACAAGGGGGAAACATGTGTCAGAGAGTGAACTGTACATTTTTAAAACTTTTTTCAAATGAAATGTAGCCAATTGGATACATTTTTAATGTAGCTAATATTTCCCCATATCTCACATATTACTCCAACTAACATAACGAATTTTATACAAAACATCTATATATTTGTTGAGGTAAAATCTTACCCCTGATTCGTTAGGTTCGCTCCTTGACCTTGTGTGAACCTGAAACAAAGATAATACACTTTAGCCTCGCCTTGGGTTTTATCCCAAGACCAAGCTCCGATGTAAGGATAAGTATTCGTCCGGATCAGAGTAATAAATGTAGGTTATAAGCAGGGACGGACTTATAGTGTAAGTATGGGGGGCCGGTGCCCCCCATGGCTAGCAGAAAAAGTTGAAATTTTATTGTAATTTTTATAAAATTTTGACCTTTTTTTGAAAGTGACCCCCACCCAAAACTCAAATTGCCTCCCACTCACATACTAAGACCTAACATTCAACGCTCTAAAGCCTTATAAACCTTCATTTCTAAGTAAAAATACTCGATTTATCATTACGATTTTTTTTTTTCGCATTTTGTTGTTATTGTCAAAAAAAAATAAAAAAATAAAAATAAAATAAAATAAAAAAATAAAATTTGCCCCCCACATCCATTTTCCCTGGGTCCGTCACTAAATGTAGGTTATAAGTGAGCAGTAAATGAGAGTGAAAGAAGTTAATGCCTGAATTGAATGTGTTGGGGTATTTATAGTACCCCAACCACTGTGTATTTACTGTACCTGGAGACAATGAGCCGATCTATGCACAGTGACCTATGGACCACTGTGCATGTACTTGAAGTACTGTTCCGTAAAACCCGGGGCGGCGTACTTGAAAGGCATATCCCGTGAAACCTGGAGGCGGTGGTACTGTACGCATTTTGGTCTTTCCCAAAGTTCCTTATGTTATTGTTATTATTTATTATTTATATTCCTGAAGTCCGGACCGAATGACCTGAATGAGATTTGTCCGGAATGTGTCATCCACCATGGGTCATCCGGACACATACACGAACAATATTATAATATCATATTTATTGCAAAATAAGTTTTACATTTCTTATAGTCCAATATTTGCATTTAACAAGCAGAATATAAAACTATTAAAATGAAGATATCAAGCAGTCTAACCATTGAATAATATAATATCATGGTCAATTGTTTTGTACATAAAGGTTTGACCGTCTCTTTCAGCATATTCTTCGCTGTATGCAAATCATTCAATTTATATTCAATATATTGAATATTGTTGACACTTCTCGCTAATATTTTTCTCTTCAAAAGAAAGCAACATAAGATAAATAAAAGAGTAAATTGCAAAAACTGTATGTAATATGTTCAAATCCCAAGTGAAGTCCTTACCTTTATAAAAATGCAGATGCCGTTTTTGTGGGAAATCTTTGACATAGATATCATCTCGAAGTGAAATAAAAAGCCCTAGCTTTCGGTGAGGCTTTGTTATTACACTCTGGTAGAGGTGGCAATTTCCCGGTTCTTTCAAAAACCGGTTCCGGTTCCTGGTCAAAGTCAACAAACCGGTTCCGGTTCCAAACTGGTCCCCTTTTTTTCGGATCCGGGGTATAAAAAACGGGGACCGGTATAACCGGTTCCGGATCGGTTTTAAAACCGGTTCCTTGGAACAACCGGTCGAACCGGTTCCAAAAAACCGATGCTAAAACCTTAACAGAGGCATACAATTTTCTCGATTCCGGGTTTTAACCATTAGAACCGGTTTGTCAACTGTCTAAAACCGATGCTAAAAGAGTTTTGTGGAAAAACCGGTGCTAAAAGAGTGCTAAAACCTTAACAGGGTGCTAAAACTGGTGCTAAAAGAGCCTTGCGACATAACCGTTGGAACCGGTTCTAACGGCTAAAAGGTGGAACCGGTTAGGAACCGGCGGTTTTTGGAAGAACCGGTTTTGACCAGTTTCGGTTTCGGATTTTTTTTCGGTTCTAGTTTCGGAACCGGTTTTTTTTTCCACCTCTACACTCTGGGCATTTTGCTCGTTTCACTTTAGGCCATGATTGATTTCAGCACCAATGATTTTCAGTAGAGACGATGTTTGCATTTTCGAAAAGATAAAAGATTGCGCTTACAATTTGGACACAACAAAGGGTTTTTGCAACTTTTTACAAGCATAGATTTTGTTTATCTCAAACACGTAGCAAAATTATTTAGTCCAAATTCCAAAACATTAAAAAATTATCGAGGAAAATGTGTGTTTATATCTTTGTATGTGCATGTGCATAATCGTTTTACATCGTTATTACTATAAGAATCTCATTAGGTTTTACAAACCCGTTTAGGCAACACTAGACATGATAATGTCATGTATCGTCCCATTGGAACTTTGGAACTTTAATAATTGTTAGAGTTAATGTATAAATATTAATATACGTATGTCTGGTTTCGAACACGAGACTTGGGATTGCACACAATAACGTGAGAGTTTCAATGATTGAATAATTAAATATATTTTATGTATTTATTTATTCATTTCACAAAACAACACTTAACGACAGTTAGTACTTAACGGTGTTGGAGATAACGATCGTTAAATGACTAAATGTGCAAAAGGGAGTTAGAAGAATCTAGAAACCCTTTGATGGGTTAAATCCGGATGACCCAACCCAATGGGGAGGGAAGTCGGTTTGAGGTGGAGTGGGGAGCAAGTAGGGTTTGCCTATAAATACAATTCACTTGTATTTGGTTTTGCTTTAATCTTGAATCCTCTACAAGCCTAACTTCTCTTCTTCTCCCTCTCCTAAGCTAAGAACCGATCGACTTTTTTTATATCCACTAGGATATTCGATCCAAGTAAAGCTTTGCAAGTGTTTGGCTTGTTTGTGATTCTTGAACCTATATTTTCTCATTGAAACGCTATCATTACGTGTGTACAAGAACGAGTGACAAGTTTATTTTAACTTGTGTGTTTGTGGGTAGTTCGATCCATATAAATCCAATTAGGGTTTATATAACTTGTTCTTGTGAGATCCGATTCCTTGTTCTTGCTAGGAATCAAATAAGGTACGTGTCTATTTAATTTTATGTTAATTAATTATATGTTTATGTAGATCCTATCCGCTGCGTGATCTTTGATGAATTATGTGTTTATAGTATTGTTTATGATTCACATATTCAAACAGTGGCATCATGAGCCGCGTTTTAAACATGTAATTAATTACATAAAACCTTAAAAATTGGATCTTTTATTAGATACATGCAATTAATAAATCTAGGGTTTATTTTTTTTAAACCTAAATTAGGTCGACACCTAATTAAAAAGATTTAGGGTTTTTTGGTTTTTGTAGAAAACTTGTAGAAAACCCTAGGATT
This sequence comes from Artemisia tridentata subsp. tridentata, assembly GCA_021014915.2. Taxonomy (NCBI): domain Eukaryota; kingdom Viridiplantae; phylum Streptophyta; class Magnoliopsida; order Asterales; family Asteraceae; genus Artemisia; species Artemisia tridentata. The sequence continues at coordinate 276,350,842 of CP139509.1, forward strand.
GCATGCAATTTTTAGGGATTAATTAATGAATACCTTATGTGATGTCATTAATTAATTAATTAGATTGCGTACTATATAGGCTTGTAAATATGTGTAACATGATTTTAAGTGCTATATGGGATCCATGACAAAATCTTGCATATTTTGTCATGGAATGATTTGTTGTTTAATTGCCACATGATTTATATGATAGATCTTAAGTTAGGGAAGACCCTAACATATCAATTAAAATTGGTTATGTGCAATGTGGTATCTAGTTAATAAAACTTACGCGGCCAAGCTATTTGGCGTCTGTGGACCATTGGGCACAATGAGCTCGAAAACCAATGGGAGTTTTGTTAATTAGATACATTAAAATTCACATAGATAATTAATAGGATTTATCAAAAAGGTTTGCATGTGGCTATATGATATTGATTAATGATCATATACGTGTTATTATGTGTTTATTTATTTTTTAATTACTTGCTCCTTGTGTGTTTAAATTATGATGGATTGTAACAACAAAGAGGGTAATTTTTCAAAATAAAAATAAATGAACCTAATAACTATGAAATCTTTGTAGTAAACCATTTAATTGCCAAGTCTTATGTGCCGACAGTGGTTCGCTTCGCACGGTAATTTGCTCCCAGGCGAGACTAGCAATTAATATTTACTACATAAATGTTTTAAGCAAGAAAATCATAAGTTTTAAGTTGATTGATGTGACTGTACAAAAGTGGTTGAAGCGGCGGACCTATTATTGACAAACTATAAAGTGGGTATAAGGTTGGTTCGCATTAAATTGTGACCTTAAAGGGGCGCGTTTTTAATTAGCTTCGGCGGACGTTTGCCCCTCCGCTCACCTGTGCGTCAATAATAGACTTACCAAGTACACCATGAAAAAGTACGAAGCATCTTAAGGCAATGTTGTAATTTGCTCAACGCCTCAATTAAAAACTTTGATGATTTGAGCTTACGAATGAGTAAACAGTTTTTGTAGAAAATTTATATGATACAAAGATGAATGCATGACATCTTTGTACATATTTTTTTTTGATAACATACATCAAAATTTAATACCCTTAAATTTAAGTGATATGCCAACCAACTACAAAAAGAAACACCTAAGGTTTCATCCTACATCACTAGCAGCCAAAGCTGAATGTGATGTTTTCAAAGGATGGTTACCTAAGGGTAAATTGAGTACTTTCATTGCTAGCAGCCAAAGCTGAATGCAATGAAACGACGTCAATTTACAGTTTCTTAAGTTGGTGAACTTAATTGGGCACTTTCATTACTAGCAGCCAAAGCTGATGTAATGGAACGGCGCCAAGGCATAAAGATTTGGGGATGAAACATGCTTACATTTTGCAACTGATGTTGGCAATATAATGTAAGTCCCATGATTTCTAGGAATTGCAATTGGATATTGGCAATTGGGTGATCCCGTACCTTATTGAGCACTTTCATTGCTAGCAGCCAAAGCTGATGTAATGAAACGGCGTCAATTAGGATCCTAGTTTTCAGTGAAAATTAAATGGTTATTTAACCAATGGGTGTTTAATTTTCTTGAAAAGTTTAATTATCTAAAATACTAATTATTGAACTTTTTCTGTAGAAATGGCCCAACCCGGAAACACTCCAAACATTACCTCCGCTTTCAAAATGATGATTGAAAAGGAGAAATTGACTGGGACTAAAAATTTTAACGATTGGTATCGTAATCTAAGGCTTGTCCTTAGGATAGCCAAACGTTATGAGTGTCTTAGTGAGCCTCTTCCGGTTGCTCCTCCTGCTAACTCTTCTAATGAACTACTTAGAGAGTACAACGAAGCCTATGACAAGCACAATGATGCGGCTTGTCTCATGCTATCGGGGATGGATCCTCAGCTGGTAAAACAGTTTGAGAATCATGGTCCGATGCAAATGATTGAGGAACTCAAACGAATGTTTGAGAAACCTCCCATGGCTGAGTTATATGATGTACTTGACTCTATAGGCAAGTGCAAGCAGGAAGCAACAACACCCGTAAGTACCCATGTGCTAGAAATGAAGGGTTATCTTGACCAATTGGATGCACTTGGATGCGGGTATGTGGAAAATGTTAAAGTTGGCCTCATCAATAAATCCCTCAATGAGGAATTGTATGGTGACTTCGTGCGCAACTTCAACATGCATTGCAAGGGGAAGACATTTTCTGACTTGCATGCAATGCTCATTGAACATGAGAAATGACTCCCTAAGAAAGCTCCTACACCTGCTGTGATGGCGATTAGAGGTGGTAGGGTAGCTAAGCCCGGTAAACCGCGTAATGTGAACAAGAAGGGCAAAGGAAAAGCTGACAAAGGAAAATAGGTCGTGATCCATCAGCAGAAGCCCAAGAAGCAGAATCCTCCTCCCAAGAAGGATTATCCTAAAAAGGATGCGGCTGCTTGTCACCACTGTAGCACTCCTGGACATTGGAAGAGGGACTGTCCATTGCTACTTGAGGAGTGTCGCAAGAATAAGAATGCCAAGGCTGGGCAGGGCGCCAGCACATCAGGCATTTTTATGGTTGAATTATTTTCATTTTCTCGTAAGCAAAATGCCTGGATATATGATACAGGATGTGGTACTCACATTTTTAATACATCTCAGGGGCTTAGAGGAGTAAAGAAGCTGAACTATGGGGAATGCTACTTGTATGTCCGCAACGGTATACGTGCAGCAGTGGAGGCCATAGGGACTTTTGATCTAGTTTTACCTTCGGGTTTGATTTTAGTTTTAGACAATTGTCATTACGCACCTTCTATTGTTAGAGGTGTCGTTTCAGTTTCTTTATTGTTGGATAATGGTTTGGTACATGCTTTTAATAATAATGGAATTTCTGTTTCTTTAAATTCTGTTTTTTATTTTAATGCTATTCCATTAGATGGTGTGTTTGAAATTGATATGAATAATCATGCATCCAACGGAAATAATTCTGTGTATAGCATCGGAAATAAGATAATCAAGTCTAACTTGGATTCGTCTTATTTATGGCACTGTCGTCTTGCTCATATAGGCAAGAAACGCATGGAAAGGCTGCAACACGATGGGCTTTTACAAAATGTCAAAGATGATTCGTTTGACAAATGCGAGTCTTGCATATCTAGTAAGATGACGAAGAAAACTTTTCATAGCAATATGGAAAAGGCTTCGGATCTACTTGGATTGATACACACGGATGTGTGAGGTCCACTTAGACACGTGTCAAAGCGAGGTGCTACCTACTTCTTGACCTTCACAGATGACTATAGTCGTTATGGTTATGTTTATTTACTTAAACATAAATGTAATACCTGAAATTTAGAAAGCATGTTAAATGACCAAAATGCCCCTGAAACTTTAAAAGTTAATTAAATCATATATAAAGTACCAAATTAATTCCAAATCTCTGGTAATGAGCTACACATGACATGAAATAATTTTAAGACAACATTTTAATATTTTTGCATGTCCTAAAATTTATAAAAAACTGAAAATATTAATTTTAGTATTTATTTGATATTTAAAAATAATTATAAAAGAGATAAATACAAATAAAAATAGGAAACAAATACCAAATCAAATTTCTTTGATTCTATCCTAATATGGGCCGAATATTCTGAGTTCTATACCCCCTCCTAAGTCGGTTATTAAGCTTATATAAAATTAAATCCTATTTGTTTTATTTTAAAATTTCCGAAAACCTAAAAACCCTAACATCGACAAAACAAAATTCGACCCCTCCTCCATTCAACTTTCTGGGCAAGCTTTGGTATTTTTCTGGTGTTCATCAAGGTGTAATCTAGCTATGAAAAATAAGAGTTGGGTTGTGGAAGGCTTCATTCGATCGTAGGTTCTTTTCTTGTTCGGTTTTATCCATCCGTGAGGTACACAATTACTACACTTAATCCGTACGTTCTAATATTGATTTAGCATTTTTCTAATGTTAGTTAGGTCGTATATAGCTCATATAAATTGATAAACACGAGTCATGCAAGCTAGAACAACCGTACGAATTTTTAAGAACTAAAACACACTTAAATTCCAAATATAACCATACGATTTTTCTGAGGTTGGTTCATAATTTTTACGTGTTCTATGATGATCATAAAGGTCTAGAAAAATAGCTATTTGATTTTTGGAAGCTTAAATCTTTCGTTTTTGAATTAATAGTATAATCGGATTTAAAGAAAAACAAAGAAAAATAAGAAAAACCATAGTAACGAATTAGGGTTAGGGTTTTCTAGATGAAATCTGATTAATTAATGCATGATATGATTGTTTAATGATTGGTTTAATGATTGGGAGAGTTAGGGTTTAGTTTTGGTAATTTAAAGTATAAACCGATTGGGTTTTAAAATTAAAAGGGTGTGTTTTGCCAACTTTGAAACTTGTGGGATATTTTTTAAGGTTATTTATATCAGTACTAATGTATAAAAAATATGACATGAGGGTCTTATGTGTAAATATTGCAAGAAAAGGATTTATTTGTTAATTAGGGGATTGAATTATAAGTTTGTAAAATTAAAGGGACTAAATATGTAATTATGTGAAACTTGAGAGTAAATCGTGCCATACATAAATTTAAGGGTATATTCTGTAATTTGGTAAATTAAGGTGCTTGATGTGTAAATATGAATATAGTAAAGGTTAAATTGTAATTTATGTAATTACAAGGCTTATTTTGTAAATTAAATAACTTAAAGGTATAAACTCTAAATTGTGAAACTTAAAGGACTAAAGGTGTGATTCTGAATAATTTATGTATTTAAAATAGGTAACTTGTGATAGTTTCATTTAAAACCTTTAACTTTGGTGAATTTACAATTAGAACCCTAAAGTATGGAAAATTGTTATATTTAACCCTAAACTATCATAACTTGCTAAAATGTACCCTATGTCCATAATATGTTTAATTATGACTTAACCTAAGTTAAAATACTTAAATCTTTCTAGTTATGGAAACTTACTAAATAAGGAAACTTTCTAAAAATGGAAACTTGCTAAATATGGAAACCTGCTAAAAATAGAAAGTTACTTAAGATGGAAAGGCAAGCTAAAATGAGTAATTAAGAACCAATTGTAATTCTCTTCTACTCCTTTAGGTGTGACGAAGGAGAGGTCTTAATCCGTTTCTGTGCTTTCTATTTCTTGTTCGTGTTTGCATTCGTAATAAGGTACAGATATTCTGCCCTTTTCAGTAAGGTGCCTTCGTTCTCTTGATTTCTTATCTTGATTCGTTTAGGATTTCCCAAGCCATTGCTATGTTTCCCCTTGTATTGTGAACCTTGATATGATCTACCTGACTTGAACCTTTGCTTTGAACCCTTGCCTTGATCTTTTGTTTTGAACCTTGCCATAAACCTTGACTTGAACCTTGATACACTTGATATTATAACTGGATGAGAAAACCTTTTTAACTATTTATGGAAATGTTTTAAGAAAACTATTTTTAAGACTATCTTTATGAAAACCTGTTTAAAAGACCATTTTTATGAAACTATTTTTACGAAAGCCACTATTAAAGGATTACTTTTTAACTCTATGATATGAACTTTTAATATAAATCTTTAAATTGAACTTTTGTTATGAACCTTTGAAGCAATTTGATATGAACCTATTTGATTCTGAACCTTGAATTGAACCTTATTGTAAACCTTGATCTGATATACTTGTTTTGAACTTTGATACGATAAACTTTCATATAAACCTTAATTTGATAGACTCTGATATGAAACTAATTGATTTTAAAACCTTTGGTATTTAATCCTGAAATATTTGACATGAACCCTTTGCCATGAACCTTAGATATTTGGACTTAGTCTATTGGAACCTTTGCTATAGTTTGGACCTTTGACCTTTGACCATTCAGTTTGATACCCGAGCCAAAGTTCGTTTCCTAGCCATGAAGGTAACATGGCCGTGTCATTGATGCACCAATGGCATGACTCCAGTGTGTTCGAGTGATGTTACACACCGTCCCCATCTCTGATTATTATGTGCACACTACTGTTATTATGGCCTATATATTGTTCGGGGGGCGTATGGATGCATCCTAGGTTCGTTCTGTATTAGTGGATTTGACATTATATATATATATCTCTGGTGACTGATGCATGGGTGCAATCCACGTCTTTCACAACCTCTGGGAGCTAGCTACTCCATATATATTTGATACATGAGGACACCCCTCATATTATCTGGTTGCCTGAGAGGTATCCCCTCTGTGTGATTATGATTACATGATATTATCTGTCTCTGGGCTCGTGGTGGATTACTGTCCTTTACCTTTACCTTTGCTTTTCTCTTCTTTATCCTTTATCCTTATTCCTTAATTACTTCTTAACTCTGATTACATCTGCATGATTTTAAATTCTGACTACTTTGTACTTTATCCGTTACTGCTTTTGTTATCGTTATATCTGTTCACTGAGCTTTCGTAGCTCAGCCGCATTTCTTTTCCTGCGACAGGTTTTAGTAGGAAGCTAGGAATGTGTGGAGAGTGTACCTTTGGACTTAGAAGGCTTGATAGCTATTCTGGATTAGAGTTGACTAGAAGATATTATATTTTAGATTTAGTGTTTTTGGTAGTTCTCATTTGTAACCTTGTAGTTTCAGATTTTCCATTGTGACCTTTTGAAATTTTATTGTATTATTTATGTCATATGCTTGTGTTTGTTCTGATATGCCACCATTGTTGTGACACATTTGCCCTTGTCGGGTTGGGGTGTTACAATAAACATGAAGTCTTTGAGACATTCAAGGTCTTTAAAAATGAAGTAGAATTACAACTCGGAAAGAAGATTAAGGCCCTTCGATCCGATCGTGGTGGTGAGTACTTAAGCCAAGAGTTTAAGGATTATCTAGGTGAGTGTGGCATTGTCCAGCAACTCACTTCTCCATATACGCCACAGCAAAATGGTGTATCTGAAAGGAGAAATCGTACATTGCTTGACATGGTACGATCTATGTTTAATCAAACAACTCTTCCCTTATCCTTTTGGGATTATGCTCTTGAAAGTGCTGTTCACATATTGAATAGGATTCCAACTAAGAAGGTTGATAAGACTCCATATGAAGTATGGACTGGAAAAGCTCCCAACTTTTCTTACTTAAAGGTCTGGGGTTGTGAGGCGTTTGTTAAACGTGACTCACCTGACAAACTCCAACAAAGATCTGTTAAGTGTATCTTCGTAGGATACCCTAAGGAAACGAAGGGTTACTACTTTTATTTCCCACCAGAAAATAAGGTCATCGTGGCTAGGTACGGTGAATTTCTTGAGGATAATCTAATATCTCAAGAATTCAGTGGGAGAATATATGATCTTGAAAATGATCATGAAGATACGTCACCTTCTGAAGGCACTAACACACTTCCTGTGGAACCTGAAAGTTTAGGTCCTCCACCAGAAGTTGATGTGGTACCCGTCCGTAGATCTTCAAGATCTGCAAAGGCTCCTGACCGTCTATGTTTAAACATAGAGGATGAGGAAACTATGCTAGGGGATCATCTTGATGAACCAACTAGTTATAGGGATGCCATTAATAGTCCTGAAAAGGATAAATGGCAAGTAGCCATGGATGGGGAAATGCAATCCATGAAAGACAACAAAGTCTGGATTGAAGTAGACCTTCCACCAAATGCTAAGGTAGTTGGGTGTAAGTGGCTCTTCAAAAAGAAGACAGACATGGATGGCAATGTGCACACCTACAAAGCTCGTTTGGTGGCCAAGGGCTTTACCCAAACATATGGTGTTGACTATGAGGAGACATTTTCTCCTGTGGCCGACATTAGAGCTATTAGGATTCTTATAGCCATAGCTGCCTACTATGACTATGAGATTTGGCAGATGGATGTCAAAACCGCCTTTCTGAATGGTCGCCTTGATGAAGACATCTATATGGCGCAACCTGAGGGGTTTGTGAATCCACAATTTCCTGAGCGTGTATGCAAGCTTCAAAGATCCATTTATGGATTGAAGCAAGCATCCAGGCAATGGAATAAGAAATTTGATGAGGAAATCAAGAAGTTTGGATTTACTCAAAATTTCGATGAGCCATGTGTATACCACAAAGTTAGTGGGAGTAACACTACTTTTCTTGTCCTATATGTCGATGACATATTAATCATGGGAAATCACATACCTAGTCTTGATGAAGTTAAGAATTATCTATGTGAATGTTTTTCCATGAAGGATTTAGGAGAAGCAGCGTATATCCTTGGAATCAAGATCTATAGAGACAGATCTAAGCGGTTGATCGGTTTAAGCCAAAGTGCTTACATGGATAAAATATTGAAGAGATTCAATATGCAAAATTCCAAGAAGGGATATTTGCCCATGCAAGTAGAACATGGCTTAAGTAGCGAAATGTGTGCTTCTACACCTGAAGAGGTGGCATACATGAAGAAAGTTCCGTATGCTTCAGCAGTAGGATCTATCATGTATGCAGTTAGATGTACAAGGCCAGATGTGGCATTCGCTCAAAATTTAACCAGTCGTTATCAGCAAAATCCAGGGAAAGATCACTGGCATGCTGTTAAGAACATTCTTAAGTATTTAAGGAATACTAAAGATATGTTTCTAGTTTTCGGGGGAAATCCAGACGCAGAGTTGAATGTTACAGGTTTCTGCGATGCGTCCTTTCAGACTGATAAAGATGATACGAAGTCTCAGACGGGTTACGTTTTTGTCATAAATGGAGGAGCTGTAGACTGGAAGAGTAAAAAGCAGAGTACAACGGCCATGTCTGCTACAGAAGCTGAGTATATTGCTGCATCGGAAGCTGCACAAGAAGCTGTTTGGATAAGGAAATTTATTTCGGATCTTGGAGTGATGCCGTCAAATGAATTACCTATAAATGTGTATTGCGACAACTCTGCTGCAATCACATTCGCCAATGAACCTGGAGTTATGAAAGGCGCCAGACATTTTAAAAGAAAGTATCACTATGTTCGAGAACAAGTCGAACAAGGAGAAATCAATGTACTCAAAGTTCACACAGATGACAATCTGGCTGATCCTTTCACGAAGGCATTACCTAAGGAAATGTTTACTCGACATGCTCAGGGTATTGGTTTTCGTATGCCAGAAAGTTTCATGTAAATCTGTTGATTTAGTATATTTGGATAGGGACGTGTAAACAATTATTATTTTAATGAAATAAAGTGCGGATAACGTTTATTATCATTATTAATATTTGCGTCCTATATTTGCATGTTTAAATCCATGAATAAAAATTAATTATTCTAAATAGTCCGTTGTCAATTAATAATATGGGAATATTATTGAACTAAGACAAATGTGAGGATTGGTAGAATGTACTGTAAGGTTGAGACACCAATGTCACATGATATTCAATATTGGATAAATTGAATATAGGACTTATCCCAACTACATGATTATACTTTATGGATCGTCGTCATTAAGTATATCATGAATATTTATCCTCTGACTTGAGATGCCAGATAATTGCTGAGGATGTAACTCATTTTCTGTAAGGTAGTCTAGCGCTATCCGTAGAAGGTTGTTATAAGGGCTATTTTCGGAAATGATGCGAAGTTCGAGGGTTATGCTCGTAGTCAATAAAGGATTTGTTCCTTCAACTTTGTGTTGAAGTTTAATACTGCTTGGCCACTCGTAGGATTGACAAGATGTTTTCGTGCGCACGCCCAAAGTCTATCTGGAAGACGTTCAGATGTTTTGGTAATCTTGATCAGTTATGTATAAACGAGAAACTATTGTTAATTATGGAATGACCAAGATCCATATCCATATTAACGCGGTATTAGCAACAAAAGGATAAGTATGATGATTAAATTCATCACGTGGTTTTTCCAGGAAAACCATACTCGGATCGAGCTGGGGGCATTGGGATCTGTTAAGCTAGACTAGCCCATGTCATTACTATATTAATAGTTATCCAAGTGGGAGCTGTTAGAGTTAATGTATAAATATTAATATACGTATGTCCGGTTTCGAACCCGAGACTCGGGATTGCACACAATAACGTGAGAGTTTCAATGATTGAATAATTAAATATATTTTATGTATTTATTTATTCATTTCACAAAACAACACTTAACGACAGTTAGTACTTAACGGTGTTGGAGATAACGACCGTTAAAGGACTAAATGTGCAAAAGGGAGTTAGAAGAATCTAGAAACCCTTTGATGGGTTAAATCCGGATGACCCAACCCAATGGGGAGGGAAGTCGGTTTGAGGTGGAGTGGGGAGCAAGTAGGGTTTGCCTATAAATACAATTCACTTGTATTTGGTTTTGCTCTAATCTTGAATCCTCTACAAGCCTAACTTCTCTTCTTCTCCCTCTCCTAAGCTAAGAACCGATCGAATTTTTTTATATCCACTAGGATATTCGATCCAAGTAAAGCTTTGCAAGTGTTTGGCTTGTTTGTGATTCTTGAACCTAGCTTTTCTCATTGAAACGCTATCATTACGTGTGTACAAGAACGAGTGACAAGTTTATTTTAACTTGTGTGTTTATGGGTAGTTCGATCCATATAAATCCAATTAGGGTTTATATAACTTGTTCTTGTGAGATCCGATTCCTTGTTCTTGCTAGGAATCAAATACGGAGTAGTCCGCTAGGTAAGTTTTTGTCCTATAACATCTATATAACATACAACTGAAAAAATACCATCACTCGCAACACTCAAATTTATTTACTTTACATTCAAAATAATAAAAAAAGATGCTAGATGATGTTGGAATTATATAATCATGACGTTCATATAAATATAAAAGCATCAAAGAACACGCAGCGGAAGCGTAGGAAACATAACACATAAATAATTAACCGAATATAAAAGTAAGCCTACCTTGATAATTCTAGCAAAACAAGAATCAAACCGAGCAATATAAGTGATGAACCCTAATTAGGATTTAAACGGATTACACAAATTGCCCCTTACCTTTTTTGCAATTCAATCCAAGATACTTACAATAGTGTGTAAGTATCACGTTCTTGTACACACGTACTAACACAAACTAAAGTTATGCAAGTAATTTAATCACAAAACTAAAACCAATCTATTTTGTTGAAGTAAAAATTCGATCGGCCCTTTATAAGGGTTTTGGTCGATCGACTAGAACAAGGAGAAGAGAAGAAAACTTTAGGTTTAGTTTGTGTGCACAAGAGGTATCAAAAACTATAACCTTGGTTTGCTTATATAGTGAATGAAACTTAGAGTCTAAGTTTGATATGGATTTAGAAACCCATTACTCAAACTGATCGGCCCTATGGGGATAGGGGGATCCGGAACATTCTTGACTTATAATTTCATTCTAGTCCATTTCCTTTTCTTATTTAAAGATCGTTAGTCACTTCCGTTAAATACTAACGTTCGTTATACGTTTTGTGATAATTAATAATTAAATATAACGTTTTATATAAAATTATTAATCTTTAGTTCTCATACGTAAAGTGTGCAATCCCGTGATCTCGAGTTCGATCCTAAAACACAACTATTATTTTATGTCTATAAAACTAACAGCTCCCACTTAGACATATCTTAATAGTTGTGATCACATCGGTTAGCGTCTTGCAATACGCCGATGCCTCTAGTACAACTCGAGTAGGTCTCCTGGAAAAACCTTTAATGATTCATCATTATTATTATCCTTTTGTTTCTAATACTACATTAAATAAAGATATGAATATTATCTTTATTCAAATATTCTATTTCTCGTTGTTTGTGATTGAGCAAGATTACCAAATCTTCTGAACATATTCAGGGGAGATCTTGGGCGTGGCCACGCAAACATCTTGTCAACCCTACGAGGGGCCCATCAGTATTAAACTCCAAAATAAATTTGAAGGAACAAATTCTATCTTGACTACAAGCATAACTCATGAACTTTGCAACAATTCCGAAAACAATCCTTATGACTACCAGTTACGTATAGCGTTAAATTGTTCCACAGAATGCACTACATTCATAACAGTTATCTGGTATCTCAAGTCTGAGAATAACTATTCATGATTTACTTAAGATAATATCCATAAAGTAACATCATGTAGTTGGGATAAGTCCTATATTCAATTTATTGAATATCATGTGAATTTGGTATGAAACGCATCAATATACTTTCAAGTATATTATACCAAAACTCAGATTTGTCTTAATTTAATGATATTCCCATATCATTAACTGACAACGGACGTTTAGAATAACTAACTTATTCACGGATTAAACATGCAAATATATATAGGACAACAATATTAAATAATGAACATAAACATAACCAATACTTTATTTCATTAAAATTAATAAATGTTTACAATATCCTTTATCCAAATACTAAACACGGTTATGCATGAAACTAAGCTAATCTAAGTCCAATGCCATTGGCAAGTTCAGTAAGCTTTTCTTTAGCTAAAGCCTTAGTGAATGGATCAGCTAAGTTATCATCTGTGTGAACTTTTAAGAGATTAATTTCACCTTCGCGGACTTGTTTCCGAACATAGTGATACTTCCGTAGAAAATGTCTGGTGCCCTTCATGACTCCAGGTTCATTGGCAAATATGATTGCAGCAGAATTGTCGCAATACATATTAACAGGCGATTCAATTGAAGGCATAACATCAAGCCCTGAAATGAATTTCCTAATCCAAACAGCCTCCATTGCAGCTTTTGAAATAGCTATGTATTCGGCCTCTGTCACAGACATCGCAATTGTACTCTGCTTCTTGCTCCTCCACTCTACTACTCCTCCATTGATAACAAAGACATAACCAGTCTGAGACTTCACATCATCTTTGTCACATTGCCATGATGCATCACAGAAACTTGTTACATCAAGTTAAGTAGCTGGATTTCCACCATACACAAGAAACATATCTTTCGTATGCCTAAGATACTTTAGATTATGTTTAACAGCAATTGATGGGCTCCATCGAAGCTTTAAATTTATAAACAAGAATTACCGATTAACTAGAAACACATTCGGGCAAGTATACCCTAGTCATATGTAGTATTGGGGTTGGTAAGTCAAGGTCATCCAAAGAGACTTGGTTGCACTCAAGTTTCGTTTGTTTGTTTAAGCAAGTAACAAGTTGATGGTTATGATTGTCACGGATCAAACCAACAAGAAAAGCAATATAAGAACAATCACACAAAGAACATACATGTTTGGACAAATGATCACATGGATATTAGGATGGTTAGTTTGGAAAACATATTATCAAAAGTAATCCTTACAACCTTTAGAACCAATAATAATTTAGTGTTTTATAAATCAAATATGTATAAGCCTCAATCAAATGGTCATGTCATGAGCCTTATGCCTATAACAAGAAAGAATCCTTTCGAACTTTAGACTTTGATGTTATTAATTCGGGAAGTTCCATTTACTTGAAAAATGATTAGAATACATATTCAAAAGATGATTTTCGACCCTTAATCTAAATTAAACTTTCACTTGTTATGTTTATTAAGTTTCTCATACAATCGTCACAAAGGATATGCTGATAGTGGATGCTCTAGGCACATGACTGGGAACATGTCCTACCTCTCGGACTTTACACCTATGGATGGAGGATATGTTACCTTTGGGGGAGGAATTGGTGGCAGAATTACTGGTAAAGGTACTTTAAAAACCGGTAAACTTGATTTTGAAGATCTGTATTTTGTGCGGAAACTCAAGTATAATCTCTTTAGTGTCTCACAAATGTGTGACAAAAAGAACAAAGTTCTTTTTACAGACACTGAATGTCTTGTCCTATCTCCTGACTTTAAGTTACCTGATGAAAGTTAAGTACTACTTAAAGTTCCTAGAAAGGGCAATATGTACAGTGTTGACATGAAGAAAATTGTTCCTAAAGAGGCTCTAACTTGTCTTGTAGCAAAAGCCACATTGGATGAGTCAATGCTTTGGCATAGGAGACTTGGTCATGATAATTTTAAAACCATAAATAAGATTGTTAAAGATGGTTTGGTAAGAGGCTTGCCTCAAAAACGTTTTGAAAATGACCAAACTTTTGTTGCCTGTCTCAAAGGCAAACAACACAAAGCTTCTTGTAAGCACAAGACCCAGAACTCTATTACTCAACCATTATTCATGCTTCATATGGACTTGTTTGGTCCTACTTCTGTGAGTAGTATACAACATAAAAAATACTGTCTTGTGGTGACTGATGATTATAGTAGGTTCACATGGGTTTTCTTTCTAGGATCTAAGGATGAAACAAGTAGCATTCTTAAGACTTTTATAACTAAAATAGAAAACCTAGTTGATTAGAAAGTGAAAATCATCAGGTGTGACAATGGGACATAATTTAAAAATAGAGTTATGGATGAATTTTGTAGAGAAAAAGGTATTAAGAGAGAGTTTAGTGTAGCTAGAACTCCTCAGCAGAATGGGGTTGCTGAAAAGAGGAATAGGTCACTAATAAAGGCTGCTAGGACTATGTTGGCTAATTCTAAATTGCCCATTACTTTTCGGGCTGAAGTAGTTAATACTGCTTGTTATGTGCAGAACAGGGTTTTAGTGGTCAAATCACACAACAAGACTCCATATGAACTCTTTAGGGGTTACGGATATTAAAAATCCAGTTCAACACTCTAAAACAAAACACATAGAGATTAGACATCATTTTATAAGAGACTGCAATGAGAAAAAACTAGTTCAAGTTGTTAAAATTCATACTGATAACAATTTTGCAGATCTACTTACTAAAGCTTTTGATGTTGGAAGGTTTCAATACTTGGTTGCAAGTATTGGAATGCTTAATCCCTAAAGTTTTTAATCTTGGTGTTTTTGTAAATGAAAAGGATTTGTACTGCTAGTTGTGTCAATTAGTACTGTTGTGTATAATTTGTACTACTAATGCAAATTAAGTTTGTTGTGATTGAACTGCTAGTCATAATTTATACTGTTATGAAGTAAATGCTTTGCATTGTGATTTCTTGGTTTTGGACTAACATTTGCATGTTATAAAGCCAAGGGTATAGTCAGCTTGTGCTGGATGGTCAGTATGTACTGATGGTTAATGGTTAGTATGTACTGACTGGTCAGTATGTACTGATGGTTACTGCTACTTATATGAAAGCAATATGATTGGAGTTTGCAATGTGTGAGAAGCAACAGTGGTGGAATGTTTGCTGGCATGATTGATTGATGATGGACAGAATTTGGGGATCACTTGACAAAGGTTTTACACCTGAGTTGGGAGATTCTTTAAAATTTCTTTCTTGAAATCTAATTATGATATTTTTGAACATGAATTGATGGCATAGTTAGTCAGATAGTAACTGATCTAACTCACTCTTTACCATTTTATACTTTTATTAGTATAATGAGTTAGTCCAAGGACATCTGGTAAAGAGAACAGCGAGCAAAAGTGAATCTAACACATTTGTGTTAGAGGCAACACCTGCCACGAGCTGGAAACCCTGTCAAGAAAGCTCTTTGAATGAGTTTATCTGATCACAGGCAGTTTTTATAACTGAAATTATTGGTTCTTACACAACCAGAGGTTAAATTCAACCGAAATTTGATTAAGTGTCTTCCTTTACATTTGATCCTTTCAAAAGTTTGTGGGCAGTATGGTTTTTAAACAAAAATTGAGTTTATACTGCTGAGTCAAAGTTTTTCCAAAACTTAGTACTACTAGGCAAAAGTTAGTACTGCTAGGCAAAACTTTGTACTGCTGGATAGCCGTTTGTACTGTTGAGTCATAACTGCTTTTTGAATATTGCCGTTGAGAAAATTCTTGTCAATTACCTTACTTAAGGGTTTCCTAAATTGGATAATTTTTACTTTTTATCTACTTTATTCACTTTCTTCAATCTAAAGAAATCTTTTATTGAAGTCGGTCCAATAGAAACCCTAAGTATTCTTTATAACATCTCAATTCGCTTTACTCAACATACTTTCTTTCATAATCAATCATATCCCAGCAGTCAAATCAAACTTTTACTGAACATAATGGCGAATTTAGCTTTTGTCGACAAACACAACATGGTGGCGTTCTTGGAGAAAATAGAGGAAGGTGTACACTTCCATCTGATAGTAGATTTTCTAAACTTTACCCATATAAGGTATGCTTTAACTATCAACCCTACTATCTATGTCTCGCAAATCAAACAGTTGATGGCAAGACCATCACTATTACTGAATCATCTGTTAGGAGGCATCTCCATCTAGCAGATGACAATGGTATTAGTGATTTGCCTAACACTGAAATTTTTCAAAATCTATCCAGAATGGGGTATAACACAACTTCTCAAACATTGACTTTTCAAAAAGGATGTTTTGCCCCACAATGGAGGTTTTTCATACATACCATTCTTCACTGTATGAGTCCAAAGAAAACCTCATGGTAGCAATTCAGTAGCAATATTGCAACTGCTCTCATATGCTTATCAACAAATAGGACTTATAATTTTTCAAAACTGATTTTTTATGGTATGGTCAAAAATGAGGATACCAAATCCAAGTTTTTAATGTATCCACATTTTATCCAAATGATTTTGAATATAAGAAAAATCTTGCTTCTACCTCACAAAACAATTTATCCAACTCCAACCCTTACTTAAAAATTATTTAGTAACATGAGGATGGCCTCAAAGGGTTATAATGGGGTAGAAGTACCTCCTTTTGATAATATGTTACAGGTACAGGGTGAAGGATCAACTATCCCAGTTGAATCCCAACACACACCCACAAGTTCATCAACATCAGCCTCACAACCAATTTCATCACCAACTAGGAGTACATCCAGAGAGGACTCTAGTGTACCTCAGCACAGAGTTCCTACTTCATCCCTAGTAGCAGATGAGGCTGTCTATGACAGAATAGGAAGGGCTGCTCCTACTATCTCAGACTTAGAAGCTGGGCAGGACAGGGGTAACATACCTAAGACCCAACCTATGACAACACCTAATGTATCTAGTTCTCATGGACTTGATGCAGGTGGTGGAATCCCAAGCTACATTGAAACAATGGGTGGCTCAGATACTCATCCTTTGGTTGAGCCTGAGTCTTTGCCCCAGGATGCACCTCTCCCAGAAGGTAACACATCTTGAAGTGCTGAGGGCAGTATGAAAGTTAAGGAATTGATGAAACTATGTACTAGGTTGAATGAAAAAGTGATTGGCCTGGAAGATTATTTAAAGGCAACAAAGAAGCTTTTTGGAGGAGTTTACACAAAGCTTATTTTGAAGGTGAAAAAGTTGCAGCAATAGGTCAAGTCTCTAAAAGGAAAGAGAAAAGCTCATGTAGTGGAATCTTCAAGTTCTGATGATCAAGACTCAGAAGATGACATTGGTGATGATTCTTCCAAATAGGGGAGGAAGATTTCCAAGCTTGATAAAGACCCCAATGTTTCATTAGTTCAAGAGAGTGCTGAGTCTCAGGGGAGGCAAGCTGAAGGTTTGGATGAAACTCATGAAGGTATTGCTGCTCATCAACAACTTAGTACTGCTTGGGCAGTCTGTGTTAGAAGAAGAAGAATTGATAAAGGAAAAGCTATCATGACAGAGTCTGAGCCATCTAAGAAGATTAGCAAGAAGACTCAAGCTCAGATTGAGTATGATTATGAAGTTGCTCAAAGGATTCAAGCTGAAGAACAAGCCAGGATAGCAAAAGAAGAAAGAATTGCAAAGTTCTTGGTTAAACAGAGGTTAAAAAGTGAATAAGATGAGAGAACAACTCAAGAACAAAAAGATAAAGAACTGGCTTTAAAGTTAAAAGAGGAAGAGAGATCAGCTTTTACACCTGAAGAGCAAGAAAGTGCCCTTAATGATTTACTTGAGGTGATAAGAAAGAGTCAGAGTAAGAAGACAACTGCTAAGAAGAAACCTCCAACTCAGTCCCAAAAGATGAAGTACATGAAGGAGTATTTGAAACATCAAGACCATTAGACTGATAGACAACTAAAAGGCAGAACTTATGAAGAAATTGAAAAGTTGTACTGCACAACATATAGGAAAATTCAACATTTGTTATTCCCAATAGAAACTGTTGAGACTAGCAGAGTTGCTAAGAGAGCAGGTATGGATTTAGAGTCTGAATCTTCCAAGAAGTAAAAGACTGGAGAAGGTTCTTCTACAGTTGAACAAGAAAAAGAAGAACTAGCAAATGAAGAAGAAGAAGAAGATGCAGAGTTAACTGATGAAAGACTTCAGCAGATGATGGTTATAATCCCAGAAGTTTTGAATGTTGATCCCATACAGGCTAAACATCCAATTATCGACTGGGAAGTTCACACAGATGGGTTTGTAAAAGCATAGAAGATCATCAGAGTTGGTGGACACTCTGAAATGTATAAATATTTTGAAGACATGCTTAAGGCATTTGATAGAGAAGTTTTGAATCAGCTTTGGAGTTTGGTTCAAGAGAAGTTTAGGTCAACAGATCCTATAGAAGACGAAGACAAGGAGTTATGGGTTGAATTGAAGAGGTTATATGAACCTGATCCAGAAGATATGCTATGGAAATTTCAAGCTCATGACCTTGGTACAACATGGACACTGTATGATTCATGTGGTGTTCACCATGTATCTACAAAGGATGGTGTTGATTTCTACATGCTGATTTAAAAGGATTACCCATTGAGAGCTGCCATTTTATTTGTGATATTAGCAGCAAAACTTAGAGTTGATGAAGAATTAGACATGACAATGGAATTATTGAGAAAGATTCATCAGCAGGCAGAAGAGATGAAGGATGCAAGACCAAGAAGATAGAGTGTTTGAAAGAATCCTCACAAGACAATGATTTAATTCAGAAACTTGATGATTTAGGGTAAATCACAAGTTTAGGGGAGGATTGTTAGGAATTAAATGTTCAAATACTTGGTTTTGTGTTTGTACTGCTAAGGAATAACACTAACAGTACTAACTGAGTTAGTACTGCTAGTGTAAATATTAGTACTGTCAGGTTTGAAGTTAATGCTGTTAAAGATATAACTAACAGTACTAACTGACTGAGTTAGTACTGCTAGTATAGAAGTTGATACTGCTAGACTACATGAAGACTGAAGATGGTACTGCTTATGAAGATGTGTAAGAAGATAAGTATATAATAGATTTTGTGTATATCTTATAGAGTTAGACTTATACGTATATTCTACATGTTTAGAATATTATACTTATCTTGTAAAAGGACTCCTTGTGTTATAAAAGGAGGCCCTAGGTTAGATGTTTGATGTATGTTTTGTTAAGCTTCAAGGTTTGTAAACCCTAGTGATAAGCAAGATCACTCGTATTATACTTAATAATATTGAAGCATTTGGTGATATCATTGTTCATATAAACTGTTCATTACTGTTACATTGACAAATCTTCTAAGTATCAAGTAGTAGATTCCGCATACTATTTGGTATATACTAAAAGTATCCTCAACACAACTCACGTGTGTTAAGATTCTCTCACATTATAGACATAATATCTAGACCACTTACTGATGTGAAGTAGAACAACTTGGTGTGCTCTGTCTATTTGGACCTACAATGATAGCAGCCATGACCAAGTTAGTATAAGACATTCCAAAGTGATGGCACTGTTTAAAAGAGAAAAAAGAGTTACTATTAAATGCACGTTAACCTAACTTGCTGTTACTTTTTTAATATAAATAAGTTGCGTCTAACCAACGATTGTATGCAATCGTTAGCAATATTCATATCTTGTTATGTGTTTGTTTGATCAAAAGAATACAATTTATAGTAGCCTTCAATTTTTAAGAAAACAACCATTAACCAAAAATCCATATTCACCCGTTCAACCCATTACAGATATAACATAGCGTGAATTGACACAGTTCTGTGTAGACGGGCTGAAATTTACCTTTCAATAGGTTAAAATTTGACTAACATGCCATTTTTACAAAAAAAATTAAGATACCTCATATATCTCAAGTAATTACATCCCTAAATATATAAGATATATCAGCAAAATCTTGAAACAAAAGAAAAAAAAACATTCAAAAAGGAAAAGAGATATAACTAAACCAACCTTTATATCAGCAAACCTGAATGAAGCTTCGAAGTAAATTGGCCAATCCTCGATCTGAAAAAATAGCAGAATATGAACATTCTTAGATTTCTACTGCTTCTGAGGCACTAATAGAACCATCACATTAGACATAAAAGCCACTTGAAGACATGTTTTAACTAAAGGGCACACAGACTAAAAAAAAACTCACTCCCAAAAAATATGAGCAAAACTGAACAGACCATATATTTCATTGACATGCTATGAAGAGCATTATAGCTACCAGTAGGTTGTACAACCTGAGTTTTCTGCATCGTGCTCATGACTGAACTGTCCACAACACCATTCATCTCAAAGTTACTTTCCTACACATGTTAGTGGTGATAACTACAATTAATATACATTCGTAACGCAGTTAATCATTGTGAACCTGAATGAGGAGCATCAGAGACTCTAAAATATAATGGCAAGCAATAATACTAACTGTAAAGAAAAGCTACTTGGTCTACAAAAAGAAATAGAAAAAGTACCTGTGAATTAACAATCACCACGTGCTCTGCAATTTTCTTTACCCCTATTTTTGGGAGTCCAAAGGCACGATCCGTTCGTGAGTTCAGCATAAAAAAAGTGATTTGATTTAAGGCATAATTAAGAACAATGCATATCTGATAATTACACTATAGAAACACTAAAAAAGACTTCAAATGTTGTTGACCTTCATTTTATGGCATTACATTGCATATTTTTTTTCCAACCAATTGGCTATTGCACGACTGGGATGGTTAGTTTCTCGAGATCAGCTTTTGGTCCTATCCCGCCTAGCTATAGTAGTTGTGGGCTGCCAATAGCTCCACACGTTATGATCGCCTCACTCCCCTTCGTGTCAGATATAATCCCCATTATTGTCTTTAAAAACCACTCCTACTGCCCTTGGCTTTTTCACCGTATAAAAATTAGAATTACTTTATACTCCGTACTTTATTTTTCCTTGCAAAGCTATTTTTTTTTTGTATTAATAAGTATTAACACAATTTCAGTTAGTGTACCGGCTATGTGGAAAACAATCTTTTGAACTGTAGCATAAATCAACATGTTGATGTTCTTGGGGTTTGCAGATGCTAGTAACTCAACAGCAGTGTGTCAACGGCCAAGAAAATAGTCCCTCCAACTTTTGTACCGTATAAATGGTCATATGTGAACCCATTATCGAGTGAAACCACGACATCCAAACGGCCATCGCGGACAGCTGGTTGGCATGGTTCGAACATGGGATCCTGTACAACTTGCTTCTCAACCCATGGGTATGATTTGTTGACCAACTTTGCACCCCACCCCATTCTCTTTACATAGCTGCAAAAACCAAACAATGAGGCCTTAAATTTAGCTCAACCACCCTTCCACTAAAAGCCACATAAGAAATATGTTATAAAATATGAAATAAGAAAAGCATATATAGGCAAACATTTATAGGTTTCAAAGGACATATATAAAGAACATATGAGTCACGCTATTAAAAGTGTTTCTCTTGTATAGTGTGGTATGCTTATCTTATAAGGAACATATCAGTGACACTTTTGGATAGATTTAAAAATGGCTAGTATAGTAAAAATGGCTAATACAACGTTAATATTGACTGTGTATACTGTATATATATATATACAACGTTAATATTGACTGTGTATACTATATATATATATATATATATATATAATCAGGATAAACATGACTAGATAAAGCCACATCATCATAAATAAGTCCACGTCAAAGTCCACGTCAAAGTCTACGTCATCACATTAAAGTCCACATAAGCAATAATTCAGCTGGATTTTTTTTCGCAAAAAAACACTTACATGGATTCGAACTCAAGACCATGCAGATATTATGTGGTATCTTAACCACTGAACCACCTCATTTTTTTGGTTAGATTTTATAGCCGAAACTCTATATAGGATAACAAGCAATTATCTCTTTTAAAATGCCAATTATTGACTATTTTAAATCATCTCCAATAATAATCTGTATAACATATTTTCCATTTTTATTTGGTTACTTTTTTTCAAAACCCTAATATTAGCATAATCAATAATGTAAAAAACATGTAACAAGAAAAGGTATGCATCCTTTTTCTCAGAACCCTAATGATTTTTTCTATGTTTTTTGATTTTCTGTTTATGTGTGTGCACGCTTATGATGTTTTACGATTTTTACAGATTCATATGGGACAGTATATCATGAACAGATCAATATGTATCTATGTCTCCTTTCTCAATATATCATGTTCAGATTGTAACATATATCATGATTTATTAAAAACTTTGTTGTTTGATTTTTCATATTATGGACAACCTAATCTTCCTGGTCGAGTATGAGGTTTCGTTATATGGACTTGATTTCTGTAAAGTACCCCTATAATTCTGAATCCATTAATATTCAACAATGATTTTTCAGATGATGGATCACCTAATCTTCCTGGTCGAGTATTAGGTGTCTTTATGTGGCAAAGTTGATTAGTGAGTCAAGGTATATTTGCGCCACCACATTTGTGTTAGGGTATTTGCACACAGCCTATACATAATTGTTGATAACTACGGCCGTTTAACTATCTAACAGTTTATTAGCTTATGATACTATATACAGATGCAGCGGATGGCCCAATTGTATAGGATTCATTATCACACAAACCCTAATATGATTTTCTGCAACCCTAAAACACAACACACAAACAATACACGCATTTATTTAGATTAATGAATCTTGACATATTTGTTTTTGTGAAACAGTGCCCTTGGTGGCCATGGAGTGCATGAGGTTCAGTACAAAGTAAAGCATAGAGATTACTATGACATATTGTGATAATAAGGTTCGTGTTTGTTTAGATGTTCCTGTTTTATTTATGTAGACAAGGCTAACTACATTTGATAAGTCACACATGTGTAAATATATTAAATCAGGTGACTGGATAAGAGATGCTTTACATGGTTTTGATTCTGCTTTGGATCCAAGATTTGCAAAAATTTGAGTTGTGCGTTTTTTATATTTTACATTATTTTTTTTTTGACATAATGTTTTTGTATACTGATATAAGCATCTGAGTCATAGGTCAAGGAAAAGAATACAGGTATTGCAGGATCATCTGGTAGGATAAAGGTTCTTGATTTTGCCAACGGTGTGGTTCATGCTCAGGATTATGTCTGTGGTTCGCTTGCCGCTGGCCCTAGGAAAACCTAAAAGTTCAACGGCTTTGTTTCCAATAATTATCTATAGTTGGTTCACCTCCCTAAATCTTTTTGTTCTTGCTTTTTTCTGAACCTATCGTCATTCTCAAGAAGGTGCCAATCTTTTGGCTCCTATTTTGCAGATTGATGTTCGATTTTTATGCATAAACAATCTACGACTATATAGGAGGGATGGAGTATATTAAAAAAGCTAAAGTATGCATTTATCACTATACAATAGTACTTTATTTAATGCTTCTAGATTTGATATTCAGTTGCACAAGGTTGTTGCAGCGAAGAGGGGTTTAGGATTGCCTATTGTTTCTTTTAATCTAAATGTGTCGACACTTGGAATGGCATGGTTTTGATTGAACCCGAATGCAGAAACCAAAATCTGAAGTTGGGGAAGCAGCACTGGAGAACCTTAGAAGTTCTCATTAGTGCACGTAGCAAGGTGAGTTCCTTTGTTAAAGATTCAAATTTTAGAGCCAAATCAAAAATCATGTGTATTGGAGATATCAACATCATGTATTCATGTGCATGGGTGAATATGATCAAAAGTTGAAATTTTATATCATGTTATTACAGGTTACTTCAGTAATCCGTGCTCTATATTCGACTGGATGGTTAAGAACCGGAGACCTTTGCTATATTGATGAAGACGGGTTCATCTTCGTGGTCGATAAGTTGAAGGAGCTCATCAAATATAAGGGCTATTATGTATTTAACTATTGCAAATCTTTCTTACTTATATATTGGTTTGCAAAAATTATTATTGTTATTACTTATTATGCTACTATATTACGTACATATACTATAATATATACTTTCAAATTTTGGAACGGTGCTGATGCTGGTTATATAACAAATATAACGTGCTGATACTAGTTACAAGTATGGTATTATTCTCATACCATAGGCTCTAATTGATCTCATTCCAGAGGTATACAACATGACCGTTAGAGAAAGTGTAATAGTTTTATCTTGATCATCGTATTTTATGTAACTGTCTCATTGTTCACATGATCCTCAGATGCAGCAATTTATGGCCGAGCTGAATGAAATATTAGCACATGATGTTGTTGATCAAGAAGGAGCATGAAAGAAGAAACCTAGGAGCCAATCTCATGAGCTCTTTGAGATATTACCAAAAGCTAAAGGAACAATTGCTACTAGAAAGAGATCCTCATGGAAATGTGAAGGTGACTCTTGATTGCTGCATAATCCAATCACTAAAGATTAGCATCTGACACATTCTTTTGCATATTCTATTTTTGTTCATGTTAATGTATTTCTTTCTATAAATGTGTATAGGTTACTAAAAGTGAAACTAAAAATATGCTTATTTAAATGGTGGAAGCTGATCTAGAGATCAGGAAAAAAACATGGTAAATATAAGAAGGAATTCAAATGACATCCTCACTTTTTGTATGGACTGAAACGGGCGGGTCAAACACTTTTTCCCCCACAAAATCTAATATTCTAACGAAATTAGTTTCTCAAATATGATATTAAAATACACAATGATAATCCAAACTTTTTAATAAAATGATTTAAAAAATACATTACGGACAACCTTCAAATGTGTGACCCATTTTGACCCATTTTTTGTGAGTAAATTGAAATTTCTATCACTTTGACTTTCTTTGACATTTTACGAACAAAGCGTCGTAAAAGAGGTTACCAACAAGTAATCTGTCTTTGATTCGTGTATATGGCTATTTAACTGGTTTAGTAACCAGAATTTACTTTTGGATGGTGGGAAGTTGTGTTAACTACTTAGTAAAATGGAAATATTCATGGCATCTTTTAACTATCAAACCCATATTGAGGAGGAAAATAACCGATCATTTTGGACATAGTATGGTAAGGTCTTCTATTGTTGTTATCGAGAAATAGAAAATGTCAATGATTTCAAGAACCACAACCTTCCATTAGCAATAATTAAGATGGGCCTTGACTGATTAAAAGTTGCATAAGATCCAACTGACTAAAAAAATTGGTTTTAGGTCCACAGTCGCAAACACCCTCTACGCTTATAAGACTTGCACCATCATAGGACTGTCGAAAAAGAATGCATATGAAACATGTGTGGAAAAATAGAAGGGGGGGTTGAATAGTTTTACCGTTTTAAAATTCTTTTGCTTTGAATACTTAACGTGATTTCAAGTTATGCAAACAATAAACAATATATAACAAGTAAGTAGAGAAAGAAACAATCAAACCACAACACGGATTTTTATAGTGGTTCGGTCTACAAGGACTCTCTTCCTTGCCATACTCTACTCCTAGAGCCTCTAACTCGAGAGTTTTTCTTCACTAAGAACCAAACTCCCTTCTTGGCAGAGAAAACCTTTACACACGTCGCTTACACTTTTTTCGGTACAAATCTAAATAGCGAGTTCTTTTACAAGGGCACAACCACTCCCGATACTCTATGTATTTTAAGAACTAAAATACTAACCGATCACAATAGAGGTATATGGTAGTTTGTTACAATAATGATGTGTGAAAAACAACAAATTCACACTATAACTAATCTAACAAGTCTTGCAACGCTTAGTTGAAGCTTGTAATGCTTTGATCTCTTTGCTACAAAAGAAAAATCACTAAGAATGAAATATGTAATATGAATGGGTTAGTAATGAATGAAAGAATGTATAATATTGTTTATGCTTATGAGTGATGAGAAAGCATGAAGATGTGGCTTGCTATTTATAGGCAACAACAAATGCAAACCATGAATGGGACGGATCCAATTTTAGGGATCCGTCCATTATGTATTTTGGATCCGCGGGTCCCTGACAGCAAATCTCCAAAATCTTTCACAAATCTAACCAAGATATTTCCATATCAAATTCTTTGTGTGAAGATCTAACCATGATATTCTTAAGATCTTCAAGATATCCTAAATATATCAATATGATGTATGCAATGATGTCATGTACACATTCCATATTAGGAAATAAAATGTAATATGTAAATGTAAATATATGTAACTCATGAGTATAGCATGTATGTACTAGTGATCATGTATGTAGTATGTTATGAGTTTTAAAAGCTTATAACTATATGTACAAGACTTAACTTATATTTATGCTTTGCTAAAGATAAAGTTTATAATTGTCATTAACAAAATATAGCTAAGATCGTAAAATATAAATAACATTTTTTAGATGATATTTGTATTAACAATCTCCCCCTTTTTGTTGATGACAAAACATAAAGTTTATTTTTAAGCAATGGAATAAATAAAGTGCAAGTCTTTTAAAAATATAGATTAAACTTGTTTTATGCAATTTTTAAAATCAATTTTGGCATTTTAAATTGTATAAAACATGTAATGTATAAGTTTAATATTATCTCCCCCTTTTTGTCGAAACAAAAAGAAGAAATGCATAGCGGTATGTAGTGAATGGCCCTTGGTAATTACTCCCCCTAATTGGAGTTTCAAGTATGATGAGACATGGATTTTGAGTGCGTATTAGCTCGCTCTTGGACAATACTCCCCCTAATTGGAGTGCCAAGTTTATGATGCTTGAATGAGGAAATCTACAAAAACAAATGTTAGTGCTTGATAAGCTCTCCCTTGATCAATACTCCCTGTTGCTAGGGTACCAACGTATATGATGCAAGGATGAAGAATGATACAAAACAAAGTTTAGTTGTAAATGATTCAAGCCAACAAAGTAATATGATGCATGAGTAATGAGAACTATAACACAAAGGTTCAACCAAGAATAATAGTTCAACCCATTCAAGCAAGTACGATAGTTCAAACCAAGCACAATAGTTCAAACCTAGTTGAAATCAACCAAATATAATGCACAATTAGTGATCACACACAAGCATTGACAAACATATTTCATTGGAAAATTATTTGTGACAAAAGTCACAAATTTAGATGTGTTAGGAATTAAACTTTGAGTTGATATTGACAAAACATGAAAGATGAAAGAAACTTATGAAGACAAAGATGAGGGACTAATTATGTTAAATGTTAAAGTCTTTGTAACCCTAATCTCTATTATATAAAGAGATTAGAGGCGCAGGTTTTTATGTACAGGAGTCAAGATGTAACTCCAGGAAAAGGTGTGTGTGTGTCCAGGCTTCAAGTCTTAGTGTAGACGCCTAGGTTTTGTATTGTTAGTGGTAGAGATGATGATGATTCGTTTGTTTATTCCGCTATGCATCGTTGTTAATCATTGTTATTGTGTAATCCCTAGATGAGGTCTAACCAACCTCGAGCTAAACGATTCTTAACATGTGGTATCAGAGACAAGGGGCTCTCGATCTAGGGATGTTACAAGGTTTATTTTTCGAAGAGAAGAAGTCATGAAGAAGGTACGATTGATTGTTTAATTTGGATTTTAAAGGTATCGATTTTAGATGCAGCAACAGAATACAAGGTAACATTGGACAACTGATCTTTAATTAATTGGTCGAGTTATATATGGAGTATTATTATATTAGTGATTGATCATGTTGGTTCTTGTCGTTATTAATTGATACTTGTGATTGGTGGCATAATTATTAAAACAATTGAATGGGTCGGTACAATTCAAGAATGAATACCTCGTACTGATTGAATCTTTAAATGGGTCGGTGATTATTTTGTCGCATGATTGGTTTGTCGCTATGTACAATTACTTCGATTTGTTTATTCATTTAAAGGGTTTGTCTTTTGCAAGTGGAGAACATGAATTATTTATGAAGGTCAGTTATTGGATCATTTAATCACAGATTGGATTCGTCTTTATTGGTATCTGATGGAGTAAGGGTATGCTGTTCGATTACTTAATGTTCATACTGCTACGTTTACGGTTCCTATTGCCCAAAGGAAGTTAGTACTGCTCGCGGAATGAGTTAGTACTGCTCTTCTCAAGTTAGTACTGTTGGCGTGGTTAGTTTGTACTGTTGGGTCTTTGGAATTAGTACTGCTTGCGACACATATTAGTACTGTTCGGTTTTAATTTGTACTGCTCTCGACCAAAGGTGGGTCTATCTACTAATTTGGATTGTCATTCTGTTTGTCACCTTGTGCATGGTGATTTTTGAGCTAGTGGAAAGGTGCGAGTTTCATGCAAGAATTACAAAAGTATTTTGGTTTTAAGATAGTGGGACGGTGCTTCTATCTTTTTATATTTTACCTATCATGGGACGGTACTGGCTACTGGATAGTTTCATTGTTTCATGTTGAATATTATTGTGCTTTCATGAAGTTAAAAGTTGTTGATTAATCATGTCAGTTGGTGATGACATGAGATACACGAATTGATAGGAAGTGTATATTGTTGATTCTTGATTTGGAACAGGTGGTTCCAACACACACACAGGGTGAAGACATACACGAGGGAGATTTGGTATTTGATTTTTTGTTTCGGTTAAAGAACTATTCTTCATTCTACTACTGTTTGGTTTCAAATGCTATTGTAGTCATTTTTCGTAAGCTATTTGGTGCTCGTTCATGGATGGTACTATATGGTATTTGTTTCTATGGTGGTTAGTTATTCGAAAAGTTCTTTCAAATGGTTAACATAAGGGTTTTAGGGGAATCTTAAATGTCAAAATGATTAACCATTTATATGCTACATCGAGGTGAAGGTTTTCATGATTGCTCGTTGGTATTTTTATTGAAGATTTGGGATTTTTCTGTCCTGAGTTCATTATAAAAGAAAGCGTTTTGGTGTTCATTCATGGAGGGCGATTCAAGACATTGGAAGACTAAATTGGATGTATGGTGCTGATTCGTGGTTGTGAAAATCAAGGTTGCTTACTTTTTGTTCCCTATTTGATGATGACAAAAAGGGGAAGAAGATATTGAAGATTGCAGCTTGAAGATCCTTGATGATATGCATGGATTAAGGGGAAGACGACATCTTTCATACATGGTTTTGTCAAACTAGGGGAAGATTGTTAGGAATTAAACTTTGAGTTGATATTGACAAAACATGAAAGATGAAAAAAACTTATGAAGACAAAAATGAGGGACTAATTATGTTAAATGTTAAAGTCTTTGTAACCCTAATCTCTATTATATAAAGAGATTAGAGGCGTAGGTTTTTACGTACAGGAGTCAAGATGTAACTCCAGGAAAAGGTGTATGTGTGTGTCTAGGCGTCAAGTCTTAGTGTAGACGCCTAGGTTTTGTATTGTTAGTGGTAGAGATGATGACGAGAAAAACCTTGTTCAATAATAATGATTCGTTTGTTTATTCTGCCGTGCATCGTTGTTAATCATTGTTATTGTGTAATCCCTAGATGAGGTCTAACCAACCTCGAGCTAAACGATTCTTAACAAGATGTTACAAATAAAATAAAAAGGAAACTAACTTAGAGAGAAAAATAAAAGTCCTAGAAATCCTATAAAAGAAAAACAATCCTAAGATAAAGAAACTCCTAGCATCTATTGTGGTGGATGTGAAAGAGCATTGAGGCGCTCTAGGATATGGTTTAAGATGAACCTCATTTCATTTTGTAACTCATGAACCAAAATGTTGGTTCGTTGAGTGAGATGGGCGGTCCGCTCACACATGGGACAATCATGTCAAGGGAAGTTTGGTGGAAGGTTTGGTTCATTTGTTGGTGGTGGTGGTGGTGGAGGTGGTGGAGCATGAGTTGATTGTTGATTTGGGTTTGGTGGAGACATGATGGATGCAAGCAATGTAGATTGTAAATCCATTACTATATTTAGGTGGGAATCCACCATGTTTAAAAAGGCGTAGAGGCGATCAAGTTCCTCATTTATTTTGCCTTGAGTTTGTGGTTGATTAATCCACATTGACTCATCAATGGCTTGAAGGGTGGAAGTTGGAGAAAAAGGTTGAGGTGGGGGTTGTTGAGATGGAGCTTGATCACGGTAAAGAGGACAATGGATGTCCCTATAGATGGGATGGAAAAGTAGTGGTTCTTGTTGTGAAGGTTGAGCCTCAAAAGGCATTGGTGGTGGATTTGTGGATCTAGGTGGAAGGTCCTCCAAAGTTTCTAAGTAAAGATGTGGTGAGGTTGGTGGAGTTGCAAACAACTCTATAGGTTGTCGTTTGGGTGATTGTGGAGGTGATGGTGATCTTGTTCTCTAAGATGGTGCGGGTGGTGGTATGGTAGCCACTGGTGTTTTGGTAGGTGGTGGAGTGGTGATGATGATATGGGGTAGTGTTGGAGCTGTCAAGGTTAGGAAATTCTCATTAGCAATTGGAGATAAGATGTTCAAAGGTGATGATTATGAGGATGAAGAGTTGAGATTAACAAAACAGCATAGTCAAACACTCATTCTTGCTGTTCTTCTATGTGGTCTGGATGTTGAGGAGTTGTTTGATTTAGGCATTGTGGAGAGAAAGGTTGAGATATACAGAAAATGCTATTAGAAGTGATGATGAAGGTGTGAGCATTTTTTATCCTAAAGGTTCCAATTTATAGACTCCAAGATTTATGGAAGAGTGTGTTTGGATGTGATGTTGATCCATACAAAGATGGTGGTTTACAATGATTTAGAAAAAGAAAAGAAGCTAGTCATATCATCAAAGTCAATCCATTGAGATGGAGTTGAGTAAGATGAAGAAGATATGTAGTTAATGCATAGAAGTGAGTAGGAAATCTAATGATGTGATTGATCCACAGATTGCAAGGAACCATTTTGAGGGATCCTTGCTTGTTGGAGAAAGGTAACTTGATGATTATTTGAATTTTCAAGTTTTGGTAGGAAATTGTATTCCTATTTGTCTAAGGTTGCTAAGATGTTCCTAATGTGATGAAATATCAGTAAAGGAATCCTAATAACTAGAATCAATGATCTAAAGTGCGGGATTAAATGAAGAATTTAAAAATGTGACTGTTGCTCTGCGAAACCGAACGACTGCACATGCGGATCCCTGTTTTTGGTTCCGCTTGATCCGTTGGTTAATTTTTGGCGGCACCAAAAAATTGGACACACAGAACCATATTTTTGGTTCCACCATATCCAAAATTTGAGACAGTGGGCATTTTTGAAAGCCCGAAACCCGTTCAAATCTTGAAATGTTTTATAAAACATGTGTAATTAATTAGTTGTGATTGATTAATAACAAAAACATAGGTAGTAACATATGTAAATATATAGATCAAACCGAGGATAATGAACTTACTAATAATAGAAATTAAGCCAAACAGTGGCTTAAGCATGGAAAATTGATAACATCTAAATGTTATCGCCCTGCATGATCACATTAGTTTACATAGTTGTTCAATGATAAGTTAATATCCTACAGTCATAAAAATTCATCACATCATTGTTTAAAACCTATTGTACCAAACACTCATTACCCTCTCACTGCCTGTCAAGTTTCTTGTTGATCTTCGTTAACCAACGCCCGATGTTCTTGAACATCCCTCTCGTTTGCTTGAACTCTTCAGTTTGTTGTTCAATTCTTGGAAGTTGGTTCATATATTATAGAGGTGGGAGCTTAGAGTTTGGGAGTCCGTCATCCTCGCTCATGGATGATGATGATGAGGAGGTTGGTGGATGAGGTCGTTTTTCTTTTAATTTGGCTACTCTCTTGTCACTCAAGGGTACAAATGTGTGAGGAATGAGGGAGTAGTCTGAGCAAAAACCTCTAGCATTAGGAGGGATAGGTGCGAATGCTCTATAAAGACAGGTGAGAAGCATCCCGTATGGCATAGTACTGGTTCCTGACACTGGTATGTCGGCCATCCTTTTGGCCACATAATAAGCAAGGTTGAACGGTTGATGAGTTGACACGCAATAAAGCATGTAGCAAAGGCTAGCATTGATGTGGTCTCTATTCCCTATGGTGCACAAGATGTTGGCCCGAAGAATTTCTTCCCATTTCTTAAATTGTGGCCTAAGTTCGTTTAGCTTCATGCCAAACGGGTCTCGATTGACCTCATTGCCTTGTCGGGTAGTCCTAGTATGAGCGGTTCTAAGGAGAAAGAGATGGTCACTGATTCGCGAAAATCAATGTGTAATTTATTTCCAAGGAAACACAAGTGAAGTATGTGTAACCCGTGTCGTTATCCCCAATGAAGGTTTGAATGGAATTTGTGTTCTCGATTCGTGGAAACGTGTCGTGAATAGTGAAAATGAAGAGATTTTGGATTTTTGCTTTTTGAAACTGATAAAGTACTTAATTATAAGCACTTTTTATAAAAGACCATGTTTTCGAAAACTTAAAATAAGCACAGAAAAAGGTAGATTAAGGTGGCCGCTTATAAGGGACTTGATTAAATTTTTTATTTTTATTTTATTTTTTTCTATTTTTCTTTTTGAAACTTCTAAAAAATATTTAACTTTTGAAAAGAGAATATTTTTAAAACTCAAAAATAAGCCAGAAATAAGCTGAACAAGCAAACAGTTAGTTTATAAGGCTTTTAGAACTAAAATTTAATCTAATAAGCTATAAGCTGTACTATAAGCCAAAAGGCAAGAGTAATAAGCTGAAAGGGACTGAGATGACTACAAATAAGATAAATTGTCAAGAAAAAGCAAAGAGAATAAGCAAATAAGCAGTTGGGAAAGGGTGAGGTCTGCTGATGAACTAAAGAGCAGGGCAAAAAAGTGGTGTTTTTAAGCCCTTAAAAAGCTACTTTAAGCTAATTCTAAAAATATATAAAAATGGTAACAACTAGATTAGTAAGCCAAGATTCTCCATGCCAAAATTCAGCTTATAAGGACTTATAATGAAGAAATTAAAAATAAAAGAAAAATGCTGAAACTTGGGAAATTCTAAGAATACAGTCTGCTTATCTAGTTATTGACTGATTTTGGCTAATCATTAACCAAGGCTTAAAGGGCTTAACCACATACTGAGTTATGACTTATTGCACTATTTTAGACTTAGAAAGAGCAAAAAAGGGAACCACAACTTCTTATCTCAATGATAAGCAGTGGTGCACAGTGAAACTAATAAAAACTAGAAAATGCAATCCTTAACTTGAAAAACCTTTCAAAACAGTTTAGCACACCCTGCAAACAACTTAATTAACTTATTTAGACCCAGTCAAACTTCACAAAATATCATATGAACAGTGAATTCCAAAAATTACCCGTTTAACCCATAAGCACGTGTTAAACCAAACACCCCTTTATGGGCTGTTTTGAAAGATTTTAAAAGAGATTGATTGATTTAACTTTGGAATTTGAGAAACAAGAGTTGCATAAGCTCAAACATGTTAAGATAAGCCATAATGAATCAATAATAAGCACCTAAGATAAGCAGAACACAAATAAGCAATATGAGCTACACTAAAACAGTGAATATGCTAAAAGCTAAACTATAACTACATAAACTACCAAATAAGCATAACTTGTATAAAAATGCATAAATAAGCAAGACTAGACAGAAAATAAGCTCAAATAAGCACTGCTACAGTAAATTGCAAAAATTGGAAATTTCTTACAAAGGTCCTGTGAGCTCAAAACAAAGTACCAATATGTTTCCTCCTGTCCTAAGCTTCCCATGAAGCTCTAAACCAAAGGCCATCCATGAGACCATAATACACCTTCTTTGACTGCTATTTGGACTTTTGAAATTACACTAGTTTTAAACTAATATAAGCTTAACAAAAGCTATTAAGAGCTTATATAAGCTTATAAGAAAGGTAAGGAAGACTGGTGAACTATTTCTAACAACAATTTAACTTAACTCGAATTATCAGTAAACATTTAAATTTCTATTAATAATGAAAATGAGTACAAGGTTGCTTAAAATTAGAAAAATTAGACTAAAAACACTTGAATTGAACACTAAAACTAAAATTTATAACATTTTAAACTTTTACACTAAAATACGATTTAAGCTAAAATTCTACACATCATTAAAGGCTACAAAAGGTGCTATTTATACTAGAAATGAGCTGGGAAATTCTTTGTCTTCATCTCTGAGCACTCCTGAGCCATTGGATTGGCTTCACTTCATCTCAGCCCTTAAATGGGATTTTTGGCGCCAAAATAAATCCCACTTGGATTTCCAACTGGGCAGTGGTAACTTGTGAGGAGGAGGGAGCATTAAATGATGTTTGGACTAGAGTGTTTGGAGGGTGCAGGGAAAAGCAGAGAGAGGATGGTGGATTGTCAGGGATAAGGGTGGGAATGGTGGTATGGTTTGGCGGGTGTTAGTTTTAGGAAGGGGAAGTTGACTGGTTTTGTTGACCCTGGTATTTATCAACAATGGGTTGGATGGGTTATTTGGGTTTATGTTTTATTTGGGTTAAATGATTGGGCTGGATGGGTTGTTGGTTAGGATTGTGGCTGGGTTTATTTTTAGGATAGAAATGGGTTGGATTTAGTTTAGGGATTGTATTAAAGTTTAAGGATCAAGTTTGCCAATTCTGAAAATCCAGGGACCAAACTTGCCAAATTCTGAAAATCATCTCCAAGGACCATTTTTGGTATTTTGACATTCCTGATGGTTGACTTTGACTTTTTGGTCAATTTCTTGGTCCAAACTTGTAAATTTCTTCCCCGTCCTCGGCTTTTCGACGATTTTCCAATCTCGTGCTTAGTTATGTCCGTTTTTGCCCTGTTTTCAATCCTTTTGAACATGAAACACATAAAAACACAAACCAAGAATATTTGCAACAATAATTGATCTATTTGGGTGTTTTTGGTCATTTTTGTGTCTTATACGGGCATAAAATGATGAGTAAATAGGCACTCATCAGTCACGGATAGTCTCTTTTAGTGTCAAAGGAGTGTCGTATGGAGGCATACGATCAACAAGAGAATCAAGGGTTGACAAGGACCATTTATCCGAATAAAGACATGTGCCTTCACCCGGAATTTCTAGGACTTTCGCAAATTGGTTCAAGGGAATGTTGAATTTGGATTGATTGACATTGAAATGAATGGAGTTGAGACCATAATCATTTGAGCTAAGGAAAACACTAGCATAGAACTCTAGTATAAATCTAGGACATATAGGTTCATCAATGTCCAAGAGGCAATCAAATTGAATGGCAGCTAGTTGTTAGCGAATCTTTGTTCCTTCTAGAAAGGAAGGGTCTATGGTCCTACCCTCGTGGACATATCTCTTTTCTATGGCCTTAAATATCTTTACTTGTTCGGTTATAAGTCCCTTAGTCTTATGGTGTTTTGGGAGGTAGTTAAGGGTGTCCTTGTGATCGTAGAAATTTGCGGGAGGAATGTTTGATCCTAAATACAAAAATTGCATACTTTAGTTAAAACTAACGAAAGTTTAGATATGATGTTCTAGTGTGTGCCTACATGGGAACAATGTGAAGGTGCAGTTATCTCGACTCCTTTTAATGCATGAAACTTTCATTTAGCAAGTTTTATAACAAAAATGAGAGATAACCCAAACGCTCCTAATTCAATGTAGCTTCGATTGAATGTACCCAAAAATACATATTAGTTATGTATTTCCTTTAGCATTCAAGAGACATTATGCAAATGATGTTTTAAACACAACGTTTTTATTTGTATGAACAATGTGAAAAAACATTTTTCCTAATAGTGAGAAGATTTTCATAAAAAAATTTCTCATGGGGTTTTAAGTGAATTATGATAATGTCCTACAAGATGCAATTCCTAACTATGGAAAACATGATTTGTTATGCAATTTAGTGAATATGCTTCATGATTAATTAAAAAAAATGCATAATCCTCATGTTTGAGTTTTGTGCAAGAAATATAAATCCTAGATTCAGATCAGGAATGTACATAGAGTTGGGATACTTACAGTGTGAGTTAGAGCACAAATTTGTTGAAGGGGATGACCTAAGTTCTGAGAATGGTGTGCTATGGGCCGAGTTTATGTTTCTTGTGTATTGTGGGAATAAGAGAAGAAGTGTTTATTTAATATATTTAAAAACTGACTCAGGAACCCACATATAGGGCGGAACCAAATTTTGGGTTCCGTCCTTGTTGTCGAAGGGTTCCGCGGGAACAGTTTTTGGTTTTTGGTTTTTATCATGTTTGGTTAATCTAAGGTTCAAGCTAAGGTTTTAACTACACATTATGTTCCATTAATCCTAAACCAA
Source organism: Artemisia tridentata subsp. tridentata (assembly GCA_021014915.2). NCBI lineage: Eukaryota > Viridiplantae > Streptophyta > Magnoliopsida > Asterales > Asteraceae > Artemisia > Artemisia tridentata. The sequence continues at coordinate 276,386,992 of CP139509.1, forward strand.
GTCTAAGAAGGTTAAGGGGTTCTCTCTTAAGAAGTTTTGTGAGGATATCAGCAATGTTGTCTTCTGAGGATACTTTCTTAATTGAGATGTTTCCTTTTTGAACATTGTCGTGTAGAAAGTGATGACGAATTTCTATATGTTTTGTTCTAGCATGGTGAACTAGATTCTTGCTAAGGTCGATAGCTCATTTGTTGTTGCAGAGAATAGGGATGTCATTGAGTTGGATCCTATAGTCGACGAGAGCTTGTTTCATCCAAAGTGCTTGTTGACATGCTTTTCCTGCAGACACGTACTCGGCTTCGGTTGTTGAGATTGCTAGAGCCGTTTGTTTCTTGGAGAACCATGCGGTAAGACAATGCCCAACAAAAGTACAAATACCACTTGTACTCTTTCTATCGACATAGTCATCGGCATGGTCTGAGTCGGCATACACTATGGTTTCAATTCCCGTTCCTTTGGGATACCATAATCCTAAATGTGTAGTACCTTTAATGTATCTAAAAATTCTTTTTACGGCTTCAAGATGGGATGTTTTAGGATCTTCTTGAAAGCGAGCGCATAGACAAACACTAAACATAATGTCGGGTCTACTAGCCGTGAGATAGAGTAGACTATCAATCATTCCTCTATATTTAGTGCTATCTACGGATTCATCTTCTTCATCCTTTGTGAGTTTAGTTTCCGAAGACATAGGTGTTTTCATACGTTTGGAATCCTTAAGACTAAATTTCTTAAGCATATCTTTGATGTACTTAGATTGGTTGAAGAATATCCCATCTTCTAATTGTTTTATTTCGAGTCCTAAGAAAAAGTTTAGTTCTCCCATCATACTCATTTCAAACTCGTCATGCACGATTTTTGAGAAATCATCGCATAACTCTTGACAAGTTGATCCGAATATGATGTCATCCACATATATTTGAACTATGATAATATGTGATCCCTTTTTCTTAGTAAAAAGAGTGTTGTCTACTAGTCCCATGGTATACTTATGTTCAACTAGGAAGGTCTTAAGTCGATCATACCATGCTTTTGGTGCTTGCTTAAGTCCGTATAAAGCTTTTTTAAGTTTGTAGACATGATTTGGTTTTTCAAAGTCGGCAAAGCCGGGAGGTTGTGCTACATACACTTCCTCATTAATAAAACCATTAAGAAATGCACTTTTGACATCCATTTGAAAAAAGTTTAAAGTCATGTGCACATGCATATGCAAGTAGTATTCTAATTGACTTAAGCCTAGCAACCGGAGCAAATGTTTTGTCGTAGTCTATACCTTCTTGTTGATTGTATCCTTGAGCTACTAGCCTAGCTTTGTTTCTAGACACTACACCATTTTTATCCATTTTATTTCTAAAGACCCATTTTGTTCCAATTATGGTTTGAAATTTAGGTTGAGGGACTAATGTCCAAACATCATTTCTAACAAATTGGTTTAGTTCTTCTTGCATTGCTATAACCAAAGATTCATCTTTTATAGGCTCATTTATATTTTTGGGCTCAATGGTTGAAATGAAACAAAAGAAATTACTTTGACTTTGAACTTTTGATCTTAAGGTTCTTTCATTTATTTCTCCTATGACATTGTCTAATGGATGACTTTTAGATTCTTTGACATTGACTATTTCTCTATTTAAAGGTTCATCTTCTTTGTCATTATCTAAATTCTCTTGGTTTTCAACCATTTGACTTTCAACTAAGTCATCATCTACCAAAGGTGATGTCTTAGAGGGAGGTGGACTTTCGTCAAATGTTACATTCAACGATTCTTCGACTCTTAAGGTTTTATTGTTCAAAACGATATAAGCTTTACTATTTTGCGAGTATCCAAGGAACACACCTTTATATGACTTTGGGTCAAATTTGGTGAGATAGTCCTTAGTATTAAGAATGAAGCACTTGCTTTCAAAAACCCTAAAATATCCTAATGTAGGCTTTTTGCCTCTATAAAGTTCATATGGAGTTTTATTTAAAAATGGTCTTATTAAGACTCTATTTAAGATATATATGGGAGTGTCAACGGCGTTACACCAAAACTTTTGTGGAATATTTTGTTCATTTAGCATTGTTCTACTCATTTCGTGAAGTGTTCTGTTTTTACGTTCTACTACACCGTTTGATTGAGGAGTACGCGGAGCTGAAAAGTTATGTGTTATGTTATTAGCATCACAAAAAGCTACAAATTGAGTTTCGTTATCAAATTCACGATCGTGGTCTGTTCTAATTGACATAAAGCTATTTCCCAGTTGATTTTTAATTTTCTTACCTAGAATTTCAAATTTATCAAATGCTTCATTTTTAGTTTTTAAAAATTTAGTCCAAGTATATCTTGAATAATCATCTACTATCACCAAAGTGTAGAAGTTTCCTCCATAACTTTGTATAGCGGATGGACCAAACAAGTCCATATGCAATAGTTCTAAACACCTAGATATGGACACCATGTTTTTAGCCTTATGGCTATTATGAACTTGTTTCCCAATTTTGCAAGCATCACAAAAGTGTTGGTCATATTTCAACTTGGGTAGGTTCCTAACGAGTTCCTTAGATGATAGAGATTGAATGAGTCTCATATTGGCGTGACCTAAGCGTCTATGCCAAAGAGTTGAGTTATCGTCTAGAGAGGTAAGACAAAGTTTGTCTTTAGATGTTTTATCTAATTTCATAACGTATACGTTATTTTTCAAAACACCTTTTCCTACGGTTATACCATCTTTAAGTATTTTACTTTCATTTTCACTGAAAAGGACGTCATACTTTTTACGGCATAGTTGACTAATACTAAGTAAGTTAAAACCTAGGTTATCAACATGAGCAACATCATCAATAGAGAGAGAGTCATGAGAGATAGTACCTTTTTCGACGATTTTACTTTTAAGTTTGCTACCAAACGTAACATTGCCACCGTTGTATGCTTGGTAGGTTGAGAAAAGGGTCTTGTTTCTCGTCATGTGCCTTGAACACCCGTTGTCTTTAATCCACTCGTCTGGTTCCAATCCAACTTTCAAGCATACCTAAGTTATATAAAAACTCAAGCATTTAGTCTCCAATATCTCATGGGTCCATTTGGGTTAAATATCCCATTATCTTGATTCATGAATGGAAATGGTGGATATGGGTTCCATGGCATGTAGTTTGGACTTTGATAATTTCTAGTTTGGGTTCCAACTATTTTGATAATGATGTTGTGTGTTGTAGTTACTTTTTGGAACAGGGTGTTTGGGAATAGTAGTCCTAGGTCTTTGTTGAACAATTTTAGTTCTAAACTCATTTTAGCTTGTCCTATTCCTATAGTAACAACTAGTTTCTGTTTTTTATAGTTGAGCTAGAACTAGGTTTCCTTGTGACTTTAACGAACTCTGTACGAGCCGATGTACTAGCTTTTTGTTCAGCAACAGCTCCCACGGATCCCTTCTCCACTACTAGCGGAACCAAAGATTTGGTTCCGTCGGACCGTAGGTTTCTGAAACTGTTGGAACAGTTTCTTGTACTTTAACGGCTTGTTTCTTAAAACTACTTAAGTCTCCTAGTTTCATAAAGCCTAATCCAGTTTTATCATGAGGTAATTTTTGAATTTGCATTATCTTATCTACACAACTGATATTTTTATCAAACCTTTTAAACTTAGAGTTTTGTTTGATGAGTGCATCCTGTGTGATTTTAAGCTTTTCTAATTATAATTTAAGCTCTTCACATGAGACACATACTTCATTAGCAGCTTTACCTTTTTCTAATCTTTTAACTTTTTCATTTAATTCATAAACTTCATTTTCTAGAAATTCCTTTTTGGTTTTCAAAAACTTATTTTTGTTTATGATTTTTAGACTAAGTTCACAGAGATTGTTATATTCTTTTTGCAAGGTGTCATCATCAATAGAAGAATATGATGAGTCAGAATGTACCTCATCTGAGTCATGAGCCATGAGAGCAACTTCGTCGTTCTTAGGCTCATCGTCATCACCTTCACTATCACTCCAAGCCCCACTAACAAAAGCTTTTTGAGTCTTGTACTGGTACAAATATTGCCTATCATTACACTGGAAATGCGTAACTATATGCATATAGTCACACACGTTTTTTTGGGTGTGTGTGACAAAAAGTCGCGCCACCGTAGGTATCATATGGTCACATTGTTTAGTTTGTAGCCGTTTTCATCGAAAAAGAGTGACTAAAACCCGAATATGTGTGACTAATTAGGCACAAGTTTTGTTGGATTCATCAGTATGTGTGACTATTTCTCATCCTATGGCCACACGAAAATATAATAAATGTGACGTTTGTGATGATTTAGTCACACATCGTGTGTTGTTTTTTTCAAGTTAGTCACATACAATTTAAAAAACAGTGGCCAAAAGTGTTAATAAGTGTGACCATATGCTGTTTAAAGTGAAGAAATGTGTACTATTGATCATCCAATGGTCACATGAATTCTTAGTTTGTGTGGCCTTTTGTAATATTTAGTCACACAAAGCATGTTTGCTTTGGGTATTTAGTCACATACAATTAAGCATAAAGTGGCCAAAAGTGTTAATAAGTGTGACCATATGCTGTTTTAAGTGAAGAAATGTGTATTTTGTGTGACTATTGATCATCCAATGGTCACATGAATTCTTAGTTTGTGTGGCCTTTTGTAATATTTAGTCACACAAAACATGTTTGTTTTGGGTATTTAGTCACATACAATTAAGCATAAAGTGGCCAAAAGTGTTAATAAGTGTGACCATATGCTGTTTTAAGTGAAGAAATGTGTATTTTGTGTGACTATTGATCATCCAATGGTCACATGAATTCTTAGTTTGTGTGGCCTTTTGTAATATTTAGTCACACAAAGCATCTTTGTTTTGGGTATTTAGTCACATACAATTAAGCATAAAGTGGCCAAAAGTGTTAATAAGTGTGACCATATGTTATTTTAAGTGAAGAAATGTGTATTTTGTGTGACTATTGATCATCCAATGGCCACATGAATTTTATGTTTGTGTGGCCTTTTGTAATATTTAGTCACACAAAGCATGTTAGTTTTGGTTATTTAGTCACATACAATTAAGCATTAAGTGGCCAAAAGTGTTGATAAGTGTGACCATATGCTGTTTAAAGTGAAGAAATTTGTATTTTGTGTGACTATTGATCATCCAATGGCAACTTGAATTTTATGTTTGTGTGGCCTTTTATAATATTTAGTCACACAAAGCATGCTTGTTTTGGGTATTTAGTCACATACAATTAAGCATAAAGTGGCCAAAGTTGTTAATAAGTGTGACCATATGCTGTGTAAAGTGAAGAATTGTGTATTTTGCGTGACTATTGTTCATCCAATGGTCACATGAATTTTTATTTTGTGTGGCCTTTGGTACTATTTAGTCACACATCAAATTAAACAAAGAGTGACCAATAATGTTGGAGCAGAGTTGCTACTGCTAGCAGTACTAAGGTAGTCCTGCTGAAGCAGAGTTACTGCTGCTAGTACTATGCTAGTGCTGCTAGAATGAGTATATATATTATATATAAAACAATATTAAAAAACACAAGAAATTTCAAATTGAATTAAACTCGAATGTATATAACTGGACAGAATATACAATTGTAATGTCGTACTTAATTAATCAAATATCTAAAGACTTTTGAACCTTCACCCCCTTAGCAGTTTGCCTTAAGTCGTTAGCTGATGAACTCAAATAAGTACATTTTATTACTATCATTTATCCTATTAATTTGACTTGTTTTACTATATTATGTATGAGGATTGATACTTAATTGTTTACTTTTGTAATTCTCAGGTAAAAACAAGCATTTGGTGAAACTTAGCTATTTTGGACTAATTAAGGAGCAAAACGTGCATAAAGTGAAAGTCTACTGACATGGACAAGATCAAGTCAATTCTGCTCCAGATGCGCCGCATCTCACTCTCAACATGCGCCGCATCTCTATCAAGATATCACCAGATACGATCCAAGATACAAGAGGACATGCGCCGCATCTAATAAAGAGTTACGCCGCATCTTCTGGCGGTGTACGAATATTCCTGAATATTATAATCTTGGACCCCACGCGAAGTTAAGTACATGCGCCGCATCTACTTAGTAGATGCGCCGCATCTTCCCTCAGACAGAAACTATAAATACCCCGTAGACCAGACGAATTAAAGAGTTCCAAACCCTAACACCGAAGACCGAACAGTAGGAACAAAGGACGAATTCAGTCAAGGAGGCAGCACAAGACACACCCAAATCAAAGATACAAGAGCTGTAAGAAGGTGCTGCATGTATTTAATTCATTAAGTAGTTTTGTTTTATTGTGTTAGCAAACTTTAATTCATCAGGATTGGTGGCTTGTGTAATGTGACAACGGAAAGATTGCACTCCCTTTAATACTTGCTTTCCCATCAATTAAAGTTTATATGTTGATGTCTTTGGTTACTACTTATTAGTGCATTGATAACCTCTGTGTTTATTAGTGGCTTGCGGGCATTTGACTGCGGGACATAATGTGGCTCCCACGGTTGTTTCTAAATTGATCACTTAGGAATAACTTTTGGACATAAGTAATCATTAAGGGTTTACTCGCCGATAAGAATAGGACCAACGAGAAAGGATTAACTACATACACTTCATATAAAGCTATCAATAAAACAAGTGACAATCTACTTAATTATAAGGACAGCCCTCTTATTGTCTCGAGTATCTATCTGTGTACGTGTGTGCTACTTGCTGATTCGTGCCTATTGGTTTATTTTATTATTTTAATTGCAACAAATCGTGCCAGTCTCTCAGGCTGAAACCCCCCCTTGCGTTAGGATATTAAAATACTGATTAGAATAACTAGATAATACGTTCCACTCTTAGTGATCGACACTCTACTTACCATTATCTTCATACTGACCGGGTACACTGCTCGTTAAGTGTGTGTGTTATTGATAAGTCGGCTAAATATAAATTTAAAACTTGAGTAGGCATTAAAACTGCTAAACCGCAACGACACATCACGCGCATCATTAGCAGATATATATTGTTTCTTCGGTGGTGCCTGTGGTACACATTTAGTCACATGGTTTGTTGGTGTAACCTGTAGTAAACAAAAGACGCTTCTATCAAACATTGAATTACATATGAATAATTATATATGTAGGTTGAAAAAACACATGTACGTACCACCTCTTCAAAAATAACTTGATCCTTTGGCCATGCAACGAAACTAACTTCAACATTCTTAACTACTTTTAACCCATTATTTGCTACGTCCGGTACGCATGCTGCATCAACTAACGATTCATCAATCGACACTTTGTAGCAATCACTTGGGAGTGGTCGGTTATGCAGCACTTGCTTTCCATGAGACTAGTATACGGTACCCAAAGCAACAATATTTGTTTGCTTTATAATCCACAGTTTGCACTTAAGTGTCTACAAAAAAAGAATTTTTATGTATATATCAGAAATTATTTAAACAAAAGAATAACAAGAAACATGTTGAAATACATACTGTTGGCAGTGCTTGTGTTAGAGACACATCTTGTTGCGATTGGGAATCTGGAGACCCGTTTCGTCGCTTCTTTTGCTTTGGCTTATTGGGTTCGACAGTTTTAGCAAGTTCCTATATGTATATATAAAACACGTTACATTATTTAAACAAAAGAGTAACAAGAAACATGTTGAAATACATACTGTTGGCAGTGGTTGTGTTGGAGACGACACATTTTGTAGCGATTGGGAATCTGGAGACCCGTTTCGTCGTGACTTAAGGTTATGCTTAGGCCTGACAGTTTTAGCAGCAGGTTCCTATACGTATATATAAAACACGGTACATTAGTCGATCATGTATGTAAAATTCAAAAATCAAAGGGCGATCTTTTATTACTATACTTACCATTGTTTCCGTTACCTTTTTAGAAGTTTCAAGGCCATTGGATTTCTCCTCAATTCCTGCATCTTTAGGACTTACAACACCACTTGTCTGAGTGCCATTGGAGTCACCTGCAATATTGTCAATGGCCATTGGAGTCACCTGCAATATAAATTAAGAAATACAGTCACTCATCAGTTTATGTTCAATGCCTAGTATCATTAGCATCAGTAGTGTTAGCATTAGAAAATGAAATTGTTAACAATATAAAAAATGGCTTACAACTGAGGCTATTGGCGATGGTTCAGTTGGCAGAGTTATATTCATCCCTTTATTATTCAACTGTTGCAGAATTTGAGAAAGCATTATATTTGTGTTTTCCACCTCACCGGATAATTTATTGACCTGCACATCTTTTTCGGTCATCTCGGCGGACAATTTCTTGATCAATTTATCTTTTTCTTCACGCTCTCGTCTCTCATTATCCAGTTGAGTTTGAAGTAAGGCAATTTTTTCATTGGCTTCTTGTTTTCTTCGAGGAAGGCCAAAATACTCTTTGTATGTTACTGCACCTCCCACTCCTCTGGCATAACCGCCCTTTTCCTTACCAAATACAAATGTCATGGCATCAGTGCCATCATCAAAACCCGATGTTCCTTCCTTGATCTTGTCATTAGCTTCTTTCTGCACAAAAAATATAGGAAATGTTGGGATTAAAAGTCTTCTTGATGATGTTAGAGTAACTGCTGGTATACAAGCTACTACTGCTAGTACACAGTTAAATGTTGCTGCTATATAAGCATAATAATAGAATTAGCAGTCAAACTTACAAGTTCATCTCCCTTTGATTTAATATCATCATTTGGGTATTCGCCGTCTTTGTTTACCCTTCCTTTCACCCACATTACATCACGGGGGGGTTCTTCATCCGCTTCAATCTCTTTATTTTGGATCTAATAAACTTCAAATGCATAACCATGTAAAGTTAGACCAAGATAAACGAAAATATGAGGATGCTTACACATGTACAGTTAAACCAAGATAATCGAAAATATGAGGGTATTAATGCAAATGTGCAAATTGGGCAATGTAAACAGATTCATTTCTCATACTGATCGTCTCTTAATTGGTAAAACAAACATCGTGTAATCTTACCATTTTCTCTTTGACATAAGCATATCCACCTCGTCCCATTTTATGCTGATAAATATTTTGGGAACGCGCCATTTTACCTTTCTCAGATTTCTCCTAAAAACACAAAATCATAAGGCGTTTAGATGCGGTAATGCTGCAAACTGAAAATAATAAAATGACATATACACTTAATTAAAGATGACTAATTAAAACCTTGTATGCTTCGGTGGTCATGTATTTAACATACTCGACCCAGTCTTCTGATTTCATTATTGTATTATACAAGTCCGGGACTTCATTCAGTTTGGAAGGTGTATTTAGGTTGGGCAAAATGTAGTTGAATTTGAGCTTCCTTCTGTAATTCCTTAGCATTTTACCAAGACGAATCATTATCAATTTTCTGTATTGGACGTCAACAACAAAAAATTTCTGAAAAGATTAACACAATGTTGTTAATTAGTTGCACATAATGTAACTGCATACATAAACTTATGTAGTATTGGGTTACAAAATAGTATATATGTACCAAGATTTCATCCCATAGTTTATCTCTTGCTTCTTTATTCACCTTCTTCCAGTGTAGAATCTTCACACCTATGAGCTTTATTGCACCAGGTTTGTCATGCTTCGCGCGAAACTTTACTAGCCTGGTTGAGCCCCTCTTAGCTAGTATCTCAGGTGTTTGGTTGGTTACAGGCTCATCTATATCTTCTTCATCAGAAGACTTTTCGGATTCATATTCTAAGGCGTTATCATCATGTACAATATGATCAAGAGGAAGCAAAGTATGGTTATCAACAATGGGTTCAGTTTCCATGACTCTTGAGCAACAAAGGGTAAAAGAAAATGATTATGGCTTAGCTTGGAGAGTAATGGTGAGAGAAGATTTGATTTTTGTTTTTTATTTGCAGTCTTTTTTTTAAGGAGAGAAAAGAGGCTATACACCAAGAATATGAATCGTTTGTGCTTCAAAAAATTTCGATCCAAAAATTTGCCTCCAAGTTGTAATTTGAAATTAACAATTGAATTATTTGAAAATTTTCCCTTTGAACCTGTTAATTAAAGCATAAACTTGAATAAATCAAATTTTTGGCTCCAAATTTTATAGAGTACTATCTTAATAATCGCAAATAATGTATCATACTGTGCAACCATCACATCAACAGTACAAACTACTACCCATTTAACAAACCAAAATACTTACATAATTACTAGTTATTGTACCCTTACTAATTACATTTACAAAACACAAATTACTAATTACCTTTTTGTTATTTGGTTTCATTGTTTGCGTGCTTGTGTTTGCCATAAGAATGTGTGTGTTGATTAGGGTTTATTGATTTTTGTGTGTGTTTACAAATGACCGGGTAAAGGGATTAATTGCTGGTTGAATATTGAATTTGTGGTTTGGTTTAACTATAGCTGACGTGGCAAGATTTGTTTAAAAAAAAAAAAATAATAAAAAAAAAAAATTAATGGTGATGACGTGGCGGTGAAATCCGGCTATAGCCGGTAAATAGGGATGGCAACGGTTCGGGTTCGGGGCGGGTTTTAGTATACCCATAACCGAACCCGTTTATAATATACCCGTACCCGCCCCATATCCCACCGGATACCCGATTAATATTATCCATCGGTTTTTCAGGTTTCCCCGCAGGTATCAGTTATCCGTACGTAGTTGAATATTATATGGACAAAATTGGCGGTATTAAGATTAAGTCACGCTAAAATCCACCGAAAAAACAAAAGAAAATACTCTAACCACTCCCAACAATAACTCAGCTTTAAACTTTTACACAATGCCACGTCAGCTTTAACACACTCACCCTTAATTAACTGAGCTTTAGTTATACACAAGATGTTTAACGAATGAGCCGAGATGATATGGTTGTATACGAGATATTTAACGAATGAGCCGAGATGATATGGTTGTATATATACGAGATGTTTAATTAACGAATGAGCCGAGATAATATGGTTGTATACGAGATGTTTAACGAATGAGCCGAGATGATATGATTATACACGAGATGTTTAACGAATGAGCCGAGATGATATGGTTGTATACGAGATGTTTAACGAATGAGCCGAGATGATATGGTTGTATACGAGATGTTTAACGAATGAGCCGAGATAATATGGTTGTATACGAGATGTTTAATTAACGAATGAGCCGAGATGATATGGTTATACACGAGATGTTTAACGAATTGAATGAGCCAAGATGATATGGTTGTATACGAGATGTTTAACGAATGAGCCGATATTATATGTTTGTACATGAGCAACACACCCAACAATAACTCACGCAACCTTTCGACCCTGTTTCATCATTTCTTAAAAGAGTTTAATTTCTAGACCAACCCTGATAGCTGGATGGTCTTGAGGCAACTCACGCAACCTTTCGACCTTTGGATCAACATAATTATGCATCTGTAGCATAATACGAGTTATCTCACCTAGCAAATTGTTAATCAATTTGAGTTCTTTTTCTTGTTCATTGTGTAATCGGGTGAGGATAGCCTTTTGCACCTCTGCTAGTTAATTTGTTAGCCACAGTGTTTGTGTTAAAATTAGTGATACTTGCGAGAGAGTTTTATAAGAAGTTGTGTGAGAAAACGAAGTGTTGTGAAAGTGGCTTTGATAGTGGAAAGCCGTTAAACTAGCCGTTGGAGGCTATTTTAAAAATCAGATTGAAAGTAAAAGTAACCGTACGAGTATTATTCAAATTCAAACGTAAAGTAACAGTACAACATATTAATAACGAGCGGGATATTTAAAATTTAAAATTTCAAATTCAAATTAAACAAAAGGGCGGGATATATTTAAAATTTATCAATTCAATTCAAATTCAATTCAATTTATAAATTGAAAATAAAGTATCAAATACAAATACATTAAACATGAAATAGAAATACATTAAACATGAAATAGAAATACATTAAATGTCAAATAAAAACTACGTTAACATAAACAACGATTGATTAACATAAACAACATACGATTAACATAAACAACGGACGATTAATAAAAACTATCATCTGAATCTGGGTAACCATCTTCAGAGGATTCGGAAGGTGTGAAAAAACCAGACTCCCACCTTTGCCTACGTTCTTCATCCTACCTGGCTTGCCGCTCCAAACGATCAGCTTCCTCTTCTCTTTCAAGTGCTTCCATTTCCAGGAGGACTTGCATATCTGCTTCCTCTTGCCTAAGTTGTTCCTCAGTTAACCCAAACGGATTTGGGTCTTGGTTGGGAACCGGTTCATTTTCAGGTTGATTATTCACCGGAAAATTTTCCGGTTGGAAAACCGGAAAGATATGCTCGGGTGGAGTATGGAATTTTTCATTTTCGCTAGGTGGGCTTGGAAACTGTTGGCCAAAATCCTTTTGGCGAGGTGGGCTTGGAAATTGTTGGCAAAATCCTTTTGGCGAGGTGGGCTTGGAAATTGTTGCCCGAAATCTTTTCTGGAAGACATCTTGAATTTGAGATGCTTGGATCTTGAGTATTTGAGAAGTTTGGAATGTGTTTCTGTGTGACTTGTGCTTCAGAAGCATTGGTATTTATAGGGTACAAATGCACACGTTTTATTAACGTGACTTTGAATTTTAATTGTTGGGGCTAACCTGCGTTAACGCAGCGTTAATATGTTGTACTTTATCTTACGTTTGAATTTGAATTTGAATTTGAATTTGAATTTTAATTTGTTAAGGCTGAGTTATTGTTGGAAGTGGCCTAAATATACCCATACTTCTCAAACACATTCAGACTGCGATAGATATTAAAGCATGTATTTACATTAAACATGTACTAGAAAATATCAATTACCCTAATGAAAAAGTCAATTAGTCATTAAAGTTAGCACACAAATTACATTAAACATCATTAATATAGAAAATATCAATTACCCTAATGAAAAAGTCAATTAGTCAATCCAACACCAAACACACTTCTAGATCAACTACACTAGTAAAATCCAAACCAAAAACAAACCAAATCCGATCAATATTATCCATCTGTTTACTTTTGGCACCTCTCGATGGTCCCTCTTCCCGCCTAAAGTATTGGGAACCGTTCGTATACCTCTCTAGCCTATTTGTACAACTCGACATGGAAAACCGTTCATAATCAACCGTACCATATACAACTCCTTTGATATTTTCATTAGAAAATAAATTTCAAATTTCAATGGCTGACTCCTCTTCAACTCCTTCTTCCAACAAAAACTAACGCCCAAGGGATGATTCTCCTCCACCAATGCCTGAAAAATATAAAAAAATTGGCATATCCTAAAATATTTGGGAGAAATGTAGTAAAGGCCAGTATGGTGTTGAAAACGCATTGTTAGAAATTCACAACAAGCGTATAAAGATGTATGAAGAAAGGAACAAGAAAGATTTAGAGGTCATTGAGGAGCATCAGAAGAAAATTGAGGAGAGGAACAAAAAAATAGAAGAAGAAAGAAAGAAAATAGTTGATGTTTACAGAAGTATTGAAGCTAGTAAATATGTGTCTTAATGTATCTTTTCTTTATATATTTTGCCTATGTAAATGTAAACTTATTTTGACTTGGTTTAATATATGAATGCAGTTATTATTACAAGTTTATGATATTTGAATGTAGTTATTATTATTGTACTGCTAGGTAAACAATTGTACTGCTAGCGAAACGTTGTACTGCTGGGTATCCTTTTAGTAGTGGTTGGGAGTGCAGGGTAGTTTGTATCACTTTTTACATAAAGGGTATAAACCCCCAATTGCTGCACACAATCACATTCACGCACACATTACTCTCTCTCTTCCACTCCCTAATCGAATTTTAATCGTCAAATTGCAAAACCCCCAAATCAAATCATAATGTCGAACCTAACTTTTACCGAACCTCATAATAATGTTGCCTTTTTAGAAAAATCCAATGAGTCTGTAGATTTTACTGAGATCATTGATTTCCTTAATGCAAGCTATATTAAGTTTGCATTAACAGTAAAACCTACTATATATACTTCCAACATTATCCAGTTTTGGTCGTCTGCTAAGGTCAATACTATTAATGGGGAAGCACAAATCCATGCCCTTGTAGATGGGCAGATGATTATCATTACAGAGGCGTCTATTCGAAGAGATCTTCTCCTAGATGATGCTAACGGAGTTGAGAATCTTCCAAATACTACAATCTTTGAAAAACTTGCACTGATGGGCTATGAGAGATATACAGATGCTTTAAAGTTCCAAAAAGGTAATTTTTCTCCTCAGTGGAAATTCTTAATTCATACTGTCTTAGTGTGTCTAAGTCCAAAGACCACTGCATGGAATGAATTTAGCAGTAATTTAGCTTCTGCTATAATTTGTTTGGCTGAAAATACTCAAAGATTTAATTTCTCAAAATTAATTTTTGATAATATGGTTAGGAACTTGGATAGTTCTTTGGCTAAATATTTTCTATATCCAAGGTTTTTGCAACTCTTTTTGGACAACCAATTTAAAAAAAAGAAAAGTCACAAAAATGTTTCTCCCACTCCCTACCTTACCAAAAAGGTTTTTGCTAATATGAGGAGGGTTGGAAAAGATTTTTCAGGGAGAGTGACACCTTTGTTTCCAACAATGTTGGCACTAGCCCAAACCCAAATGGGTGAAGGTTCAGCAATCCCAGCTGGTACCCATCACACACCCACAGAACAACAACAACAGACCTATAAACGTAGGACTAACACCAAGAACACTGAGCTACCTCAGGCTAGTGGTTCTATACCAACTGTTGCAGATGAGGATGTCACTGGGGGGGAGAGTGACATGTTGGCAAGGGCTGCCACTACTGTGTCTAGCTTAGCAGCAGCACATGACAGTGGTAACATCATTAAGACCCGAACCAAGACAACTTCTAATGAAGAAAGTTCCTCTGGAACTGATTCAGGTGAAGGTCCCAGTCACATGGAAACAATGGGGGGTTCGGATGTTCATCCTAGGGGTGAGGCTGAACTTAACTTTTCCAGTGATCCACCTCTCGGGCTAGGTAACACAAGCCGAAGTGGTGAGGATAGTCTGCAACTTTTGAATGAATTGAAGGATACCTGTGCCAAGCTGTCTGCACAAATTGGTGATCTGCGAGCAATAGCTTCTTCCCAAGATGGAGTCATCAAAGCTCAAGGTGGGGAGATAAAGGCTTTGAAGAGAAGGGTTAGGTATTTAGAAGGAGTCAAAGGATCAAGAATTCCTAAACAAAAGGTTAAATCTTCTGAAGCTTCTAAGGATGCTCCCAAACAGGGGGGGGGGAATGAAGGCAAAGTTTCAGGGGAGGATAAAGAGGGTGAAAGTATTTGTGAAGAGAGTGATCCAATGGAATTTCTAGTTGCTGATAACCAAGGGAATGAAGCGGTGATGGATAGGCGTTTGGGCAAGGTTACAACTGTTGATAGTGAGCCACCTATTCCTGCTAGTGACCCAGTTATTCCTGCTAGTGGTCCAGTTATTCCTGCTAGTGAGCCAGTTATTCCTGCTATTCCTGCTATTGATAAGGTTAGTTCTCTATACTGAGACTGAAGTTAGTATTGCTGCTATTGATGTTAGTGCTACTGAGACTAAATTTATTCCTGCTATTGATAAGGTTACTGCTACTCAAGGTGATGATGATATGACTATGGCTCAAATATTAACAAAGATGAGGAGTGCAAAACCTAAGAAGAAATTTAAGTTTCAGTCACCTAGTCAACAACAACAACAACCAATGATTACAGATGAAGAATTGAAAAGACAAGTGGCTGATCTTGATGCTCAAGAAGCTGCTCAAAAAGCTGCTCAGATTCTTTCAGACAAGGAGTATGCAGAGAAATTACAAGCGCAAAAAAATGCAGAGTTAATAGCTTCATGGTTGGAGGAAAGGGCTCAGGTTGAAGCTGATTGTGAGTTTGCTAAAATAGTACATAAAGAAGAGCAAGATAAGTACTCAGTAGATGAAAAAGCCAGGATGCTGAAAGAAATTTTTGATGCAAAAAAGAAGAAGTTTGCAGCACAAAGATATGCAGCTAAGAAGAACAAGCCACCCACTCAAAAACAAAGAAGAGATCTCATGTGCAGGTATTTATTTATTTATTTATTTTTTATTGCAAAGGTAAATTTATATTAATATCAACAACACCCAATATGTACATCATAAACATCTACTCATGTGCAGATATTTGAAGAATGTGGCCAGTTGGAAACTAAAGGATTTGAAATTCTTGGATGATAAAAGCATTGAAGAATTGTATGCAATTGCCAAGAGAAACAATGAACTCTTCTTGAATGACAGTTCAAAGAGAGCAGGTGAACAGTTGGAAATAGAAAGCAGTAAAAAGAGAAAACAAGAACAAACTGAGCAAGCTGTTGCTAAAGAACAAATGCAAGCTCACACTGAACTTGCAGTTGACTCTGTAGGAGAAGCCATGGATGCACAACCTTTAACTGTCAAACATCCCATTGTTGATTATAAGTCTGGATCTCATTGGGAAACAATTTATTACAATATTAAGAGGCATGATGGTTCTTCTAGAAGGTTTGTAAGCTTTCTTCACATGGTTCATGATTTTGATAGACGAGATATGATAGCTCTATGAAAATTACTCAAACAAAGATTTGGTAATAAGACACCAGAACAAGCTTATGATAGAGAAGTCTCGAATTATTTAAAGGTAATGTTTGAACCAAATCATGAAGATGAATGTTGGAGAAGACTAACGCACAATACTGTTAAAGAATGGAAAAATTTTCAACGATGTGGAGTACATGCTTTAACTGTGAATGAGTTGGTGATCTACATGCTTGTAGAAAAGGATTACCCTTTAAAGTTTCACAAAGACATTCTACATCAGATGTTGCGTGGGAAGAAAATACTCAAGCTTCAGCTTAATTATGATAACATGGCATATGAACTGCTCAAGAAGATGGAAGAGTATCTAGGACCCAAGGACAAGAAATAGAATGTATAGTTATTACTACTAGAATGTATAGTTTGACTTAAACATGTATAGTCATTACTGCTTATGAGATAAACATGTGTAGTTATTACTGCTAGAATGTATAGTTATTACTGCTAGAATGTATAGTCTGACAAAATATGCTTACATAAATGCTTACAATCGAGCCAAAACATTGATATTTTTAAATTTTTGACTATTGCATAAGTTATCAGAAATGTGTGACCATATGTATCGAATTATGACTACACTTAAATAATGTGTGACAAAATTTGACAATTGCCTATAGTCACATGATTGTGCTACAATTAAATGTGTGACCATACACATTAGGAATTGGCAGGCAAACACACACTTAACTTTAGACACACATATTAACTTACGTGACTATTTGTATCGAATTTTGGTCACACTTAATCATGTATGCCTATGGTTTAGTGTGACCATATATGACATTTGGTCACACATCTCAAGTGTGTGACATATATTTGTCACTTTTAAATGCATATCGTGACTATGCTTCAAACTTACTTTTAAGTTGTCACACATTTCAAATTCATATGTGGCTAAATTTTCAACAAAAACTAGCAGTCACGCTTAAATAATGTGTGACAAACTTGAGCATATGATTTAGCCACATACACAATTACTTCGTGTGACCATATATGGATTTTGGTCACACTTTTCAATTGCGTGACATATATTTGTCACATATGTATATATATAGTGTGACTAATGTTTCAACCTTATTTGTATCCGTCACATGTCCCAAATTATAAGTGACTAAAAAATAAATTTTTTTTTTACCAGATACGTATAGTCACGAAAATATTCAAATGTGTGGCTGTAGCCTCGGATGTAATTCTGAAATGGTCACACAAGTCGGATCAAGTGTGGATGTTTATTTTATTCTGGTACATTTAGTCACATAAAAAGCCGACTGTGTGGCTGTTCGAAAAAAAGCATGTGTGACTAAATCCCATTTTTGTACTAGTCGTGTTCTTGTGCGGCTTAGGATATTCTCCTGTTAGATGACTAGTATCTCCGCATCTAAAGCACTTTCTTTCTCCTTTTCCTTTCTTTTCCATCACCATCTCATGAACTTTGAGATTTCCTATAAGCTCGTCAAGTGACATGCTTGAAAGATCCTTGGATTTTTCAATAGCCATCACCTTTGCTCTCCACTTCGGATGAAGTGCTCTAAGAAATTTCCTGACAAAATTCTTACTACAAAAAGAATCGTCAAGTGCTTTAAGAGAAGTAATAATAGTATTAAACCTAGCAAATGCACTATCAATGGTCTCATCTTCAGGGATAACAAATTATTCATAATGTTGAACAAGAAGATCAATTTTGTTATCCTTGACTTGTGAGTTCCCTTGATGAGTGATAATTAAGGATTGCCAAATATCTTTAGCGGTTTTACACATAAAGACTCTTTCATATTCTTTCCTAGGTAAAACATTATAAAGCATCATTTTAGCTTCATTATTATTGGCAATTAACTTCTTTTGCTCATCACTGTGACGAGTAAGAGAAGTATCCTCATCTCGACCACTTGATATATATTTAATTATGGGTTTCTGGTCACTTTCTATAATAATGTACCACAGATCTATATCTTTTGACTTCACAAAAGTTTCAAACCGGTTTTTCCAATATATAAAACTATTTGGTTCAAATAGTGGTGGTCTTTGCATAGATTGCCCTTCTTTGAAATTTTCAAAATCCATGGATCGTTTCAAGTTTTAAAATACAATATATTTTGAAATTCTTGAGTAACGTAGCTCTGATACCAATTCTGAAAAACTAGAAGGGGGGTTTAATAGTTTTACCATTTTAAAATTCCTTTGCTTTGAATACTTAATGTGATTTCAAGTTATGCAAACAATAAACAATATATAACAAGTAAGTAGAGAAAAAAAATCAAACCACAACACGGATTTTTATAGTGGTTCGGTCTACAAGGACTCTCTTTCTTTCCCTACTCCACTCCTCGAGCCTCTAACTCGAGAGTTTTTCTTCACTAAGAACCAAACTGCCTTCTTGGCGGAGAAAACCTTTACACACGTCGCTTACACTTTTTCCGGTACAAAGCTAAATACCGAGTTCTTTTACAAGGGCACAACCACTCCCGATACTCTATGTATTTTAAGGACTAAAATACTAATCGATCACAACAGAGGTATATGATAGTTTCGTATAACAATGATGTGTGAAAAACAATAAATTCACACTATGACTAATCTAACAAGTCTTGCAACGCTTAGTTGAAGCTTGTAATGCTTTGATCTTTTTGCTACAAAAGAAAGATCACTAAGAATGAAATATGTAATATGAATGGGTTAGTAATGAATGAAAGAATGTATAATGTTGTTTATGCTTATGAGTGATGAGAAAACATGATGATGTGGCTTGCTATTTATAGGCAACAGCAAATGCAAACCACGGATGGGACGGATCCAATTTTAGGGATCCATCCGTTATGCATTTTGGATCCGCGGGTCCCTGACAGCAAATCTCCAAAATCTTTCACAAATCTAACAAAGATATTTCCATATATAATTCTTTGTGTGAAGATCTAACCATAATATTCTTAAGATCTTTAAGATATCCTAAAGATATCAATATGATGTATGCAATGATGTCATGTACATATTCCATATTAGGAAATAAAATGTAATATGTAAATGTAAATATATGTAACTCATGAATGTAGCATGTATGTACTAGTGATCATGTATATAGCATGTTATGAGTTTTAAAAGCTTATAACTATATATGTAAAAGACTTAACTTATATTTATGCTTTGCTAGAGATAAAGTTTATAATTGCCATTAACAAAATATAGCAAAGATCGTAAAATATAAATAACATTTTTTAGATGATATTTGTATTAACAACATGTATTTTTATTTTTTATTTGATTCAGTTATAATGTTTAAGTGGTTATCATGTATTCAGGTGATCTAATATTAGAGATTCAAATAAAAAAGGGATGATGGTGCAAGATGATCAAGTGGACGCAGCTAGAGCCACACGTTGAGCGAACGATGAAATTGTGATGTCCTAAATCTTCAAATTACCAAGTCGTGTCTTGAGAATGCAAATGTCTATTTAAGCACTATATCAAAAAATCACGCACTATGTTACTTTGTTTATAACACTATTATCTTTACTATATTTTTAGGAAAAAGTTACATTATAGCTGATAGATTTTTTATAATCTGCACATGCAACAACTGATGGCTTGTTTGCTAATGGGTCGAGAGGAAGGTAAGATGTTGAATTTTCCAAAGATGCAGGGTTAGTATACTAATAAGGGGGTGTTTGGGTTAGCTGGACCTAAGTAACTTAAACATGTTCAAAAAACTTGACGATTTTCGTCATAGCCGTTGACGTATTTACTATTATAAAAAAGCTTAAGCGTGTTTTGGACTGCGTTTATGGATTGCATTATTTGATTATTGCGGCTAAAAACGCAAATAATCTATTAATGATGTTTAGGAAAAAAGGCCTGAAATCAGTTATTTGCGTTTAGATAACTTTACACCGCAATTCTCTGATAATATATAGCCAACTGCTTCCACAAAACACCTTATTGCTTCCAGTAACAAAATTACCACTCCACCCCTTATCATTGAAAAATGTGTTTACCTCAAGCATGCCCAACTTGCCCATATTGCCATCTTAAATCATTGAAAACGTCTAAACAGTGACTTACTCTATGAGATTATTTTGTGGTTTCCAGGGGATAGAAGTGGTCATGACGCTAAGTTAGAGATGTAACCCGGTGATCTAGGTGGTGAAGTAAGGAAGGAACAAAACAATCAACTAACGACTACAACAAGAGATAACCAACACCACCAGTTATCTGCCATACGAATGCTGCAAAATAATAATGATGGTGCTGGCAGGATGGAAATGAGTTGTTTGATGTTAATAATGCCATACCTGAACGGATGCATGGCTAAACTTCAAATAAACAGGTACTTTTTACGCATACTACAACGACTACTGATATAATTTCATTTCTCATTTACGTCTGATACAAAAAAAACCCATGAGCCCCAAAAAGGCGAATAATGTTGACTGTATTATGATACAATAACACATATTTGAAGCACCTATAGCCGAACAACTAAAATAGGTAATGCAAAAATCCCCGATCCAAACATCTCATGAGGTTGCATAAACATCGACCCAATTTTTTAATTTTTTTTAATGTGATTATCTATTAAAATATGTAACCTACTAAGATGAAATACATGATCAACACATTTATACTCACATGTACAACGGCTGGGAGCACATTTGCAAATGCTTGTAAGAGGAAAAGGTCAGATTTCGCTTCACGGTCGGGTAAAAATGCCTCTGTCGTGACACATCATTGTTGTTTTTTATTGGTTCCCGTCTATTTGTGTATAACCTGAATATTTCTATAGTACCAGCAGGTGAGCAGAGCACAGGTACAACCAGCGAGATCACTACTCAAATCCCTTACATAGGTAGTTTCGCAGCTTTGATACGCATACACTTAATAGCGTGCATGCCTTTTTTTTGGCAAACTCCTTATCATACGTTTAATGTTGTTATCATTTTAAGGTATCCTCAGTTGATTGGAGCAGATGATGCTTACTTAGCCTGTTGTGTGCGGCTCATTTGGCTACCTGTAACAACCAAATTTCGCTGGTGTAAAGAAAGAAGCAACCAAGACACCACGAAGCGGATGATCGCTATGAGCAAAGAAAAGGGAGTCATCGAGCCATTGATGAAAGAAAGCAAAAAGATTACAGACATAAAGATGGGGGGATGAAAGAAGAAAAGAACATAATAAGCGAGATGATGATAGCTACCACAGATCTGGGTAGAGAAAAGATTACAAGAGAGACGAGCGGGATTATAGGTCAAGTAGGAATGATGATAGATATAGGAGCCATTATGATGATAGGAGGCGAAATAGTAGAGATGATAGGAAAAGATACAATGATGATGAGGATGACAGTAAAAAGGTCAAAGAAATGAGTCGTACAGCTGAAAAATATGTGAAGATGATGTTGGACATAATAAGAAGAGTAGGGGCGAAGACCGAGACGGTGTAAAAAGCACAAAAATGAGATATGATGATAAGGAACATAAGAGGAGGTAATGGTTAATCTTAGCTTCATGAGGAAGGATATGAGTTGGATAATGAATTTTGTAACCGGTCGTGTTGGAGTTTGGTCTCAGTGAATTCTCTATGTCTCTTCATCAAATTTTGACTGATGTAGGTGCATTATGTCACACCATGGAAGTACTTATGGATCATTTACATTTACAACTGTTAGCATCTGGTGGGTGGGCTTATTGTTTATTGGCATTAGCTTACTAAAAATGACCCTCTCTTTTTAAACTAAGTGTCTGTCAACCTATGATTGCTCTATGTTTGTCGTGCATTTTATTTTATCACAGAGACACCTCCAACATCTGGAAAACAGCTCCAGGGTAGGGTTTTTTCTTGGATATGGATTTGATGTCGGCAAAGGACACACAATTGTAGGGCTAAACTGGGAGAATTGGCACCATGGAAAGAGAAAAGAATAGTAAGGTCATTACTGCCTCTCATGTGTGTATGTTATTTTCATGCTGCTAATGTTTGATGATACCAGGTTTTCTGTTGGTTCAGACTTGGAATTCGATGCAAGAAGAGATTATGTTAGAAGGCGAACATCTTGGTCTGTATGATACTGACGCTTCAAAAGATGTCAACTGGACCTCGGTTTCACAGCTGCCCAAAAACCAGCCCTTGACATGGTACAAGGTAAGCAACTCAAGAGACCTACACGAGAAAATGCTTCCTTTTCTTTAAAGCTTTTGCGACCATTTTCTACGTCATGTTCTTTGTTTCCGCTCTAGTTTATCCAAAAGTGTTCTTGTAGAAGAATGGATGTTTTGGATGACACGTAAGGAGATGAACCAGATGGACTTGACATGTTTTACATGAGAAAGGGCTTAGCATGGCTGAATGGGGAGCGGATTAGAAGATATTGGCCCCAATAGGCTCCAACCCATAAGTGTGTTAAATCATGTGACTATATAAGTTTTGTTCCAAACACCCCTCATTTCCTACACCAAGCCACCTGATTTAATACATTTAGTCTCTAAAAAAATAGTTTTATGTACTGTCATAATGTATATACATCTGAGAAATGCATTTGCAGTTTGCAAAAAACACATTTTGTTCTTATTATAGCCTGAACCAAACACTCCGCATTCCTGTTGTAACCGAATCCAAACGATCCTTAGTTATTCAGCTCCAAATTCGATTTCAATAATACTATTAAAGTAAACTAGCACCTCACTTTTATATGTTCTAAAGATGACTTACTGTTTTAAACATAAAAATAGAATAGACCATCTAATGAGATACGAGTGACATTCCTTATTTTTGCATTATCCAACTTTATTGCTAATAATATAGTTAGAATATTTTGTTATAGAATACAAATCAACACACGGGTAGCGATCGTCATAATTGTATTGTAAGAAAATATGAAACAATGATTTTATCGACATGTAAACACGACTGAGAATTTCATGGCTCAACAAGGGATGATGTCAACATGTCCACCTTACAACCATTTTTTACAACCCTTCTCTCGCTATAGAAGAATATGCGAGGTCACTTTTAAGCTTCCACGATTATATAGCATGCATAAGAGCAACGATATGCTACTCTCTCATTTTTCAGAATAAACTCAAATACAAACCTTTGTGTTTGTTAATAAAGGAAACATTCAACATTTAAGGCACGATGCTAACCTTAAAAAAATTCATTTAATTATCGACATGATGCAACCCTTAGATATATAAATTCATTAATACACCCACTTGGAATGAAGAAAATGAAGGACCACTGTATTAGGACGGGTCATCTTAGTATTAGATAGCATCATGCGCATGCACTGTTAGAGACCACATGTGGTCATAGTTGTTAGCGCTAACACATTATTGTTATTACGCCCAGTATTATGCTTACCCAACTTAGGTGTATGTATTTATCAATTTAGTTTTATGAAATTGAATTGTGTTTGGCAAACTGAAAATATGCATTTTTAGGTCAGGAAGGTAGCAGTAGCAGTGGCAGTGTAGGGGACAATAAAAGTGGTGGCAACAATGGCAAGGGCAAACCCGGTATCATTTGATCATGTCGTATTTGATTATTAGCTACGTAGTATGTTTTAAAATGTAATTTTACAACCTTCTTTCGATATAGAAAAATATTCAAAAATTTATATATTACGAATAGCTTTAGGGATATAATAGGAATTTAATTTGCATACTTTAGATTAATTTTGAGTAGATATGTTATGACAAGCGCATTCAATAAATGTTTATTTCTTTTCGTTCTTAATGCATTAAATAAATGTTTATTTCTCATATTCAATAAATGTTTATTGCTATGTTTATATCTTATATTTTTTATCCGTATTCTTTCACTATAGTAAAATATGTCAACGATAATTCTAAGTCATGCCCGCCCAACGGGCGGGCTTCAACAACTAGTATATATATATATATATATATACACACACACATATGTATACATATACATATACATATGTATATGTATATGTATACATATGTATATATGTATATGTATTATATATATATGTATACATATATATATATATATATATATATATATATATATATATATATATATATATATATATATCTTATATTTTTTATCCGTATTCTTTCACTATAGTAAAATATGTCAACGATAATTCTAAGTCATGCCCGCCAACTGGCGGGCTTCAACAACTAGTATATATATATATATATATATATATATATATATATATATATATATATATATATATATATATGTGTGTGTGTGTGTGTGTGTGTGTGTGTGTGTGTGTGTGTATACATACATATATATATATATATATATATATATATATATATATATATATATATATACATATATATATATACATACATGTATACATATATATATACATGTATACATATATATATATATATATATATATATATATATATATATATATATATATATATATATATATATATATATATATATATATATACATGTATATATATATATACATGTATATATATATATACATGTATATATATATACACATATATATATATATATATATATATATATATATATATATAATATATATATATATATATATATATATATATATATATATATATATATATATACATGTATATATATATAATAAATGAAACTTTTTTGAATTCCACAACCCCCTTTCTGACGTCATATATTGACGTCATATTGACACCTGGCACATTTCTATCTTCTCTCGCCTGCCACTTTTCTATCCTTTCTCAAAACCTGCTATCTCATCTCCCGCGTTTTTCTATAATCTAATTTCAAAATTCACATCGCTGGGATTCAATTTGTTTGTACAATTTTTTTTTATTTGTAGCAACAACATCAAACAACATTCTTCAAACACTAAGGTAAATAATTTATTTGTACTATTTTTTTTATACCCGATTCATATCAGTGGGGTTTTATCATAATTATTCATATTAGGTGTTTTGTTTATTTGAAGCTTCATATTACTAGTATGGAGTTTCAGATTGCTGTCAGATTGGTATTGCCTGTGCAAATGGACCAACATTCTGCGAGTTTCTGTTACCAAGTTTACAAGCTCTTTAGGGGTGATTGGTTTGGTGTTATTGTGGTTATGGTTATGTGTTATGATGGATTGTGTTTAGGTTTAGTTTTGTGTTATGCTTTAAGGTGTTGGGTTATTACACTATGTTTGTAAATTTTGATTGTTTGACAGTGCTTTATGAAATATGAATATGATTGTTATGGTTTAAATTCAGTTTTACAAATGCAATCCCAAACACCCCCTATATGGATCACTTTGATTGTGGATATGCAGATGTCAGTCATGTGACTCAAGCCAAACTGGTTGAAAATATATATGTCCTAAATGGTTAACTGGAAACTGCTCTATGTTCTTTCTGGATATGCTTGAAAAATATGCAACAAGGATAATGATTGAGTGTTTTCAGCAACTTACAGAAAGTAGTAGATTAACCACATTTTCTGTATCCTTTTTATCTTTTTCTTGCTCTCTGTCGACAGCTACGTATTTCAAGATGTGAGGAAGAGTTAAAAGTTAAAACAACAAAAATCGGTATTGATTTGGGAACGACATTCTCTTTTGTAGCTGGCTGGTTTAATCTGCGCCACCGTGTCGATATTCTTCCCAACGAACAGGGTAACAACATTACCCCATCGTGTGTAGCTTGCAGTGATATTGAGCTTTTAGTAGGCGTAGGTGCCAAAAACCAATTGCAGGTTACTATTTGTTTTTAGATGCTTTTATTACCACTCATCTATGGATCGTAATCTGTTTTTAATTACTTTGTATGTTGTTGTTATTGCTCTAAAATGCTCTGCGCCAAATGTATATGCTTTTTACTAATTATATATGCTGTTTGGATTGTGATTTCACTGCTCTTTTATGTTGTTACTTTTAGTACACTTTTTACTGATTTTACTGCTCTAGTAACAATCCAGTTTAGTTTTCGTTTTTAAATGATGTTATTACCACTCTTCTATGGATCTTAATTATGTTTTTAGTTACTTTGTATATCGTTACTACAGATACTCATAAACAAGCTTCATATAGAATGACACTGATCAAAACTTTTTCTGCAATTCAACCACGGTTTCTAATCTTTAGCATAATCCATGAAAACCCTATGGTAAACTCACTGTTGCACCTCATTTGTAGTTTACAATATATAACAAGTTAACAATGTATGAATCCTTAGTACATATACTCATTTGTAGTTTATAGTATATAAGAAGTTAACAGTATATGAATCCTTAGTACAGATACTCATAATCCAATTCTCTGTTCCCAAATTCAATTTTTTGCGTAAGGCCAGACACCCTCTTATGTTACTTATCTCATAATCTGTTACCCTTTTTACGGCTCTTGTAACTGATATAATTGTTAAAAACGTATACAAATAACTATATAATCATTGTGTTTCGATAAGAAAATGCATATCTTCTATATTACACTTTGTTAAAGGTGAGTATGACATTCACATTACTCTAAAGACCATAATAAGCATGTTTAATAACTAATACCAAACGCCCCAATAGTTAAAGACGGTGAATGTTTACTAACTAATACCAAACGCCCCACAATAATTAAGAATGTCGTCAAATTTATTTACATGTGTATACAATTAAGGACAATGAATGTATAAGCCATAAATTAGTTCCAAAATCAGATAGTTACACAGCAACTGTCACTCCCTTTGACCTATTATAAATATATGAACTCGAACTGACCCATTTTAACATTTTTAAGGAGTTTAGTTAAAACTAAAAGTTTAAACGTTTTGAATATGAAATAAATGGCTTTTTAGGAATCCAATTTTTCTTATAATGTGATAAATTTAGATAATTCTGTTTGGATGTAGTAAAGTAAGACTTTATATCTTGTGACAAGGTTTCTTTAAGTTTTGAATGTATGCAAGTCTTGATAACTGAAAATGCAGTAACTAAGTTTCAACTTTAAGTTTTGAATGTAATGAACTAAAGTAAGACTATTTTTGTGACAAGAGTAAATTAAAATTAGGGTTATTTGCATAAAAAGACATCATACTTGCCACTTTTTGTCATTACTATTTTTTTTCTCATCTTGACTCCAACCTTTTTAAATCGTGCTATTGTGTGTACTTTCTGACCATTTTACCTTTACTTTTTTCAAATTTTGAAGGTTAAAATGGTCATTTTCATAGCTGAAATAGTCGCAAAGTACACACAATAGCACGAATTCAAAAGGTTGGTGTCAAGATGAGAAAAAAAAGACGCTACACACAATGACAAAAAATGGCAAGTATGATGCCTTTTTATGCTAATAACCCTTAAAACTATCAATAAAATATTTTATACATTATTTGTCTAGGGGTACAAACCAATCATTAACGCCAAAAGTTTTTTTAAACTTAACATATATCATGAAAGTTTTTTGAATCCAATTGTAATAGATTACGTATTAAGGAACTCAGAGATTGTGCTATCAAAGCCGAAATTTTGACTGGAACAAAAGTTTGAGAAATAGTGTCACTAACAAGATTCAAATTTAATTCTTCTGACAAAAGACTACCTTTGCAGATTAATAGATGACAATTTTCAATATTCGTATGCTTTGCAATTACTATTAACAAAAGCCAAGGGCAATCGCTTTCGAAAGTGGGAATATATTTGCCTAAACCTGTCTTCACACATGGTCAGCTGTATGTTGCGGTATCAAAAGTCACAAGTCGAAAAGGGCTAAAGATGTTGATATACGATAAAGATGGAAAGGTTCGAAGTGATACTATGAATGTTGTTTATCCCGAAGTTCTTCAAAAAGTGTGAGACACTACATAAATGTTCAAATAAGCCGTATTATTGTGGTAATTGTTTATCATGATTTTATTTACATTAATATGTTTAGGTTTGTGTGTGTGTGTGTGTTTTTTTTTATGTTTTCATCATGGTAATTGTCATGTCAATTTTTTCGTATTTGATGAACCTTTATAACTTTTACGTATTTTTTTTTATCATTCATAAAATGTTTTTTTGTTTAGTTTATATGAGTTTGATTTTTTATGTGACTTTTTTTTTTATTACAATACAATTTTTTAATGCCACCCGCGAAACCCGCGGGTCTACAGTCTAGTGTGTGTATTATATATATATATATATATATATATATATATATATATATATATATATATATATATATGGCTATGTAGTAAAAATGTTAAATCTCATAGCCCAAGTAAAGATCAGAAACGACACAAATTGGAGCATTCGTTGTCTCATTTTAAATATAGCCATAGATTTTAGAAACTCTACTGACAAAATGTCTCTGCAAGGGTTTGATTGTGTTGCATTCCCTTTCTATACAAATGATGGCATGGTTAGACATAGCATTGCATGAGAAACCAATATGTTCAAATCTTACATCAACTGTTCTTGCCAGCTATTATATTTAGAATATTTCAACTTCTAATGCACTCAAAGTGAAAGACAGATATAGTACAATGTACTTAATCAGTTATTTCATAGTAATCAACTTGAGAAGCCGTCAAGCAAGCATTAGAAATAGCCTTTGGTATAGCAAGGGCGGGGGCTGGAGCAGTGGAGAACCATACAGGGACTGTGTAATGTGTACACAGTTGATTCAAACCACTCAGTCCGTCACATAATTTAACCAACCAATTAAGTTGCAGCCTTTTGTTGATACTTGAGGAGCGTCAACGGAACCCTTTAACAGTTCTTGCCGTGCACACAGTAAGTATGCAATAATATGCTGTGTGGTTCTGTCGAAAATGAATAAAGCATAGAAAGTAACTAACATAATAAAAATTTGATTCTTAATCAGATTAGTTAAATTGCCTATTCAGTTTTTGCAAATTTAAACATTTGTAATACCTCTATGGGCGGAAAGTAAGACCAACAACACCCGCAAGCCTATCAATTCCAGCTTGCATAGGTATTTTCGAGCTTTAGTCAAACAACATCTCTTTGATCGATACTCAAAACTCCGAGCCACCACTTTGATGATTGCTTCACTGTATGTTCAGTTCGCAATCCCCTGCTTATGACAACAACAAAATTACCATCAACCAATCAAGAATATATACAGCAGATATCCACAAATAAAGACATAGATTAATTCTCTAGATTAAGTAAACGTTATGGCCAATTCAACATCTAACGATGCATTCCAAACAAAAAATTTTAGCAAAAAAATTCAAATTATATTCATGTAGTTTCTAAGCCATAACGCCGCTATGTGTAACCTGTTCAATATAATTGAATATTTTCTTCGCAAATGATCGTTTTCATTTTCTACGTTCCAAACCTAATTACTCATGACATTTGCACAACACCAAACAAACTTTGGAGAGTTTACATGTAACTGTTTTTGGAGCAAATTATGTTCTCGGTTTCAAAGGGCATATAACAGATAACAAAAAAAATAAACATAAACATAATCGATATATAATAATCAGATACACCATTAGAGGCTCATAATTTGGCAGCAAAAAATAGTTGCTGTTCATTCCCTTAGAATTAAAGTTTTGACCATGACTGACCTCGTAAGCTTGTAGAGCCATTGTTCCATCCTCGCTTAGTCCATTCAGATGAAGCAAAAGCTCGCCTTTTTCATCCAAGCTATCATGAACCCAAAACAGCAATGCTCAATATTCATATAAAAAACAAAATTATAGCACCATATCGAGTTAAAACAGATCCTATAATGAACAACAATAAAAATGCAGGTGATAAATTCATAACTCACCAATAGGATTAGCATCACCACCATACCCATGAACTCACACCACATTCTCAAACGCCACAGCCACATCTCTCGGCACAACATACCACGTGTCTTCCCAGCTTTGCATATGCATATAAAACTATCCAAACACCCTTCTTTACCAGCTCCTAAACTACATTCCTGCAGGCAATTATAATAACCTGTGGTTTGAGCACGCCATCATCAAACCAAACATCATAACAGCATAGCATAAAATCACAAAACCCAAATCCAATAAATAACCATTTCAATAAAACACAAATTAACTATAAATGAGAGAGGAAGTGAGATGGAGCGGACGAGTACCAAATCATTAGCTGCAATTATCAGTAAACACATTCAAGCATCCACAAAAAGAGGATACATCTCGTGCTGCTGCAAACGTAGTAAGCTGATCAATAGGCATGTTGCAATCAGTTTCAAGCACTATTTCTGATTGCTTATTGAAAACACCTTATTCACCGACATACCATCTATATAACAACATTATTTGACTCGGCTAATAAGCACTCTTCCATTTCTCTTAGCGATATCATCAAAGATATTTTAGGCACAATTGCATCTACTCACACAATTAACCACAAAGACGACCCCAATTCCTAATTCACCTAAAACAACTTCATTAGATTAAAACCTATCTTTTAAGAAAATTAATGAAAACACTATCCAATGGTATAACCAAGGTACGTCTAGTCTACTCTAGTCAACACGTTGGCAAACGTGAACTGAATTCATTTCCAACATTCAAAACTCAACTCGAACTAAACACGATTATAACTATAAAATTATTACAGTAATTAATCTAATGGATAGCGTAACACTATTCTAGTACACCAATTAAGTAAATATAACTTTTTGGATAAATTTTACATATACTTCGGGTTGAGACTTTATACACAGCAAGCAAATTGGTAGAACAAAATATTACTTAACAAAGCTTGTTAGTTAGAAGAAACACTAAATAAAGTATACTTGGGAATACATTTACAAACCTCTCTGCCATTTCTTAGTTTGAACCGATTATCATCATCAACAACCTCATCATGATAATCCACTCTACCTACAATAAAAAAGAAATTGCAAAATACGTTAACGAATATTATAGATATCGACTCATAACTGATATTATTACAAAGTCTAAAAGCAAACACACCGCCATTTTTTAGTAAAATCATCATTTTATTGCAACTGAGGCTGATAATCAATAAATACTACAAAAGCAACAGATTAAGAGTTTTTTTTTAATAAAAAACCAAACTACTTTCCAAATCCACAAAAAATGTACTAATCATATAAGTAACCTGTCAGCAGCGTCATTTATATGCATCCTCTGTATTTTCAAAAAACATATTTGTGAAAAACAAGAAGGGGGTTGAATAGTTTTTACCGTTTTAAAATTTATTCGCTTTGTGACTTATCGTGATTTCAAAGTAAATACTCACAAACAAACAATATAAGTAAAGTAAGTAAGGATGGGAACAATCAAACCACAACACGGAGATTTATAGTGGTTCGGCTACAAGGACTCTCTTCCTTGTCCTACTCCACTCCTCGAGCCTCTAACTCGAGAGTTTTTCTTCACTAAGAAACAAACTCCCTTCTCGGCGGAGAAAACCTTTATACACGTCGCTTACACTTTATCTGGTACTAAGCTAAACACCAGGTTCTTTACAAGGGTACAACCACTCCCGTTGGTTCTTTAACAAGGGTACAACCACTCCCGACACTCTATGTGTTTTGAGGACTAAAACACTAACCAAACACTACTGAATGAAATGTATAAACAATGATGTGTGAACACTAACAAATCACACAGTATCTAACTAGTTAAACTTGCAACAGTATGTATGTTGAAGCTTGTATGCTCGATCTTCTTTGCTACAAAAGTGAGATCAATGAAATGAAAGAATGATATGGGTTAGTAATGTACAAATGAATGAATATCTAATTTAGGCTATATGAGTGATGAATGTGCCTGAATGATCAGCTTGCTATTTATAGGCAAAGCTGATCAACAGGCGGCGGATTTGGCGGATGCCAAAAATTGGATCCACCTTTGTACTGGTTTGGTTCTGCGGGGACCAGGACAGCTAAGATATTCCCATATCTTTCACAATTTTCCATATCTTCCAAGGTCAACTCTTTAGCTTGAAGATCTATACAAGATATCACCTAAATCCTCAAGATATCCTAAAGATATCAAAATGAGGTATGCCATGATGTCATGTTTAATATTTCTAATTTAAGAAATAAAAGTAAAACATGTAAATGTGTAATGTATATATGCAATGTGATTCCTAGTGATCATGTAATGTGTACATATGTTTTAAAAGACTTGTTACTATAAATGTAAAAGACTTAATCTTTAATGCTTTGCTTAAAGATAAACTTTGTAATTGTCATTAACAAAATTAAGCAAAGATCGTAAAATATAAATAACGTTTTTAGGATGATATTTGTATTAACAATATCCCCCTTTTTGTTGATGAAAAAACATAAAGTGTATTTTTAAGCAAAGAACTAAATAAATTATGAGTCTTTTAAAAATATAGATTAAGTTGGTTCTATGCAAGTTTTAAAAACTATTTTAAGCATAAAAGTATGTACTGTGATGATCACAGTGATGTATAAACTTAATCTTATCTCCACCTTTTTGTCGAAACAAAAAGAAGATATACGTAGCGGAATGTGATGAACATTTCTTGGTTATTACTCCCCCTAAATTGGAGTACCAAGAGTGTTTCAATGATTTTGAGAACTTTAAAGCTCCCCCTTGGATTATACTCCCCCTAAATAGAGTACCAAGGTCATGATGCATGATCCTACAAAACAAATGGTTAGAATATGATATGCTCCCCCTCGATGTATACTCCCCATTGCTAGGGTACCAACGTATACTTTTCAAGGATGAGAAATGCTATAAAATGATGAGTTAGTACATGATATACTCCCCCTTGATCTATACTCCCCGTTGCTAGGGTACCAACGTATATGATTCAAAGTTGAGAAAAGCTACAAAACAAAGGTTAGTTGTGAATCAATCCAACCAATTAGCATAATACATATGTATAGGTCAACCAAACATGAGATTTCAACCCATTTGACTTTAAAAAGTCAAAAATATTTGTTTGATAAAAAATGCACCGAAGTAGAAGTGGTCCAACCATACCATTAAGTTAGTAAATAAATCAAACCAAGATATTATGCCAAATAGTGATCACCCATAAGCATAAATATAACATCCATTACTTGAAAATTTGTTTGTGACATAAGTCACAAAACATGATGTTACAAAAATAAAAAGTTCCTAAAAATAGAAGATTCCTAAAACAATCCTACGAAATCCTATAAAAGGAGACTAGGAAGAAACTAAAAATTGCCTACTGCGGAGGAAGAGAGATTGCATTTAGGCGTTCGAGAATATGGTTCAATATGAACCTCATCTCGTTTTGAAGCTCATGGACCAAGATGTTGGTCCTTTGGGCCAAGTGAGCGGTCCTCTCACATTGTGAACAATCATGCCTTGGAAAGTTGGGAGGAAGGGTGGGCTCAATGGCTTGTGGTGGTGGTGGTGGTTGGTTGTTTGATGGTGGAGGTGGTGGAATGTAGGTTGGTTGTTGGGTGGTAGTTGTTTGTGGAGTTGTGATGGAGGCAAGCAAAATGGATTGAAGATCCAGGGCTTCACTAAGGTGGGAATTCACCATATTTGAGAAAGCATACATGGATTTTACAAATTCCATTTGTTCTTCAGCTAGCAATACCATCATGCTCTTTTCTCCCTGAAAATTCATGGAAGGAGTCTCAACTGATGAACTTGATGAATCATCATCAAAGATATCTTCATCATCACTGTCATCAGGAATGAAACAGAATCGAGAGCTAGATTTGGCTGCTTTTTCTTTTGCAATTGTTTCCCTAACAGATTTTTCAAAGGCATATTGGGAATTTATTTTAGCAGCCTGCTCTTCAGCTAACAATTCTTCCATGGATTTCTCATGAGGATTTTCTTGGGCATTTTTAACAGCCGAATCATTAAGTGTATCCATCACATTTTGAAGTTTTTGGAGTACATTTTCAATAGATTCTTCAAGAGGAGATGGCTGAGGTTGAATCATTTGATACTGTGGAGGTTGGTCATGACAAGAATAGTCGTAATTGTTACAAGGGACATGCTCATAGACAAGCGGGGTCCTCGTTTGACAATCGGATTCATAATGTGGACCACCACAGTACTCACAACAATACATTTGCTGTGACTGATTCGGTGAATCATATGGAATTTGGTCATAACCAAAATTTTGATTATTTTGACAATCAAAACCTTGGTGAGGACCTCCACAAAATTCACAAGAGAAATTCGGTGTATCTTGGAATAATGTATCATTGAAAGTCTGATAGTACGGTTCTTGCTCGTATGAGTTACAAGGAGGGTGGTTAAAATTGTTTTGAGAATAATCGAAAGAGTTTGGATCATTCAAAGAATCAACAAAATCAACACGATAATCCGAATGACTATCAAGTCTCGAAAAACATCTTAAAGAATCCGGAGGTGGGACAAGTGGGGTGCTCTGAGAGCTAGGAATTTCCACCACTTCCGTTATGGTCTCTGGTTCTTGTTCTTGATAAACGTGAAGATTAGGCAAGTTGTTCCTTTTTGTCACCGCTTTCAGCTCAGTACGTTTGTTTGATAATTTTTGAACCGTAAATCGTGAAAGGTCTGGATAAATTCTTGACGGTTTGCCATTAATAGCATGTATCTTGGGTTGTGAAGGGTAGTCGGAAGAACTTTGTGAATCCTTGAGAGACTTTTTAGTGGATAATTCACACCAATAACAAGATCCACGATCCTTTGGTGCATGCTTTCCACACCGCTCACACGCACACTTTGAACAACGAAGACTGTCAATCAATGGGCTTTTACAATCAAAACATTTATACCCGAGAGACGCCATAGAAGAAAGGTATAAGAAGTTTAGAATCAAATGGATAGAGGGTAAAGGGATAAAGAATCAAAAAGGGTAAGAGGGTAAAGATGAATATTTTTGAGTTTTTTTTTTGTTCGTTGAAAACTTGAATAAAAATGTTTTTGGTAATCGTTTAGTCAAACGAATTAACTTCACGATTATTTTGGTTTTATATGAAAATAAGGAAATATGAACAAAGATGGAAAATATACAATGGGTGTATATTCAACAATCACTGATACTTCAAATTCGTTCTACGCAGCACACCTCCCCGGCAGCGGCGCCAAAATTTGATCGGCCTCAAACAGTCAACTATATTGACCAAGGTAAATGGTCAACAAGGTCAAGCAGCTTAAGAAAAACTAACCAAGGAGTACAGAGTATCCCCGGGTCGTTAACTCCCAACGAGGTGTGTAAACTGTAATAGAACGAATCTGTGATCGGGTGAATATTGAACAGGAAAGGGTTTATGAGTGTTTTACACTAAGGAAATGTAAGAAAATAACTTAAACAAGCTATAAGAACGATTACGTGAAAGTAAATGACTTAGAAACGTTTAAAACTTTAAAAACGTACGTTTAAATAAAAATTACGTAAACGTACAAAATAAAACGTGAATTCTGACCAATATAAATCCCACGGATGTGAAAATTATATTTTTAGAATCCAAATGATAAAAGAAAATTTTAGGAAAAATAAAAATATTTATTTGACTATTTATTTAATTATTATTAATTAATTACTATTTAATAATTATTTAAAACTAATTTAAATTATAATAAATACTAAATGAACTCTAATAAATATGAAACTTTTTATAAAAATACTATATGGTGACAGGAACCTATAAAAATTATAAAAATGATAAGTACTTATTGAAAAAGCAAAAAAATAAGCCAAATGGCTTAAATAGAAGCTATCACTTATTTTATATTTTGATTTTCTTGAATTTTTCTATTACAAAACTATTTCACTACAGAAAATAACTAACTTTAATGAAGACAAAAATTTTAGAACTTAAAAACAAGCTGTTTGGAAGCTTATGAGCTTATCAGTTTGAGCTTTTGGCTCGACTTGATGGTTTTAAGCTCAAATAAGTGGCCAAATAAGCTAAACAAAAGGAAACAAAGGTTAAATAAAGAGAAACTAAGTTAAGTGAACTGGGAATGAGTAAAAAGTACAAAAGATAAGCACTGAATAAGCTTAAAGTAGCAAATAAGCAAATCCAATTTACACTGCCACGCCAAACACCCTGCAGTCAAGTCTACAAGCAATTTAAGCTTATGAAATAAGCTGAAAAGCTCAAAATAAGGACTGGAGTATTGAGATGGCTTGCTGAGTTATTCAAAAAGCCAAAGCTTTCAAAGTGGGACTCACTAATGAGCTTTTGGAAGGCTTGTGAAAAAGCTTGTAATACACTGAGGACTCAGTATATTCCCGCCTGTCACGCGGGTGACCCGGGTTCGTTCCCCGGCAGCGGCGCCAAATTTTGATCGGCCTCAAACAGTCAACTACATTGACCAAGGTAAATGGTCAACAAGGTCAAACAGCTTAAGGACAACTAACCAAGGAGTACAGAGTATCCCCGGGTCGTTAAGTCCCAACGAGGTGTGTAAACTGTAATAGAACGAATCTGTGATCGGGTGAATATTGAACAGGAAAGGGTTTATGAGTGTTTTACACTAAGGAAATGTAAGAAAATAACTTAAAAAAGCTATAAGAACGATTACATGAAAGTAAATGACTTAGAAACGTTTAAAACTTTAAAAACGTACGTTTAAATAAAAATTACGTAAACGTACAAAATAAAACGTGAATTCTGACCAATATAAATCCCACGGATGTGAAAATTATATTTTTAGAATCCAAATGATAAAAGAAAATTTTAGGAAAAATAAAAATATTTATTTGACTATTTATTTAATTATTATTAATTAATTACTATTTAATAATTATTTAAAACTAATTTAAATTATAATAAATACTAAATGAACTCTAATAAATATGAAACTTTTTCTAAAAATACTATAAGGTGACAGGAACCTATAAAAATTATAAAAATGATAAGTGCTTATTGAAAAAGCAGAAAAATAAGCCAAATGGCTTAAATAGAAGCTATCACTTATTTTATATTTTGATTTTCTTGAATTTTCTTTTACAAAACTATTTCACTACTGAAAATAACTAACTTTAATGAAGACAAAAATTTTAGAACTTAAAAACAAGCTGTTTGGAAGCTTATGAGCTTATCAGTTTGAGCTTTTGGCTCGACTTGATGGTTTAAGCTCAAATAAGTGGCCAAATAAGCTAAACAAAAGGAAACAAAGGTTAAATAAAGAGAAACTAAGTTAAGTGAACTGGGAATGAGTAAAAAGTACAAAAGATAAGCACTGAATAAGCTTAAAGTAGCAAATAAGCAAATCCAATTTACACTGCCAAGCCAAACACCCTGCAGTCAAGTCTGCAAGGAATTTAAGCTTATGAAATAAGCTGAAAAGCTCAAAATAAGGATTGGAGTATTGAGATGGCTTGCTGACTTATTCAAAAAGCCAAAGCTTTCAAAGTGGGACTCACTAATGAGCTTTTGGAAGGCTTGTGAAAAAGCTTGTAATACACTGAGGACTCAGTATATTCAGTGAAATGGGACAAACAAAAAGCTATTAGCAGCCCTATAAGACAAGCTTGAAAAAGCAAAATAAGTACTGGAACTTTGAGATGGGTGGTTAAGCTTCACAACAAGCCAAATCACTCAAGCTGAAGTACACTAGAGAGCTTTTAAGAGCTTATGAAAAATGGCTCAACTACACTGACTGCTCAGTGTAGTGAGTTGTTTTGAACAAACATTATAAGCATGATAAGCACTGAGAATAAGCAATACATGGGAAAACAAAAGTAATTATAACAAACTAGCCAGAAGGGCTTTCTAAATCAACAAGTTTCACACACTAATATGCACTAATAAGCTTTTAAGGAGCTTATGAAAAAGGCTGAAAAGCCTGTGCAGGGTATATATTTGACTTTTTAGCAGTTTTATCTATTTGACTAAATCCAACTTTGAATGATTCTAACTGATTATAGATGATGAAATAAGCTATAATATGGATGATGTAAGCTAGATTAACAACTATTGCAACTAAATGTGTGATTAAACTGACTGATACACTAATTATTATGCAGCAAAAATGAACTAAAACTGATTTTGACTTTTTAAGCTATGAACCACTATTATTATGTTACCTAAGTACTAGTTATCTCTGAGGCAACCTATTTCTACCACTAACACATCAAAATTGCAACAACTATCAATATCACACTAATCCAAACACCACTTAATAAAATCTGATAAGAACTTTTACACTAGAGATAGCTAATTTAAACCATGTTTTACCCTAAACTCTGATTATCTAAGTTGTTAATAATCTAAGAAGCATAAATAACAGACAATAAGCAGTAAACAAGGCTGAGCACAAAATAAGTATTAATAGGCTAGAACATGAAAATTGGAACTCACACCTATATTCAGCTGAACATGGATGAATCTCAGGGACCAATCTCAACCCAGCTTAACAAGCACAAGCAAACAAACTCCAATCCAGCTTATCAAAATAGCTTATCAGAACAGCTTATCCAACAGAATTGTTGACTTTTTGACTTTTTTAGAAAATTAATACTAAAACAGAATTGAAACAAGTGATCTTTTCCTAAAGCTAAAATAAGCTCATACAAACTTATTTGAACATAAATGGAAGCTTAAAATGGTTTTGCACAACAATAATTTTAACACAACGACTTAACTGAAACTTTGAAATTTGCATAAACTTAAAATTCTGACAATGTTGATAACTAACAGTACAAAGGAGCTTACAATAACTTGAATTACAAATTAGAACTAAGATTTAAACTGAAAATAAGTAAAGGAACATTTTACACTACGAATGTGGTCTAAAACTAGTGACAACCTCTTCTCTGTGCCTTCACTTCTTCTTTATAGACTTTTTGAGTCCCACTTGAGTCTCTGAACAAATCCCATCAATAATCTGAGCCTTTGAATCACTGAAACTCATCTTGGCCATTGAAATTGCTTTTGGCGCCAAAAGTCCAAGTGGTAACGTGAAGCAGATTTTGAGCAATTAAAGAAGTTTGTTTAGTTGTGAAGGTGGAGGAGGTGAGGTGTGATGTAGAGTAGCCAGCTGGGGGGTGGAGGTGGCAAGAAAAACCACCCTGGTAATGGGATTTGGCGGGTTA
The DNA here is from genome assembly GCA_021014915.2 of Artemisia tridentata subsp. tridentata. Taxonomy (NCBI): domain Eukaryota; kingdom Viridiplantae; phylum Streptophyta; class Magnoliopsida; order Asterales; family Asteraceae; genus Artemisia; species Artemisia tridentata. The sequence continues at coordinate 276,426,522 of CP139509.1, forward strand.
GTTTTGGGAGGGATAAGGTTTGACCCTGGTTTTGTTGTTTGACCCCGATAATTAGCTAATAGGGGATAAGGTTGGGGTTGGGCTTATGTTTTAAAGGGATTGGGCTTTGGTTAGGTTTAGCTGGGTTTATTTTTAGGATAAGATTTGGATTGGATTTTAATTAAACCTAAGGACCATTTTTGTAATTTATGAAGTTTTGAGGGGTTGAACTTGCCAATTCTTGAAAACTTTCATCCAGGGACTAATAGTGAACATATTTGATTTCCCAAGGACTCATGTTGACTTATCTTCCAAATTAAACCTTCAGGGACTAATTCTGCCAATTTATGAAACTTCAGGGACTGAAACTGTCAATTTTGTAAAATTAGCTCGTTTTTCACCTGTTTTCAATCCTTTTGTACCTGAATCATATAAAAACACATTCTATGGATATTTGTAGCATTATGTGACTTTTCAAAGTGTTTTTGGCTGTTTTTGTAGTTTAAATGGGAATAAAATGATGAGTATTTAGACACTCATCAATCCCCCACACTAAACTATTGCTAGTCCCTAGCAATCATTTATGAAAATTTAATGGATTTTATGTCTCTTTACCAAAAGCCATTACTTCTGGAGTAGCCAATGTTTTAGTATGATACTTTGGTACAATGATAACCAAATGATTTTAAGCAAACCATCAGCTGTCAACGGATTTGATTTGTCTTTACCAAAAGCCGTTTGCTTCTGGACTAGCCAACTCTTCACTATAAAAGATATGGTGAGTCGAATACCATACAATTTTTGGCAAATTGTAAGCCATAAACGGATTTGAGATATCTTTACCAAGAGCCGTTTGCTCTCGGATTAGCCAATCCTTATGTGGGTTAGACATGGCGGACTGATAACCATTTGTTGTGTTTAGTGCATAGCACTTCCACTAATTTTTTTTTTTTTAAATTTTGGCCAAAATGGGGGAATTAGGGCACTAAAAGGTACATATTTGATCAAATTCGCCAGAATTCCCCCCCACACTTAGAATTGAATATTGCCCTCAATATTCAAAGTACCGGCTATTATGCCGACACTTAGAACGTAAAAAGGTAATACTACTAGCCAAGTGTGGAAACACAACACTTATTATTATTTTTTTATTTACAATTTTCTCATTCATATATATATATATATATATATATATATATATATATATATATATATATATATATATATATATATATATATATATATATATATTTTGAGACTATATACAACAGCAGGGGCAACTCCCCCACACTTAGGTGGTAGAACAGAGAAAGAAGACAGAAATATGGGTGAAAACCCATATGGTGTGCTAATATTTTTGTTCACCGAGTCACTAGCTTGACTCGACCCCGCATTCATTGGTTCTTGGGGAAGCAAGTGGAAGCGACAATCTCCATCGGACTTTCATTCAAGATGTTTGGATAAATATTGAAGTACGTGAAAGTTCCACACCGATGAGATATACACAGACCCGGCTCACAAATGATAAATGAAAATGCCGGGGTCAAAGATAGTGTCTTCACTCCCGAAAGAGTGAAGAACAGGAGATGTCACCGTGTAGGTGAAGAAAATAAAGAAAGTCATGATAAAAATCATGACTAACTTATCATCATCAGAAGGAGAATTCATAATTTAAGTATCATGATTCTCATCATATAAACTCGGCTGATCAAGACATATTCTGGGTGGGAGGGATGGGATTTTGATATCAAGCAAATTCTCAGTGTTGAGAATATTTCCCTCCGTGACATAAAGATAATCTTTGTCAAGATCAAAGTAGAAGTTATCATACTCCGGCGGAGATATGATATGAGTGAGTTCATCGGAGAACTCCTCGAAGGCAAATGATTCATATTCGGGGAGAGAAATATGAGAATGAGAAGTGGTACTGCCACTAATCTTCTCTCCCATATGATCAAAATGGAAGGTTTCAAATTCCGGTATAGAGTCATCGGAAAATAGGTCACTATCCTTTATGGGGATAGGAGATGAAATGGATTTTTCATTGAAAGCCTCGATTTTAGAAATGAGAAGATTAACATTTAATAATGTTTCACGAAGAGTTCCGTCTTTGATTATTTCTTCATCATTCTCTTCTTCTAAGCTGACAAGCTCAGAAGGTAATTCCTCCATATAAATGATGTCTCCACATGATAAAGTATCATTATTAGTGGAATCGGAGAACATCTCAACATAATCTTTTGAACACTCAAGAGGAGGAGGGATATCACACACATGATCAGGAATTCCCTGTGACTCACTTGGGATTGGGACAAGGTTCTCAACACTAGAATTTATGAATTCGTCCGATTCCTTTTCAGGAATAGTGTCAAGATGCTCGTCCCCCATAATAAGAGAATTAGTGGGAACTTCGGGTGTGATAACAGCAGACTGAGGGAGTTGAGAAGGACTAGCATACATGGATTTTACAAATTCCATTTGTTCTTCTGCTAGTAATTCCATCATGCTCTTTTCTCCCTGAAAATTCATGGAAGGAGTCTCAACTGATGAACTTGATGAATCATCATCAAAGATATCTTCATCATCACTGTCATCAGGAATGAAACAGAATCGAGAGCTAGATTTGGCGGCTTTTTCTTTTGCAATTGTTTCCCTAACATATTTTTCAAAGGCATATTGGGAATTTATTTTAGCAGCCTGCTCTTCAGCTAACAATTCTTCCATGGATTTCTCATGAGGATTTTCTTGGGCATTTTTAACAGCCGAATCATTAAGTGTATCCTATCACATTTTGAAGTTTTTGGAGTACATTTTCAATAGATTCTTCAAGAGGAAATGGCTGAGGTTGAATCATTTGATATTGTGGAGGTTGGTCATCACAAGAATAGTCATAATTGTTACAAGGTACATGCTCATAAACAAGCGGGGTCCTCGTTTGACAATCGGATTCATAATGTGGACCACCACAGTACTCACAACAATACATTTGCTGTGACTGATTCGGTGAATCATATGGAATTTGGTCATAACCAAAATTTTGATTATTTTGACAATCAAAACCTTGGTGAGGACCTCCACAAAATTCACAAGAGAAATTCGGTGTATCTTGGAATAATGTATCATTGAAAGTCTGATAGTACGGTTCTTGCTCGTATGAGTTACAAGGAGGGTGGTTAAAATTGTTTTGAGAATAATCGAAAGAGTTTGGATCATTCAAAGAATCAACAAAATCAACACGATAATCCGAATGACTATCAAGTCTCGAAAAACATCTTAAAGAATCCGGAGGTGGGACAAGTGGGGTGCTCTGAGAGCTAGGAATTTCCACCACTTCCGTTATGGTCTCTGGTTCTTGTTCTTGATAAACGTGAAGATTAGGCAAGTTGTTCCTTTTAGTCACCGCTTTAAGCTCAGTACGTTTGTTTGATAATTTTTGAACCGTAAATCGTGAAAGGTCTGGATCAATTCTTGACGGTTTGCCATTAATAGCATGTATCTTGGGCTGTGAAGGGTAGTCGGAAGAACTTTGAGAATCCTTGAGAGACTTTTTAGTGGATAATTCACACCAATAACAAGATCCACGATCCTTTGGTGCATGCTTTCCACACTGCTCACACGCACACTTTGAACAACGAAGACTGTCAATCAATGGGCTTTTACAATCAAAACATTTATACCCGAGAGACGCCATAGAAGAAAGGTATAAGAAGTTTAGAATCAAATGGATAGAGGGTAAAGGGATAAAGAATCAAAAAGGGTAAGAGGGTAAAGATGAATATTTTTGAGTTTTTTTGTGTTCGTTGAAAACTTGAATAAAAATGTTTTTGGTAATCGTTTAGTCAAACGAATTAACTTCACGATTATTTTGGTTTTATATGAAAATAAGGAAATATGAACAAAGATGATAAATATACAATGGGTGTATATTCAACAATCACTGATACTTCAAATTCGTTCGACGCAGCACACCTCCCCGGCAGCGGCGCCAAAATTTGATCGGCCTCAAACAGTCAACTATATTGACCAAGGTAAATGGTCAACAAGGTCAAACAGCTTAAGGACAACTAACCAAGGAGTACAGAGTATCCCCGGGTCGTTAAGTCCCAACGAGGTGTGTAAACTGTAATAGAACGAATCTGTGATCGGGTGAATATTGAACAGGAAAGGGTTTATGAGTGTTTTACACTAAGGAAATGTAAGAAAATAACTTAAACAAGCTATAAGAACGATTACGTGAAAGTAAATGACTTAGAAACGTTTAAAACTTTAAAAACGTACGTTTAAATAAAAATTACGTAAACGTACAAAATAAAACGTGAATTCTGACCAATATAAATCCCACGGATGTGAAAATTATATTTTTAGAATCCAAATGATAAAAGAAAATTTTAGGAAAAATAAAAATATTTATTTGACTATTTATTTAATTATTATTAATTAATTACTATTTAATAATTATTTAAAACTAATTTAAATTATAATAAATACTAAATGAACTCTAATAAATATGAAACTTTTTCTAAAAATACTATATGGTGACAGGAACCTATAAAAATTATAAAAATGATAAGTGCTTATTGAAAAAGCAAAAAAATAAGCCAAATGGCTTAAATAGAAGCTATCACTTATTTTATATTTTGATTTTCTTGAATTTTCTTTTACAAAACTATTTCACTACTGAAAATAACTAACTTTAAAGAAGACAAAAATTTTAGAACTTAAAAACAAGCTGTTTGGAAGCTTATGAGCTTATCAGTTTGAGCTTTTGGCACGACTTGATGGTTTAAGCTCAAATAAGTGGCCAAATAAGCTAAACAAAAGGAAACAAAGGTTAAATAAAGAGAAACTATGTTAAGTGAACTGGGAATGAGTAAAAAGTACAAAAGATAAGCACTGAATAAGCTTAAAGTAGCAAATAAGCAAATCCAATTTACACTGCCAAGCCAAACACCCTGCAGCCAAGTCTACAAGCAATTTAAGCTTACGAAATAAGCTGAAAAGCTCAAAATAAGGACTGGAGTATTGAGATGGCTTGCTGAGTTATTCAAAAAGCCAAAGCTTTCAAAGTGGGACTCACTAATGAGCTTTTAGAAGGCTTGTGAAAAAGCTTGTAATACACTGAGGACTCAGTATATTCCCGCCTGTCACACGGGTGACCCGGGTTCGTTCCCCGGCAGCGGCGCCAAATTTTGATCGGCCACAAACAGTCAACTATATTGACCAAGGTAAATGGTCAACAAGGTCAAACAGCTTAAGAACAACTAACCAAGGAGTACAGAGTATCCCCGGGTCGTTAAGTCCCAACGAGGTGTGTAAACTGTAATAGAACGAATCTGTGATCGGGTGAATATTGAACAGGAAAGGGTTTATGAGTGTTTTACACTAAGGAAATGTAAGAAAATAACTTAAACAAGCTATAAGAACGATTACGTGAAAGTAAATGACTTAGAAACGTTTAAAACTTAAAAACGTACGTTTAAATAAAAATTACGTAAACGTACAAAATAAAACGTGAATTCTGACCAATATAAATCCCACGGATGTGAAAATTATATTTTTAGAATCCAAATGATAAAAGAAAATTTTAGGAAAAATAAAAATATTTATTTAATTATTATTAATTAATTACTATTTAATAATTATTTAAAACTAATTTAAATTATAATAAATACTAAATGAACTCTAATAAATATGAAACTTTTTCTAAAAATACTATATGGTGACAGGAACCTATAAAAATTATAAAAATGATAAGTGCTTATTGAAAAAGCAGAAAAATAAGCCAAATGGCTTAAATAGAAGCTATCACTTATTTTATATTTTGATTTTCTTGAATTTTCTTTTACAAAACTATTTCACTACTGAAAATAACTAACTTTAATGAAGACAAAAATTTTAGAACTTAAAAACAAGCTGTTTGGAAGCTTATGAGCTTATCAGTTTGAGCTTTTGGCTCGACTTGATGGTTTAAGCTCAAATAAGTGGCCAAATAAGCTAAACAAAAGGAAACAAAGGTTAAATAAAGAGAAACTAAGTTAAGTGAACTGGGAATGAGTAAAAAGTATAAAAGATAAGCACTGAATAAGCTTAAAGTAGCAAATAAGCAAATCCAATTTACACTGCCAAGCCAAACACCCTGCAGTCAAGTCGGCAAGCAATTTAAGCTTATGAAATAAGCTGAAAAGCTCAAAATAAGGACTGGAGTATTGAGATGGCTTGCTGAGTTATTCAAAAAGCCAAAGCTTTCAAAGTGGGACTCACTAATGAGCTTTTGGAAGGCTTGTGAAAAAGCTTGTAATACACTGAGGACTCAGTATATTCAGTGAAATGGGACAAACAAAAAGCTATTAGCAGCCCTATAAGACAAGCTTGAAAAAGCAAAATAAGTACTGGAACTTTGAGATGGGTGGTTAAGCTTCACAACAAGCCAAATCACTCAAGCTGAAGTACACTAGAGAGCTTTTAAGAGCTTATGAAAAATGGCTCAACTACACTGACTGCTCAGTGTAATGAGTTGTTTTGAACAAACATTATAAGCATGATAAGCACTGAGAATAAGCAATACATGGGAAAACAAAAGTAATTATAACAAACTAGCCAGAAGGGCTTTCTAAATCAACAAGTTTCACACACTAATATGCACTAATAAGCTTTTAAGGAGCTTATGAAAAAAGGCTGAAAAGCCTGTGCAGGGTATATATTTGACTTTTTAGCAGTTTTATCTATTTGACTAAATCCAACTTTGAATGATTCTAACTGATTATAGATGATGAAATAAGCTATAATATGGATGATGTAAGCTAGATTAACAACTATTGCAACTAATGTGTGATTAAACTGACTGATACACTAATTATTATGCAGCAAAAATGAACTAAAACTGATTTTGACTTTTTAAGCTATGAACCACTATTATTATGTTACCTAAGTACTAGTTATCTCTGAGGCAACCTATTTCTACCACTAACACATCAAAATAACAACAACAACTATCAATATCACACTAATCCAAACACCACTTAATGAAATCTGATAAGAACTTTTACACTAGAGATAGCTAATTTAAACCATGTTTTACCCTAAACTCTGATTATCTAAGTTGTTAATAATCTAAGAAGCATAAATAACAGACAAATAAGCAGTAAACAAGGCTGAGCACAAAATAAGTATTAATAGGCTAGAACATGAAAATTGGAACTCACAACTATATTCAGCTGAACATGGATGAATCTCAGGGACCAATCTCAACCAGCTTAACAAGCACAAGCAAACAAACTCCAATCCAGCTTATCAAAATAGCTTATCAGAACAGCTTATCCAACAGAATTGTTGACTTTTTGACTTTTTTAGAAAATTGAGACTAAAACAGAATTGAAACAAGTGATCTTTTCCTAAAGCTAAAATAAGCTCATACAAACTTATTTGAACAGAAATGGAAGCTTAAAATGGTTTTGCACAACAATAATTTTAACACAACGATTTAACTGAAACTTTGAAATTTGCATAAACTTAAAATTCTGACAATGTTGATAACTAACAGTACAAAGGAGCTTACAATAACTTGAATTACAAATTAAAACTAAGATTTAAACTGAAAATAAGTAAAGGAACATTTTACACTACGAATGTGGTCTAAAACTAGTGACAACCTCTTCTCTGTGTCTTCACTTCTTCTTTATAGACTTTTTGAGTCCCACTTGAGTCTCTGAACAAATCCCATCAATAATCTGAGCCTTTGAATCACTGCAACTCATCTTGGCCATTGAAATTGCTTTTGGCGCCAAAAGTCCAAGTGGTAACGTGAAGCAGATTTTGAGCAATTAAAGAAGTTTGTTTAGTTGTGAAGGTGGAGGAGGTGAGGTGTGATGTAGAGTAGCCAGCTGGGGGGTGGAGGTGGCAAGAAAAACCACCCTGGTATTGGGATTTGGCGGGTTAGTTTTGGGAGGGATAAGGTTTGACCCTGGTTTTGTTGTTTGACCGCGATAATTAGCTAATAGGGGATAAGGTTGGGGTTGGGCTTATGTTTTAAAGGGATTGGGCTTTGGTTAGGTTTAGCTGGGTTTATTTTTAGGATAAGATTTCGATTGGATTTTAATTAAACCTAAGGACCATTTTTGTAATTTATGAAGTTTTGAGGGGTTGAACTTGCCAATTCTTGAAAACTTTCATCCAGGGACTAATAGTGAACATATTTGATTTCCCAAGGACTCATGTTGACTTATCTTCTAAATTAAACCTTCAGGACTAATTCTGCCAATTTATGAAACTTCAGGGACTGAAACTGTCAATTTTGTAAACTTAGCTCGTTTTTCACCTGTTTTCAATTCTTTTGTACCTGAATCATATAAAAACACATTCTATGGATATTTGTAGCATTATGTGACTTTTCAAAGTGTTTTTGGCTGTTTTTTGTAGTTTAAATGGGAATAAAATGATGAGTATTTAGACACTCATCAGGAGCCAAAGTGCATAACAGGCGGAACCAAAATTTGGGTTCCACTAAATCTGCCAATCAGGAATGCTAATTCTAACAGAGAGCATGTCATATTTTTCGTTATCCGTTCAAATCACAAAAATTGTCCTAAAACATATGTAACTACTAATATGTGATAGAATAAAACTAAAAACACGGGTTCTAACACAAGTTTGCACATAGATTAATTCGATGATAATAACTTACCATAAAAGTGGTTAAGCCAAACGGTGGCTTAATTTCCAAAAATCGATAACAATAGATGTTATCATCCTGCAATGTTGAGTTAGTTCATATACAGGTTAAGTACAAGCATAATATCCTAAGAAACACACAAGTTCAACACATCATTGTTTGAAAATATCTAATGCCAAACACTCCCAATTCTTCACTTCTTGCTCATTTTCTTGTGAAGCTTCATGATCCAACGGCCCAAATTCTTCATCATTCCTTTAGTTTGTCGAAACTCCGCTGATTCGTTCGGGATTGGAGGAAGTTGACTCAAGTACTCGGGTGGTGAGATCCTAGAGTTTGGCAAACCATCCTCTTCACTCATGGATGATGATGATGATGATGATGATGATGATGATATAGGAGGATGAGCTCGTTTTCCCTTTGCTACGGCTACCCTATGATCAATTAGAGGGACAAAAGTGTGTGGAATTTCGAGGTAGTCAGGAACGAATCCTAAAGCATTTCGAGGAATGCGCTCAAAGGCTCTATAGAGATGGGTCAAAAGCATCCCGTAAGGCATTGCGGTGGTACCTTGAACTGGAATATCGGCCATTCTTTTGGCGATATAATAAGCGAGGTTGAAGGGTTGATGGTTTGACAAGCAATACATCATGTAGCAAAGACTTGCGTTAACATGATCTCTATTCCCTATGGTGCTTATGACATTAGCCCTTAGAACTTCTTCTAGTTTCTTAAATTGGGGCCTAAGTTCATTTAGCCCCATGGCAAATGGATCCCTATCCACTTGACGACCTCGACTTAACCTAGTTTGGTTGTTCCTAGGCACAAAGAGATGCTCACGAATGGTTTCTTTAGCGATTAATGGTGTGGCATATGGTGCCGAACGATCAAGGTTGGACTCTAGAATGGTTAACGACCACTTGTCTGAATAGAAACAAGTACCTTGATTCGGAACTCCTAAGACATCTCCAAATTGATCTAAAGGAATGTTGAATTGAAACCCGTTGACTTTGAAATGGACATTCATGTATCCATAGTCATTTGAACTAAGTCCTACACTAGCATAGAACTCGAGAATGAACCTAGGGATGATGGGCTCATCGATGTCAAGAAGACTATCGAAATGAATAGCGGCTAATTGTTCTCGGAGAATGGTACCTTCATAGAATGAGGAGTCTACGGTTCTACCCTCGTGTACGTACCGTTTTTCTAAGGCTTTGAATATTTCAACTTGTTCCTCACTAAGTCCTTTGGTTTTGTGATGTTTAGGTAGGTATTTAACGGTTTCTTTGTGATCATAAAAATTTGCGGGAGGCATGTTTATCCTAGACACGAAAATATATAGTTTAGTTACAATTAACGAAAATTTGCATATATATATTTCTAGTGTGTGCCTATATGGAGACAATGTGGAGGTACGATTATCTCGACTCCTTTTGATGCATGAAAATTTTGTTTATGCAAGTTTTATGATAAAACAAGAGATAACCCAAACGCTCCTACTTCAATGTAGCTTCGATTGAATGTACCCGAAAATACATATTAGTTATGTATTCTCTTTAGCATTCAAGAGACATTATGCTAGTGATGTTTAAAACATAACGTTTTTGTATTTGTATGAACAATGTCCAAAAACCGTTTTTCCTAGTCGTGAGAAGATTTTAGCAAAAATTTCTCATGGGGTTTTTGATGAATTATGATAATGTCATATGATGTGCAATTCCTAACTATGAAAAACATGATTTGTTATGCAATTCAGTAAATATGCTTCATGATTTTACAAGATTTATGCATAAACCCCAAAGTTTTGATTTTGTGCATGGAATAGAAATCCTAGACGCAGATCAGGAATGTAGACAAGATAAGGATACTTACAGTGATGATTAGAGCACAAATTGGTTGTGAAAGATGGCCTAAATTGTGAATTTGGTGTGATAATGGTCGAGTTCCAATAGCTAGTATGTTTTTTGGGAAGTGTGATGAATAGTACAAAGTGTTTATTTAATATAAAGAAAATTGGCTCAGCAGGCCACGGATCTAGCGGATCCAAAACAAGGGGTCCGCCCTTGTTGTCGTTTGGATCTGCAAGATCAGAACACAAATTTTGGTTATTGCCGTGTTTGGTTAATCTAAGGTTTGAGATTACGTTTTATCTACTCACTAGGTTCCCATTAATTCTAAACCTAGTCTAAGATAGTTGAAAGGTTCTCTCTTAAGGGGTTTTGTGAGGATGTCGGCAATGTTGTCTTCTGAGGATACTTTCTCGATTGAGATGTTTCCCTAGGGCTGGCAATTTTGACACGAAACCTGTTAACACGACACGACACGACCTGTTCTTAACAGGTTCGTGTCTTAACCTTAACAGGTTTCGTGTCTTAACAGGTCAGACCTGTTAAGACCTATTAATATTCGTGTCTTAACAGGTCAGACACCTGTTAACCTGTTAAAGACCTGTTATGATGTTGTATATATATAAGTTCTAAAATCCTAACCCTAAATATTTGTCCGCCCCCCATCTTACCTACCTCTCTCTCTCTCCTGCCTTATCTCTCCCACAAAAATATCAAATCCGATCTCACTACAAGTAAGGTGTAAAGAACTATAATCACGCTCAACTAATCTTATCACATCTATCATCAGTCATCTAATCTCCAACAAGCTGTATGTTTTTTCCTTTCGTTTCCATCTTTTCTTTCTTTCTTTCTTATATTGATTGTAAATGTTATTACTCATGTAGTTAGCTATGATTGTTACACTGTTGTATTTGATAGCTTTTAACTAATGTTTAGTGATATTAGCAACTGGGTTCAGATTAGTGTTTGGTAATTTTGTTTCTGGTTTAGTTTTGGTATACATTTGGAAGAATTATATGTTAATGTTTTACGTGATGTGACGATTTTAGGTTTTAGATTGTCAAGATGTTAGTGTTTTGCTTATAAATAAAAAAGAAGATAAGCTCATAAGCTCATAAATAAAGCTTAAACAAACACCCCTTACTCATGCTGGACTGGTTTTTATTTGGCTAAACTAATTGCTTTAGTTTGTAAATCAAATGTTTAATTACTCGCTTACGCTAGTTTTAAGTTATGCATTAGGGTATTTAGGCAAATGTTTTCTAGCGATAGCTTGCGATTGTTTTTTTTTCTTCTGGTTTTTTAATTGCTTAGTATGTAACTAGAAAGCTGATTGTTGTTTCTCTGTTATTACTTTTACAGTCGTGCTTTTTATGACAAGAGGATCTCTCAGGAAGTCAGTGGAGATGCACTTGGAGAGGTATTACTACTGTATTTATTGTTTCACTATTGTGTGTTGTAGTTGGATACTTACTGCCGAAGATGATATGACATGTGAAGTTTGTTTTTTGTTTTGGGTAATAGGAGTTCAAGGGTTACGTGTTCAAGATCATGGGAGGGTGTGACAAGCAAGGTTTCCCAATGAAGCAGGGAGTTTTGACTCCAGGACGTGTTCGTCTTTTGCTTGTTCGAGGTTTGTGAACCGAAATGTTTAATATGTTATTGTATATGTTGTCTAATTAAGATATGTGAGTCTTTTGTCATTCTATTATGCATATGATGCAGGTTTACAGAATGCTAAAAGGTGAAGAAGAAATACCTGATCCCAGCCAAAAGTTTCGAAAGAGGCCTGCTTTCAGAAAAGGGAAATGGATGGAACCTTGAATGAACAAAACGTGTTGGCTCTCGGAGTTGATCTTTAATATCATTATTGTATTATGCTTAAATTACTAATGTAACATGTAAATGTTCTGCAGTCAAAACAATGTAAATGTCCATTGCTAAAGTCTGAAAAATATTCCAACCAAGTTAAGAATACATGTTAACAGGTTTCTTAACAGGTGCACCTGTTAATTTTCGTGTCGTGTTCGTGTTTGAGAAAAATGACACGATTAGTTAACAGGTCGTGTTCGTGTTTGACCTTAACAGGTTCGTGTCTTAACAGGTTCGTGTGACCTGTTATGCCAGCCCTATGTTTCCCTTCTGAACATTGTCGCGTAGGAAATGGTGTCGTATTTCTATGTGTTTGGTTCTAGCGTGTTGGACTGGATTTTTGCTGAGGTCGATAGCTCCTTTGTTGTCGCAAAGAATGGGAATGTCGTTGAGTTCAATTCCATAGTCGACGAGAGCTTGTTTCATCCACAGTGCTTGTTGACAAGCTTTTCCTGCTGACACGTACTTGGCTTCAGTTGTTGATGTTGTGAGGGCAATTTGTTTCTTAGTAAACCATGAGGTGAGACAATATCCTACAAAAGTACAAATACCGCTTGTACTTTTCCTATCGACATAATCACCAGCATGGTCTGAGTCGGCATACACTATGGTTTCCATTCCCGTTCCTTTGGGATACCATAATCCTAAATGTGTAGTGCCTTTATGTACCTAAATATTCGTTTAACGGCTTCAAGATGGGATATTTTGGGATCTTCTTGAAAGCGTGCACATAGACAAACACTAAACATAATGTCTGGTCTACTAGCCGTTAGGTAAAGTAAACTACCAATCATTCCCCTATATTTAGTGCTATCTACGGATTCACTTTCTTCATCCTTAGTGAGTTTAGTTTCCGAGGACATTGGTGTTTTAATAGGTTTTGAATCTTCAAGACCAAATTTCTTTAGCATATCCTTGATATACTTAGATTGGTTGAAGAATATCTCATCCTCTAATTTTTTTATTTGGAGACCTAAAAAAAAGTTAAGTTCCCCCATCATACTCATTTCAAACTCATCATGCATGATTTTTGAAAATTCATTGGATAACTCTTGACAAGTTGAACCGAATATAATGTCATCCACATATATCTGGACTATGATAATATGTGATCCCTTTTTCTTGGTGAATAGAGTATTGTTTACTAGGCCCATGGTATACTTATGGTCAACTAGGAAAGTCTTAAGTCGATCATACCAAGCTTTTGGTGCTTGCTTAAGTCCGTATAAAGCTTTCTTAAGTTTGTAGACATGATTTGGTTTTTCAAAATGGGCAAAGCCGGGAGGTTGTGCTACATACACTTCCTCATTTATAAAACCATTTAGAAATGCACTTTTGACATCCATTTGAAATAGTTTAAAGTCATGTGCACATGCATATGCAAGTAGTATCCTAATTGACTCAAGTCTAGCGACGGGTGCAAATGTTTCATCGTAATCAATACCTTCTTGTTGATTGTAGCCTTGTGCTACTAGCCTAGCTTTGTTTCTAGATACTACGCCATTTTCATCCATTTTGTTTCTAAAAACCCATTTTGTACCTATTATGGTTTGATTTTTAGGTTGTGGGACTAATGTCCAAACGTCATTCCTAACAAATTGATTTAATTCCTCTTGCATCGCAATGACCCAAGATTAATCTTTTATGGCTTCATTAACATTTTTAGGTTCAATTGTTGAAACAAAACAAAAGAAATTACTTTCGTTTTGAGCTTTAGACCTTAATGTTCTTTCATTGATTTTTCCTATGACGTTTTCTAATGGATGACTTTTGGTTTCTTTGATATTAACTATTTCTCTTTTTACCGGTTTATCTTCTTTGTCACTTTCAATATTTTCCTGATTTTCAACCATTTGACTTTCAACTAAGTCATCATCTACCAAAGGTGATGTCTTAGAGGGAGGTGGACTTTCATCGAATGTTACGTTCAATGATTCCTCGACTCTTGAGGTTTCTTTGTTCAAAACTATATATGCTTTACTAGTTTGTGAATATCCTAGAAATACACCTTCATACGACTTTGGGTCGAACTTGGTGAGATAATCCTTTGTGTTTAAAATGAAGCACTTGCTTCCAAACACTCTAAAATATCCTAAAGTAGGCTTTTTGCCTCTATATAACTCATATGGAGTCTTTTTCAAGAATGGTCTAATTAGAACTCGATTTAGGATATATGTGGATGTATCTACAGCGTGACACCAAAACTTTTGAGGTATGTTTTGTTCATTTAACATGGTTCTACTCATTTCTTGAATTGTCCTATTTTTGCGTTCTACTACACCGTTAGATTGAGGAGTGTTATGCCATTAGCATCACAAAAAGCTCCGAATTGGATTTCGTTGTCAAATTCACGACCATGGTCGGTTCTTATTGACACTATGTTACTTCCTATTTGATTTTGAATTTTCTTACTTAAGATTTCAAATTTACCAAACGCTTCGTTTTTAGTTTTCAAAAACTTAGTCCATGTATACCTAGAGTAATCATCTACTATACCAAAGTATAGAAGTTTCCCCCGTAACTTTGTATAGCGGATGGACCAAACAAATCCATATGTAACAATTCTAGACACCTAGATGTAGACACCATGTTTTTAGCCTTATAGGCTATTATGAACTTGTTTTCCTATTTTGCAAGCATCACAAAAGTGTTGGTTATATTTCAACTTGGGCAGGTTCCTAACGAGTTCCTTAGATGATAAGGATTGAATTAACCTTATATTGGCGTAACCTAAGCGTCGATGCCATAGAGTTGAGTTTTCGTCTAGAGAGGTGAGACAAAGTTTGTCTTTAGGTGTTTTGTCTAATTTCATAACGTAAACGTTATTCTTCAAAACACCTTTTCCTACGGTTATGCCATCCTTAAGTATTTTACTTTCATTTTCACTGAAAAGGACGTTATACTTTTTGCGGCATAATTGACTAATACTAAGTAAGTTAAATCCTAAGTTGTCTACATGAGCAACATCATCAATAGTGAGAGAGTCATGAGAAATCGTACCTTTTCCGATGATTTTACTTTTAAGCTTGCTACCGAATGTGACATTACCTCCGTCGTACACTTGGTAGGTTGAGAAAAGGCTTTTGTTTCCCGTCATATGTCTAGAACATCCACTATCTTTGATCCACTCGTCAGGTTCTAACTCTACCTTTAAGCACACCTAAGTTCAAGAAAAACTCAAGCGTTTGGTCCCCAATATCTCATGGGTCCATTTGGGTTAAACATAACATTATGATGGTTCATGTATGAAAATGGTGTACAGGTGTTCCATGGCATGTGATTGGGACCTTGAAAGTTCCTAGACATGTTTTGGTTCCAATTATTTTGATAATGATGTTGTTACTCTTAGGAAAGAGGTGTTTGGAAAAACTAGTTTTAGGTCTCTGTTGAATCGTTTTCATCCTAAACTCATTATTAACTTGACCTTTTCCTATAGAGACTACTGGTTTTTGTTTGTTAATAGTTGTACTAGTGCTAGGTTTTCTAGTGACCTTAACGAATTCAGTACGATCCGAATTACGAACCTTCTGTTCATCAACTGTACCTGCGGATCCTTTTGGTACAACTGGCGGAACCAAATTTTTGGATCCGCCAGATCCGTGGGTATCTGACTCAGTTGGAACAGGTTCTTGTACTTTCACTGTTTGTTTCGTAAAGTCATTTAAGTTTCCTGATTTCATAAATCCTAGTCCGGTTTTATCATGAGGCATCTTTTGAATTTGCATTAACTCATCTGCTAAACAAATGTTTTTATCAAACCTCTTAAACTTAGAGTTTTGTATGATAAGATCTTCCTGTGTGATTTTAAGTTTTTCTATTTCTAGTTTAAGTTCCTGACATGAGACACATGTTTCTTTAACACTTTTACCCTTTTCTGATCGTGTCTCTTTTTCTTTTAACCAATAGACTTCGTTTTCTAAAAGTGTCATTTTGGTTTTTAAGAACTTATTTTTGTTTATGATTTTTAGAGTAATATCACACAGTTTGTTATATTCTATTTCTAAGGTTTCATCATCAATAGAAGAGTATGTTGAGTCAGAATGTACCTCTTCTGAGTTATGAGCCATGAGAGCAACTTCGTCGTTCTTTGGCTCGTCGTCATCACCATCACTGTCACTCCAAGCTCCACTAACAAATTCTTTCTGATACTTGTTCTTTGGAGGCTTTGGACAATCTCCTATTAAGTGACCGGAATCCCCGCACCTAAAACACTTCCTATCTATTTTTCCTTTCCTATCATCACGGTCTTTCCGGAAGGATTTCTTTTCTTCACGAGGTTGTCTTACGAACCTTCCTCATCTCCTAAAGAACTTTTTGAAATCTCTAACGGCCATGGCATACTCTTCATCTTCACTACCCGAACTAGACTCTTCATCACTTGATTCTACTTTAGCTTTTAAGGCAATGGACTTCATCTTCTCCTTTTTGCCTTTAACTATTTCTGAGTCTTTTTCCATTACCATTTCGTGAACTTTGAGATTTCCGATGAGCTCGTCAAGTGTCATGCTTGAAAGATCCTTGGATTCTTCAATAGCCGTCACCTTTGCTCTCCACTTCGGATGAAGTGCTCTAAGAAATTTCCTGACAAAGTTCTTGCTAGAAAAAGATTCATCAAGTGCTTTAAGAGAAGTAATTATAGTATTAAACCTAGCAAAAGCATTATCAATGGTCTCATCTTCAGAGATAACAAATTGTTCATATTGTTGAACAAGAAGATCAATTTTGTTATCTTTGACTTGTGAGTTCTCTTGATGAGTGATAATCAATGATTGCCAAATATCCTTAGCCGTTTTACACATAAAAACTCTTTCATATTCTTTCTTAGGTAAGGCATTATAAAGCATTATTTTGGCTTCATTATTTTTGGCAATTAACTTCTTTTGCTCATCACTGTGACGAGTAAGAGAAGTACCTTCATCCCGACCACCTAATACATTTGATATAGGTTTATAATCACCTTCTACTATAATATACCATAGATCTATGTCCTTTGACTTCACATACGTCTCAAAGCGGTTTTTCCAGTATATGAAACAATTTGGTTCAAATAGTGGTGGTCTTTGCATAGATTGCCCTTCTTTAAAGTTTTCAAAATCCATTGATCGTTTCAAGTTTTTAAAATACAATATATTTTGAAAATCTTGAGTAACATAGCTCTGATGCCAATTGTGAAAAACTAGAAGGGGGGTTGAATAGTTTTTACCGTTTTAAAATTAATTCGCTTTGTGACTTAACGTGATTTCAAAGTAAATACTCACAAAAAAACAATATAAGTAAAGTAAGTAAGGATAGGAACAATCAAACCACAACACAGAGATTTATAGTGGTTCGGCTACAAGGACTCTCTTCCTTGTCCTACTCCACTCCTCGAGCCTCTAAATCGAGAGTTTTTCTTCACTAAGAAACAAACTCCCTTCTCGGCGGAGAAAACCTTTATACACGTCGCTTACACTTTATCTGGTACTAAGCTAAACACCGGGTTCTTTACAAGGGTACAACCACTCCCGTTGGTTCTTTAACAAGGGTACAACCACTCCCGACACTTTATGTGTTTTGAGGACTAAAACACTAACCAAACACTACTGAATGAAATGTATAAACAATGATGTGTGAACACTAACAAATCACACAGTATCTAACTAGTTAAACTTGCAACAGTATGTATGTTGAAGCTTGTATGCTCGATCTTCTTTGCTACAAAAGTGAGATCAATGAAATGAAAGGATGATATGGGTTAGTAATGTACAAATGAATGAATATCTAATTTAGGCTATATGAGTGATGAATGTGCCTGAATGATCAGCTTGCTATTTATAGGCAAAGCTGATCAACAGGCGGCGGATTTGGCGGATCCCAAAAATTGGATCCGCCTTTGTACTGGTTTGGTTCCGCGGGGACTAGGACAGCTAAGATATTCCTATATCTTTCCATATCTTGCACAATCTTTCCATATCTTCCAAGGTCAACTCTTTAGTTTGAAGATCTATATAAGATATCACCTAAATCCTCAAGATATCCTAAAGATATCAAAATGAGGTATGTCATGATGTCATGTTTAATATTTCTAATTTAAGAAATAAAAGTAAAACATGTAAATGTGTAATGTATATATGCAATGTGATTCCTAGTGATAATGTAATGTGTACATATGTTTTAAAACACTTGTTATTATAAATGTAAAAGACTTAATCTTTTATGCTTTGCTTAAAGATAAACTTTGTAATTGTCATTAACAAAATTAAGCAAATATCGTAAAATATAAATAACGTTTTTAGGACGATATTTGTATTAATAATATTTATGTGTGGTGTTTAGCGCTGTATGCATCCTCTGTATTTAACATATTTATGTGTGGTGTTTAGCGTTGTATTCATTCTATTCTAATCTCAAAAAACATAATCAATGTCATTTTCATAATATAACAAATGGCCATTACATCTCTATTTAAAAGATTAAATAATTTCGTAACGATGGTGTTATCGTGCATCATTCTATCCTAGCTGCCTTTCAAATATAAGTAACTCCTACATAAAGCGCTGATCTACTTATTTCGTTTTGACATAAGTTTTTTGGACTTTTAAATAAGCGCCTTTTTTTTCCTCACAAATAAACTATCTAGTTAGGTAATCGATCCTAAACACCCTCAAAACTGCTTGTTTGTCCTATCAACCACAAACACCCAGGAACATGTTTTCTAAAGTCTAGACCAAATACTAACATTTATGTGTCAAAATTTTAATAACCATCTAACAAAGTATTAGCATAATTAAACCACGTTAGGAACAATAGTTGCATACCTTCAACACACATTTTCCTAGATAGTCTGAACCTCCATCTCTTAATTCAAGAGCTTCATCAATAACTGCAAATAAAATAAAAATTATAAATCAACAATAAGGCAAAAAATCCAAGATCACAGTGATCGGTTAATCTTAAATACTTTTATTAGAAGGCCATAAAAAACAAACATTTTATATTAAATATATATAAAATAAAAAAATTAAAAAAAAAATAAAAAAAAAATAAACAAAAACATACCGACTAACTGAATACCTGGTGTTTTTTTTTTTTGCGTTTGCTGGTAATCGACTATTTCAATTTTTTAAGGTTTATAGACCTGCTGCGAAGCTGTTGATCCCGCCGCTTATGCCGGTGTTCAAGATTTCACTTGATTCACGGTTGTTTCGATTTGTGGTGTCATCGGTACGATTTTGGATTTGGATGATGAAATTAGTGTGTGTTTTGGTGAAGGTATTTTAATTTGTTAGGTTTCACTATATGGAGGAGAAGAGTCGGTGGATGTAGAATTTTCTAGGAGGTTTAAGAAACCATTCATGATATTACGGGGGAATTACGGAGAAGGGAGCGTGAACAGTGGAAGAGGCACCACACATTAGCCAATAAAATTTTGCCTCATGGCCACTAAGGCACTGTATACTTTAGTTTTTCTATGCAAATAAAAAAAGGGACCAATGAGGTGCTAAATTAAGTGAAAATGGGGTCCGTAAAAAATCACTGTTGGCTCCATTTTATTTTGGCTATTAGTATATATTATAATTATGAGAAAGGATAATCAAGCTGGTGAAAGTCGTCTTCAACAATGATTATAGTCATCAACAAGCTCGTGAAGGTAGTCTTCAACAATGATTATAGTCATCTAATCAAGTGGTTAGATAGTCAAATGGTTACTTTAGTCAAATGGTTACTTTGACTATTATTTCGGCACTTTACTAAACACATCGGTAACAAGATATTAATCTCTTTAGGCTGTAAATGAACCAAACGTTCAATGAATATTTTATGAACCGTTTGGTAAAAATCCGTTTGTAATCATTTATTTATCAATTGAATGAGTATGAAAAAAATTCGCATTCGTTTAGTTAAATGAACGAACTGTGAACGTCCGATTACACGTTCGTTAATGTTCACTTATATTCGATCATTTATGTATATTTATTTGTTTATTGTTCAAATTTCATATATTTTCATTAAATACATGTAGACGTATAGACAAAAGAAGATACAAAAAGAAATGTTATATATATTTTGAATATTTTATACTTGTTATTATACGTTCTTTTATGTCCGTTTGTTTATGTTTGTTTAACACCATAACAAACGAACATAAACGAATATGAACAAACTGTTTTCTTAACTAACAAACATGAACAAGAAATTTCGTCCATATAAGCGTTCATGTTCGTTCATTTGTCCGGTTAAACTTAAATGAACGAACACGAACAAGCCTCCGTATGTGTTCGTCCGGTTCGTTTACGACCCTAATTTTATTAATAGGTTCAAACACACGGTCCAGTTAACTTTGTCGAGTGCAATTTTTGATCAAGTTTGCTCGAGGCAGAAAAATCGACCATTTTCTTAGCAATCATTAGATAACCCACAACCTAATTATGATAATCAAGCGCGATTTATGTTCAAGTGAATGACGACTAACAAAAAAAAAATAAAAAAAGTAGTTATCAATGTGATATAGCAATATTTTGAACAGGGAGGGAGGTATGTAGATGGTAGGGTATGCCATGCCAACCCAAAAGCTCTTGCAAATTTCAATGTTATCCTTTTATTTCTGTCGTAACACTTAAATAACTTGATCAAACTTGGTATTTGGCCTATCCAACATTCAAGAAAAATGAAGCGGTAAACTATTTACACTATTATATTGAAGTTAAAAAATGATTGATATGATTTTTAAATTAGAATAGTTTAATTTGATCTCGGACTTATATATAAAAGTTAACAAGTAAATCATTGATTTTTCTTTATTTAAACGCTTATTGTTGTTTCATATCATACAATTCTTATATTCTAATTAGTTCAGTCTGGTAAATTTTCTTATTTTCACATTAAGGTTTGCTTTCTTCTTACTTATTCTCGAAGTTGTCGAATAGCGATTAGAATGAATATTGTTATTTGGCCCACCCAAAACTAAAATTTTGGCCCCGTCGCTGATTTTGAAGTGTGTTAATTGAGAATGTACACTCAACTGTTTTCATTATTTTCTTATGCACATGTAGAGAGGTTTAAGATTACATGAAGTTATTGTGTTGATCCTAACACGTTTTAACGTAAAAGTTAGCAAAAATGCACAAGAGCAACATGGAAACAGAAATGAGAAGCACAAACCACCAAGTTGCCAAAGCAGAAACACAAGAATTAAGCACCGTTTAAAAGGATCATTCGCGTGTTGGCTGAAATCCAATTAAACCAAAACCCCCCAAAAGATAACCGTTTAACGCTAAACAAATTTAAGTTGGTCGGGTTATTCGGGTCCCCATTGAAAATCGCCAACCTACCTCTAACCATGTCAAACATCTTTAATGAAGATTCATTCACACTCTCACCAACAATTGTCAAAACTGCTAAATTTGTATCATAAGCTGGACAAACTGAAAGTCACATCCAGCGTGTAAGTCAAACAAATTATGGGCAACATTTATAACGAAAACTGAATCCCTCAAAAGGTCTAAATTATTGAAAAGACATCATTCAAAACCAATAAACAAGTGGATAAAAATGAGACAAAACATGTCATCTAAGGCTCAAAAACATTCTGAAGTTGTTGTAATTAGCTCCGAAGTAACATAACAAGATATATTAGATATGTAAGTCAATACTTTACAATCAATATATAATGAATGTTTGTAATCCTAATCATCAGCAAAGACCGTCTTAGTCCCTGCAAAAAAAGGGCAACATGGATTAGATTGGATCAATTCTAGCTATAAGGGTAAATAGTCAAAACAGATTAAAGTCGGGCATGCCTAAATATATCATGTCTTCCTTTTTTTGAGTTTCAATAAATAGTTGTTGTTTCAAATATGATTACCAATGTAACGATATCTTAAGCCTACTTTTTGAAAGAAAGAAAAATGATTTATTAGGGTTCATGTGTTATTGTGTGACTTCTGACCCGCTTGACCCGTTCAGGCTATTTTCATTTTAACTAAAACAAAAGATTTTAAGTTTAACCATTTGACAAACGTTAAGTATAACCAAAGTTGACCCATTTACTAATAAATGGGTCTAAATTTTCGCCTCTATGAAAGAATGCATGCAGCGTACCTTTAGCCTGTGTAGTTATGCTTGGTTTACTAGGTCCTCTTGGTCTACTAGGTCCAAATGTTCTTCTTGGTTCACGGCTTCTGTTATCACTACCAGGACGAGGTCTTTTACCAGGACCTCTCATTTCTTTCCTATTACTGTTGGGGGTACGTCTTGGCCCTGCACTATCATCTCTTGGCCTAGCTTCCTCCACACTTATCAATTTACCTCCAACTTTAGATTGATCAAGTTCCAGTGCTTTATTGAATCCATTTCTCTCAGCAAAATCAATATAAGCATATCTGTACAGAAATGAAAACCATTACAAACCAACATTGTAGATGCTCAAACAGGACACATTAATGATATAGATTTACAAAAAAAAAAAAAAAAAAACAAAAAAAAAAAAAAAAAAAAAAAAAAAAAAAAGTACAATGGACTAAAACAGGACAAATGAAAAAATATTTTGGTATTTTACGCAAAAAAAGAGACCCAAATTTAAATACACAGAAACAAAGACAAACCCTCTAAGATCCCCAGACTCGTTATTTTTTGGTATGGAGGTTCTTGTAATCTCTCCACAGTTTCGAAAATGCTTTTCGAGGGCACTTTTAACCTGCAAACAGATTATGATATATTCAGCAGGAACTCAAGTTGAATTAAAGTACTTCGTACTGGAGTAGTTGTTAAAAACAAGTTAATGTTACATGAACGTACATTGTCAAGACCGGCCTTGGTATCAAACCCGCGTACAAATACCGTCCCTTGAACCTTTTTGTAAGGCTTTTCATTTCTACAGTTATATAGATGTTAGTACAAAATTTATAACATATTCAATAATATAAAAAAGTGTAAATTGTCATGAAACTATACCTGCTACCAGGAGTAAATGCACCTCTTTCCCTTGCTAACTCGAGTCTTACTGAACGGCCCATTAAATCTTTATTGTTTAGTTTCAGAGCCTGGAAAAACGTATAGTCATTAGTCATCATCATTTTAGCAACAATTATCACTTAGAATCTTAGGTTAAAGAGGGTGTAAATCATCATATGTAACATCCGATGATGTATCTTCATAATGTGGAAAAACTAAGTGGGTGTTTGGTTGTGTGTTTTGAAGATAATTATGTATTGAGGATCTACAGACTGTTATATAGCACGTTTTGTGGAAAATAGTGCTCAATTGTTCAAACGGTTTTGTATTTATCAACTAGAAAACAAGAATAATCGTACATAGTTCCAATAACTAACAGTATAAAAGTATTTGATAACAATGAGATACGCATATTGAAGCAGAGCAAATAGGTAATCTTACTATTTCTTAAAAGTTCAGTTTTGGGTAACTAGTATGGAACTGGATATAACATCAAGACTAAATAACCAGATAATCAGTACTATAAAGCACAAACTTACCTTCTGAGCCGCTTCTGCAGTGGCAAAATCAACGTGCCCATAACCTGCAAATCGGTCTTCTCTAGTGGTAAATCTGACCTCAACAACTTTACCAACATCTTTGAAGAAATTCCTCCTATGGCATCAACAAGTACTTGTCAGAAATGATACATATAAAATAAAGTTGCAAAAGACAAACGCCAAAAAGCGCATACACGTCTTCTTCTTGAATTGAGAAGCTTAAATTGGCCATAAACAATGTCTTGGATCCTGTGGCTTGAGGAGTGACTGGAGTTTGAGGCTGCAGTTTTTAGCATGTATTAAGGCGATGAAATCCTGTCCAACATCATACAAAGAAAAAAAAATGCAACTATAGAACTACCGTTTTTGTTGTTGATGGAGCATCAACCATTTCCACATCAGTTTTCTGCAAATTAATATTGTAAATTATAAGAATAAGGGATTGCACGTATATTATTGTGTACATGCATATGTGTATGCCAAATTGATCACATAATTATACACATGACACCCAAAGACAATCCCTGGTGCATGCCAGTCACAAACATTTAAACCATCACCTACCTTTTGCACTGGCTCTGGCTTAGATGGCTCCTCATCAGAACTCTCATCTGAGCTCTCCTCCGACTCGCTACTCTCCTCATTTGCGAGTTTTGTATTGGGTTTTACATCTTTAGTTGGTGAAGACTGTATAATTCAAAGATAAGTCATTAGATGGGTGATAACACAGGCATATTAGGCTAAAAATGTAGTGGTGGCAAATTTGATCCATTAACTAAAATATGGGTCAACTAGGGATTTCATCCCTAACTACGAGTCATATAGGTTAGGCTTAAACATTATCTGTTTATGATATTTAAAAAATGGAATGAAAAAACGTGTGGGTCAGCCCTATCCGACTGACCTGTTTTGACCCGTAATAGAAATTTTGTAATAGCTTTAGCACATTCATTGTTTATGATATTTAAAATAGGTACGAAATTGAGTGGATCAGCCCGACCAGAGCCATTTTGAATCATAGGCTCCATAAATAGGATGCTCTCATAGTTTATAAATACTAAAAATAAAATAAGTCAACAGAGCCAAACACAACAATAACCTTCAGCTTTTTCTTCTGAGGCTTTTCCTCTTCTTCGGAAGATGAACTCTCTTCTGAGCTATCCTCTTCACTATCAGACTTCTGTTCACAGGTTAGAAGAACAAACAAACATTACAAACTATATATACTAACTATATACTGATCCATTTTGAATCACAGGCTCCATAAATAGGATGCTCTCATTGTTTTATAAATACTAAAAACAAAATAAGTCAAAAGAGCCAAACACAACAATAACCTTCAGCTTTTTCTTCTGAGGCTTTTCCTCTTTGTCGGAAGATGAACTCTCTTCTGAGCTATCCTCTTCACTATCAGACTTCTATTCACAGGTTAGAAGAACAAACAAACATTACAAACTATATATACTAACTATATACTGATCCATTTTGAATCACAGGCTCCATAAATAGGATGCTCTCATTGTTTTATAAATACTAAAAACAAAATAAGTCAAAAGAACCAAACACGACAATAACCTTCGGCTTTTCCTCTTCATCATCAGATGAACTCTCGTCTGAGCTATCCTCTTCACTATCAGACTTCTGTTTACAGGTTAGAAAAACAAACAAACATTACAAACTATATATACTGTACAGCATATAGCTACTATGTATAATAACAAAGAGATGTTTGCACGTGACGAGAGACAGACCTTCTTAGTTTCAGCAATTGCAGCAGGTTTTTTGGAGGGAGCCTCTTTAACCTGAAAATTTTAAACATAATCACCAAAAAAAAAAAAAAAAAAAAAAAAACACACACACACAATTTTTATTCATCCAGTGAACCATGATCCAAAACATTGTTTCTTTATGATAAATGACCCAAAAGAAATTATAATTCTTGCGCAAGAAGTGTTTCGGGTCAACCACCGACCCTTACCATACACTTTTTATCATTCTGACGAATCACTCAACCCGCACATCTTTTCACTCCGTCAGAATCACAATCACTATCATCCGAATCATCAATGTTACGAGAGTAAAAGTAGAGATATTTAGTACCTCGTCATCAGAATCACTATCATTCGAATCATCACTTGAATCATCCTCAGAATCATCACTTGTATCTTCCTTTTTAGCAGCAGTGGCTGCCAATTTTGGTTGAGCTACCACCGTCTCACTCATCTATACATTGAGTTTGTTTAAAACCATTTCTAATATTGTTTCATACTCTAAAGTAGAAACCAACAGAAAAATGTAATAGGAAAAGAACATATATCGGGGCAACATACCTCCTCATCAGAATCACTGTCATCTGAGCTAGATTGCACCTTGTTTGGTTGCTCGGTAGCCTTGACATCATCAGAGTCACTCTCTTCTGAGCCACTGTCTTCAGAACTATCGCTTTCATCTTTCGTTGCATCCGCAACTGATTCACTTTTAACAGCGACATATGCTGACTTCTTTGTTTCCTCCTCCTATATATACACATGCAAATCATTAATTTAAAAAGATGCAAACTAATCATATAAGTGCACCATATGAGCCGCAATAAACTAATGTAAATATGTGTAAATTATGTGGGAACACAAAAGTTACATGATTTATTATAAACCATGACTCATTATCATCCTAACAGAAGCCTGACCCTTTAATAACACATGTAAAAGCAACTTACATAATCGGAGGAGTCAGAGGAATCAACATCGGATGAGTCAGAAGAGTCAGCAGGTTTATTTTCCGCAGTGGTACCCTTCTTGCCCGCAACCAAGACCTTTTTATTTCATTAGTATAGCAATGTCTCAGCAAGGATATAAATTGTAATATACTAATATAAACATCCAAAGAGAAAAATATGTTGATGCTAAGCAATTCCAAAATAAAAAGTATAGTGATGAAGAAATTAAAGAGCTTATTATTAGATGTTGGACCTTCTCTTGTTCCTCCTCAGACTCTTCTGAGGAACTGCTTTCTTCCTTCTTAGAACTCATCTTTTGAGTCTTATTCTCAACCTTCTTTTCCACAACAACCTGGTCCACACCATCATCAACCAATCAAGTGTTACTTTTGTCATCAAATATTTGTGTGATCAGTTTAATTGAAGCATATTATGAAAGAACATGAACGAGCAAAATGTAAGAGCTCGAGTTTTTTTTATACCTTCTTCTGTTCCTCCTCATCAGAAGAACTACTATCTTCCGATGAAGTGCTCTTCTCTTTCTTCGCGTTTTTCTCCTTAGTCTTTTCCTCAACTGCTTGGGCAACCCCGTCGTTAACTGCCTTCTGCTTCTTTCTATTCTCTACTTGCTTCTCAACAATCTCCTCTGCATCTCTCTTACCTATACTTAGGAGACAATCCATTAAAACAAGACAAACTATCTGTTTATAAAGTTCAAGAACAACGAAAACCTAACTAACTAATTAAACTACCAAAAACTTATTCCAATAACTAAGCAAAGTTTTAAACATACTAAAAGAAGACAAATATAACAGAATTTTATATAACAATTTTTTTAAGGAATCATATATAACAACAACAATAGCTAACTGGCATTAGGGCTATGTCTAAGAAGTTAAGGGGGGAGTCTGTACGTGTTAGCTAGCTAAAATATATATATATATACACTGGCGGAACTACAACTAAGCCAGGGGTAGCGGTCGCTACCCCTGAACTTTTACCCGGTAGTGGAATTTTTGACGATTTTTGGCAATTTTTGGCCTTTTTTGGCGATTTCGCTACCCCTGAAACAAATTTTCGCTACCCCTAAACAAATTTTCGTATTTCGCTACCCCTGAACCGAGCTCCTGGTTCCGCCGCTATATATATATATATATATATAATATATATATATTATATATAATATATATATATATTGTATAAATTTATATAAGCTTACAAACCCACTATATAAGCTACCACAAACACAACGTAAGGACATTATTAATCCTAATACCTTAATGATAACCATCTTAAGGTGGTTAAAATACCATAATAAGCATAACCTTAAATGCTGTATGTTTTTCACAACTGTAATAGATATTCTAACCCATTACTTTATAACTAATACAATAAACAATTCATTAAGAAACAATATATAATCCCACATGGGCAATATTTAAGAATTAAAACCCTAATTATTCATAGTACATGCAACAAACATAATATGTACAAAAGTTATACAACAATTATGAACATAATAAAGCATCAAAGAAGCAACCTTTTTTCATCTTTTTTTCCACTGGAGCTACAACAACATCAACTGAATCACCCTAAGCACAAAAACCAACCAATAAAAAAAATCAATACGTTAACATAATGCATGCATATACATAACGACAAATAACAACTTTTTTTCCAAAAAAAAAAAAAAAAAAAACCTATACATACTTTGGTTGCAGATTTCTTTGCCGTTTTACCCATTTGAATGAATCAACTGAAATAAGGGATTATGATTGTTGCAGTAAAGGCAGAACGTAAAACCTTGATATTATTTATACTGTAGGTTTTTATTTTTACTAGGGTTTAAGTTGGGTTCATGAGCCCATAATTTTAGTTTATTATGGGCTTAAATGTTTATTAAACTTTTTTATTATTTTAAGAGTATCAATGTAATTATCTCGAGTTTATGGAGCTGTAGCTTTTATTTTTTAACATGTTTGTTAAAATAAGATGAAGCTGAGCTAGGTGTAACATGACATTTAAGGACAATAATTGAATATACAAATATAAAGAATGAGGGTATTCATGTAATTAGTCACACCAAAAGCTCAAGCTCATCCTGTTAATTATGAAGCTTTTATTTTAAGAGCTTATGGGTTTTTAGAAGCTTTGTTAAGCTTGTCATTCAAACAAGCTTATTTTAGAAGCCAATTTATATTAGAAACTCAAGCTTTCACAAACTCTTGGAAGTTATGTGCCACAAATACTCTTAAACTTTTTTTAAAGCTATTTTCAGTGAGCTTGAGCTTATGGCATATAAAAACTTTCAAGAGCTCGTCACGTATATGTGTTTAAAAATGTTAGTATTTTACAAGCTAACTTGTTTTAAAAGCTAATATATATATATACTCCCTCTCACTCATATTAATTGTCATGTTTACCACAAATCAAAGTAGACAACAACCCATGCCCTTTAAAAGATTAAATAATAACAAGCATAGCACTAAACATGCCAAAACCACAAAAAAAAAACTAAAACTAATAACAATCTGATTCAAAAAAATAACTCTAATAACGCACCATGCAATATTAGCCATAAATCCTGCAAAATGACAACATGCAAGTTAAATTTTAGAAAATTATGTGCACGAAAAGAAAACAAAAACCCTAACACCTTGATTAACTCTTTTAGCTAATTGTAATAATATAGCAAGCATAATCAAGCGTTCCGCTCATCATTTTGTCCAAAACCCCTAAAACAATTTAAGCTTCTGCCAACAAAATCAACAAAACCTAAACAACAATATTTTTTGCAAAAAATAAAATTCCTTGTCTAGTTTTCTTACATGCACTGTTGTGTGTGCCTGATTTTTGAAGAAAAAACAAAACCAAACAAATGGAAAATCAGATATAGTTTTCGTATAAAAACATCGACAACCGATAATAGAAAACAAGTGTACAACATGTAGCGAACCTTGAAATTAAGTGGCAAATAAGTGGAAATCCTACTAACAAACCCACTAACCTTATTTTTATCCCTTTAAGCCGACGGCTCGGCTTGGCGTGTGAACAATGTCAGCTCGAGCCGCGGCTCCACAATGCACCCAAGCTGACCTACTCCCTCAAGCCGACCTCCCAATCGATGGCTTCAGAACAGTGTCTGCTCCAAGTTCCACTTCAATGAATGTTATATAGTATAATCTTGATAGTCTTAAATTTTTTTAGAGTAAATTACATGGTTTGTCCCTGTGGTTTTGAAAAAATCCCTAATTGAGTCCCTATCTTTTCAATTTTGCCTAATTGATCCTTATAATGAAACTATGTAACACCGTTCATCCTTAGCGCCCAATTAATTATCTTCTTTGTTAGGTCCAGTCGTCAAGTGGCAACGTTAGTCTATTAAAAAAACGATCGTTTGCAACGTTAGTCCTTTATACTAACGGCCATTTCTAATTAACTCAAAATTTGGCTTTCTTACGTTTTCGTCCGTTTTCATACTTTATACGTTTTCGTCCATTTTTTTACGTTTTCATACATTTTTATCCGTTTTTATATGTTTTCGTCCATTTTTCTAATGTATTCGTACATTTTTATCCGTTTTTTATGTTTTCATCCGTTTTTATACGTCTTCGTCCGTCTTTATACGTTTTCGTTCTTTTTTATACGTTTTTATCCGTTTTCGTAAGTTTTCATCATTTTTTATATGTTTTCATCCATTTTTATACGTTTTCTTACGTTTTTATCCGTTTTAATACGTTTTCGTCCGTTTTTATACGTTTTTGTTTGTTTTTATATGTTTTCTTACACTTTCATACGTTTTTATCCATTTTCATCCGTTTTTATATGTTTTTGTCTGTTTTTATACGTTTTCGTCTATTTTATACGTTTTCGCTTGTTTTCTTACGCTTTTATATGTTTTTATCCGTTTTCCTCCATTTTACGTTTTCTTACTTTTTTATCCGTTATTAACCATTTCTATCCATTTTCATACTTACAAAAACGTAAAAAAAGGACGAAAGTATATAAAAATGGATGAAAACGTATAAAAACTAATGAAAACGGATAAAAACTTTGAAAATGTAAGAAAACCGACAAAAGCATACAAAATTGGATGAAAACGTATAAAAACGGATAAAGCCTTATGAAACGTAATAAAACGGATGAAAACATATAAAAACAGACGAAAACATATAAAAATGGATGAAATTGTTTAAAAACAGATAAAACATATAAAAACGTATTAAAACATAAGAAAATAGGTGAAAGCGTAAGAAAACGATCGAAACGTATAAAAACGAATGAAAACGTATAAAAACGAAAGAAAACATATAAAAACGAATGAAAATGGATAAAAACGTAAGAAAAACGGACAAAAGCGTATAATAATGGAGGAAAACGTATAAAAACAGACGAAAACATATAAAAATGTAAGAAAACAGGTAAAAACATATAAAAATGGACGAAAACGTACATAAACAGATGAAAACATTTAAAAACGTAAGAAACTAGTAAAAACGTATAAAAACGGACGAAAATATATAAAAACGGTTAAAAACGTAAGAAAATGGACAAAAGCTTATAAAAACAGAGGAAAACGTATAAATACGGACGAAAACATATAAAAACGGATAAAATATGAAAACATAAAAAAACGGACGAAAACGTATATAATCAGACAAAAACGTATGAAAGTGTAGGAAAACGTATGAGAACGTAAAAAAACGAGTTAAAACGTAAAGAATGAGCGAAAACGTATAAAAATGAACGAAAACGTATAAAAATGGATAAAGACGTAAGAAAAATGGACGAAAACGTATAAAAACGGATGAAAACAGACGAAAATTTATGAAAACGAACGAAAACGTAAAAAACAATATTTTGAGTTAATTAGAAACGACCTTCGTATAAAGGACTAACGTTGCAAATGATCATTTGGGTAATGGACTAACGTTTCCACTTGATGATTGGGCGATAAGGATGAACGGTGTTACATAGTTTCATTATAAGGATCAATTAGGCAAAATATAAAAGATAGGGACTCAATTAGGGATTTTTCCTAAACCAGATAGACGAACCATGTAATTTACTCTTTATTTTATATTTTATATATACTACTAAAGGTATATACATAAGATATATCAAGTTTACCAAAATATTTCTCTTGAATTATGTGTTTTTTGTATGGTGGCAATTAGTAAAGGACGAATGGAGTAGCTTATTTAAGTTCAAGGTAATAAACTTATACACTCAAAAAGGTCAGTCTTTTAGGTTTTCAAATCTCAATAAGTTGGGAAGCTTAATTTAGCTAAGCATGTAACACCCCAAAATAGGGTTTAAAGTAATTTATTATTAAAGTGTGTTGTATAAGTTTGACTATAAGATTTATATGTTTGAATGCTTATAGTGATTGGTTAGCCAATAAGTTATAAGTTGAAAGTCAAACTATAAGTTAAGTGTAAGTAAAATGATTTTTGAAAGTATTATGTGGCCCAAGTATTAGAAAATGAGACTTGAGGGACCTAAGATGACCGAATTATACCACATTTTAGATAAAGTCAATTATCCCTTGACTTCTAACTAAGGGGCCGTTTACTTTCAACTTAATGTCCTGTTTGGTAACAAAACTGGCTGGAAACAGGAAACTTTAGTGTTTCTTTTTAACTTATTGCAAAAGAGAATCCTTAATGTGGAAGGGGGCAAAATTTGATACTGTTTCTATTCAGGACGTCTTAATACGATTTTTTTCCCGAACTAGTGTAGGTGGAAAAAATAAATTCGAAAAATTTAGAAAACTTCGAAAAAATTTATAAAAATTCAAAAAAATTTTAAAAATTCGAAAAATTTATAAAAATTCGAAAAATTTATGAAAATTCGAAAAAATTTATAAAAATTTTTAAAAAATTCAAAAAATTTTAAAAATACAAAAAATTGAAAAAATTTATAAAAATTCAAAAAATCTTAAAAATACAAAAAATTTATAAAAATTGAAAAAATTTATAAAAATTCAAAAAATTTATAAAAATTCAAAAAAAATTATAAAAATTCGAAAAATTGATAAAAAATCAAAAAATTCGAAAATTTTATAAAAAATTTATAAAAATTCAAAAAATTTATAAAAATTGAAAAAATTTATAAAAATTCAAAAAATTTATAAAAATTCAAAAAAATTTATAAAAATTCGAAAAATTGATAAAAAATCAAAAAATTCGAAAATTTTATAAAAAATTTATAAAAATTCAAAAAATTTATAAAAATTCAAAAAATTCGAAAATTTTATAAAAATTTATAAAAATTCAAAAAAACTTATAAAAAATTTGAATTTATTAAATTTTTTTTCGAATTTTTATAATTTTTTTTGAATTTTTAAAAAATTATAAATTTTTATAAATTTTTTTAATTTTTTAAAAATTTTTATAATTTTTTATAAAATTTTCGAATTTTTTGAATTTTTATAATTTTTTTTAATTTTTAAAAAATTATAAATTTTTACAAATTTTTTGAATTTTAAAAAAATTATAAATTTTTATAAATTTTTTGAATTTTTTAAAAATTTTAATAAGTTTTTTCGAATTTTTATAATTTTTTATAAAATTTTCGAATTTTTTGAATTTTTATAAATTTTTTGAATTTTTAAAAATTTTCGAATTTTTTTAAAATTTTTATAAATTTTTTCGAATTTTCTTAAATTTTTCGAATTTTTATAAATTTTTTCCACCTACACTAGTTCGGGAAAAAACTCGTATTTAGATGGTCAATTAAGCATAAAAAAGAAACAACATATATCCACACAGGACCTAACTAGAAACAGTACACATATATCCACACAGGACCTAACTAGAAACAGGAAAAAAAAAAACAGCCCCTAAGGGTGAGCATTGGTCTAAAACCGAACCGGACTGAGACCGAATTAGACCAAAACCCTAGACCGAGGACAGGACCGAATGTGTTCGGTCCGGTCCGGTCCTTTGGTCGGTCCGGTCCAAGAAGGCATAATGGTCGGTTTTTATGTAAGACCGGTTCGGACCGGACCGGACCAAACCGGACCGAGACCGAAATAAGGAAAATGTTGGGACCGTGACCGGACCGATGGTCCTTCGGTTTGGTCGGTTTTCTGTCGGTCCTGTCGGTTTTCTCGGTTTTGGTCGGTCTTGGGTCTGCGACGCTCAGCCCTACTTCTAACGCACTCAAGAAATGTGGTTTGTGTGTATGAGACGTAGGAACCAAAGAGGAGGGAAAGAACAACAATTTCAAGTAAGCAATTGAAGAAAATAGTCTCAACTCCTGAAATAAGTCCATATCAATCATTCTCCACAAGTGAGTAACTCCTAATTCTAGGGGTGTGCACGGTTCGGTTTGGGTCGGTTTTTTGCTAAAACCGAAACCGAACCGAAATGTTCGGTTTTTATAGAACCCAAAACCGAAACCGTTCGGTTTTTGGCGGTTCGGTTTTTTTGGTTTATTATCGGGTTCGGTTTGGTTTTTCGGTTTTTTCGGTGTCTAACCGTTTATATTTGGGCATGGCAAAATTATACCAACAAACTTGTATAACATAGAAAATTGCTTATTCTTATTTACTTTTTTTTTGTCAATCTAAGCATAGTAATAAATTAACAATGTTTATTGCATAATTTTATAAACACGCATATAGATGAGACACACACATGCAAGTGAACATACACATAATATGATCATCGTCATATATTTATTGATATATTCTCAAGTAAAACACATGACATGACAACACATATATAAACATAAACGTTAAGATAAATATATTATAAATCTACCCACAAAATGAATATGAATTTATAAATTTGATTATTTAGTTATTTATTCATATTATATTAATTATATATTATTATATAATAAAATTGGTTAGGTTCGGTTTTTATGGTTCTTTTTGGACGAAAACCAAAACCGAACCGTATTTTTCGGTTTTTGAAAAATTAAAAACCAAATCATCGGTTTTTAGTTTCGGTCGGTTTTTTCGGTTAGGTTTTTTCGGTTTTTGGTTCGGTTTCGGTTTTTTCGGTTTTATTTGCTCACCCCTACCTAATTCTAGTTGAATTGGCAATTTAAAAGTTAGGATTCATTAGGTAATTTGAAGGTTTTGGGTAAAAAGAGTTTTTAAGATAAGTAATGATGATAAGGGGTGAATCCTTTTAATGAAAATTGATTAAATTAGTGAATTTGGGGGTTTTAGCATATGATCATATGCATGTAAGATGCATTATAAAGATGAGAAAGCATTAATGATCATTCTTGTTTATGAATCAAGAATGTTGGTGTTTGGCTTTGAGGTAGATTAGCTATGGAGCTAAGGTAAGTAAATTGGTTATATTGTGGAGTTATATGGATTTTATCATATTTTGTGTTAGGTGAATACTTGTGTTAAGGTTATGGAAGACATTGGATTAGTATGTTTAAACTAAGGTAGAATTAGACTAGCTGTTCAAAACTAGCTAAGGATGTGACTAGCCTAGTTGCTAAACTAGTTAAGGTATGTGATGCTTATGTTGTTATCGAATGATGTTAGTTAAAGTGCTTATATACAAGTGAAGTGTAGACAAGTCTTTTGGACTAGTATTTGAAGTGTTTGATGCAAGTATGTTATATGATGTATGATGTCATATTATTTCCTTTTTACTTTCTAAGCATAATGTTTACGGTTTAGTTGTTAACCGTTTTTTGTAGGTTAATGTGATGCAAGATAAGGTCTTGGTTTAAAGGCCTTAGGATTGGAAGCATATAATGGAAGTGATCACCTTTGTGCATATGCTAATAGTATTAGCATGCCATGCTATGAACAAGTTAAACCCTCATCCAGTCGTGTAAAGTTTATGTTTATGAATTGAGTAAAATAGGCATTTGGGGTTAAGGTTCAAATTTTAGTAAATTGTGTTTCCCGTGGATTTGTAAATGTACTTTGTGCTCAAATATTGGTATTAAGTTGAATGAAATGTTACGTGTCGAGTTTATTAACTTTCCGCTGCGTCAAAGTTGAGTTTTATGGCAAAGAAGGGTCGAGACCAGAACCCAACGGCCCCAGGGCCCCCTTTTGGGAGCCGCCCACTTGCCAGCTTTTGGTCATCTTCTAAAAATTGTAAAAAATCAACCGTTCATCGGATTTCAATGAGGTCAGAACCAATTTTGAAGTTTTTCGAGTGTACTTTCCAATGGAATTGGTCTCAGATCCTAATTCAAATTCTAAGTGGGTCAAATAAGCAAAATGCCACAGACTATTACTATTTAGAATTCTCAGTTTTGTTTTAGTAAAAAAGAAAATTTTGTCGAGTTGGTTTGGGGCGTTTCAAAGCAAGGTACAATTTCCCTCATCGGAAACCAAACCAAGACCTAGCGGAAAAAATAAAAATTTGGAATATCCAAACACTACAATACCGGAAAATCATTTTTGGCCGAATTAGCTCAAGCCCAAACAACAGCGGTTAAACAAAAATAACTGAGAATCCATATATCACAAATATCTAAACCAATGTAGCCTATAAGCCACTTAGTAATTAAGCTTCAAGCCTTCAATAACCGGACAATTAGGTTTGAGTCAAAACCAAACCAAACTGTCATTACTAAAACAACATTTGGTTTTGGGTTAAGCAAACAAGAAATATATAGGTATCGCACATAGAGGTTATTCGACTCTTATTGTTAAGAGTCGTCTATTATCATTTTGAAGCTAGTTTGGATACTATTCATGTGCACTAATTAGCTTATTGGTAAGAAAACATGTTATGAGTCGATCAAAAATGTTATGCAAAACTGTTAAATTAGGCTACACATGGCATTCAGTTGTTCAATGATTAATAGTTACATCTTCATTAGACATAAAATCTACTTTTTGATTGATGGAAGTTTTTATGGAGCATGAACTTGGTCAATGACAAATGTTGACCACCTTTTAGATAGATCAACTGTAGTAGTATATGTGCAGGTTTCGTTTATCAGACACATAAATATATGTCTCCACACCATATATGTGGCCCATAAAACTCATTAAATAAAAGCGAGAAGCTTTTTAACATGTCTTAACTTTGATTCAACATAGCAGTCAGTTAAAGAGCTGCCTTGGCGATTGCTCATAGCCATTCTTAAAAGGTCTACCAAATGTATTACAGCACCATGATTCTTAAACTCACAAGACAATACAATGTCTGATGTTTTAACAGACTACTAATAATGCAACTTTTTTCCCCCAAAACACGCAAAACCGAAAACCACACAATTTAAAGCCGACGCCATTGCAATCATTTCTTATTACCTTTGTTCTTCTTACTCTTGTTCGCCTTCTTTTTTCCCTTCCCTTTCTTGTTTCTCGGATCCTGAGTGTTATCACAGCTGCTATGACTTTCTGACACCACATCCCCCAGTGAATCTTCGTCACCAGTTTCTTTAACCTCAGTTGTGCAGCTGCTCCTTGACACAACCATTAGCTCAACTTTCGATTCCTGAATCACGACACAATTTTTCAATAAATCTTCTATCATTGGCCTATAATGTTCCAGCCTCTCCACAGAAAGTTCCACATCCTTCAACAAATCTGATTCCTTGATATCTGGTTGACTGAAAAAGATCCAAACGCCCAAGAAATCTTAATATGGATTGCTGTTTGGTTCGGTTTAAACAATAATAAACCACTTCAAGGTTGAAATAATTTAAAATAGTGCAAGTCTAACCTTGTTTCAAATGCAAAAGAAAGCACCTTCAGACATTTATTTGCATTACATACAACTGATATATCTTTGTCAGAAAAAGATTTTAGATTCGCAAGGGCAGTAGCTAATGTGCCTCTATTTATCTCAAGTTCATCCTGGCAAGAAAATAAATAAATGAGAAGGAATCAAACTTACACTAATGACGATATTATAAACATAAATCATCTATTACAAACACAATGATGTATATTACCTTAATCATAGTTGCAGTAGATAACTTGTTCAGAGCTACTCTCTTCTTCCCGTTTATAGCCTTTGATATTTCTTCTAAAACTTTCCAATTCATTTGCGGTTTCACACGATTCATACTCATGTTTGTATCTGGCAAAGTATTTGAAGATGATACCTCAGGAATTGTCTCAGCGTCAACATTGTTTGATGATGTGTAGACATCATGTTTAATTTGCCTTGGAAACAATACATTCATTATCTCCTCTTTAGATTTTCTAAGATCAACAAATATAGCACAAGGAGCCTTGATTTTAGGACTCGCATTTTCCAAACTGACAATCACGAGAGGATCATCTATACTGATAAATGCTTCTGCAACCACTTCTGGATTCAAGTTCAACTTTTTGCTTTGCCTTTTCCTTAGAAGATCACGCACAAACTTCTTTGGAAGCAAATATGCAAAATGGTCGTAACCTGACAGCAACTCAAGTAAGAAAGGAGAATGTTCTGGTAATTTCAGACATATTAAGGACAGTATTATAACCATCTTTAGTATTAGAAGTGGATAATAAGAGCCATCAATACTTGACTTTCCAATCCATGATAAAGTATTTGCTGTATCATGTACAAATTGGTAGACTATGCCAAGAATAAACTTTACATCCAAAGAAGGCGGCCTAATAGATGAAGTTGAAGCAGAGTGAATATGTGTAAGCGATCCAACAAAAGAAGATTTCGTTGTGTAAAAAAATCTTGAAGAGAAAGATCGCATTAAAAGAAGACGGTCCAATAGATACACGAAACTGGGGGGTGATAAGGCTGTGGCAAACTTCCAGTCGGCTCTAAAAGAATCGTCTAAAGCATGTTCAAGTGCTGCAGCAACATAAACTCCTTTCAACCCGCCATCCCTAAATTTCTCAAGAAATGATTTCCATTGAGGGTTCCTATTTAGCTTATTTGTAAGCTTCTCGTAAACTGCTGCAGATACTCTTGAACTTAGACATATCATAAGCACCCTCCCAAGAGATGTGATGTCAACCATTTGATCAATTATCTCCTCAAGTAAGTTCACCGAAAGATCAGTCTCCTTGAGGGTAACCAAGTCGTGAGATACAGCATTGCGCCAGTCCAATGGAAACACAAAATCAAAGTAATTAAAAGAAATTTCAAGGAACCTTTGCAGCTTCCTTCTATCAGCATCTGTGGCGGCAACACATGGGTGATAAAAAAGAAACTTGGAAACTTCACAAATGTGAAGAAGAGACGTGCATTGGTGAAATGCAGAACCATTTAACTTAGAGTCATGGAGGGCTTCAAGGATTTCAAGTACTTTTGTACCCACAGATAGTAACTCCGCCCGCCAATAAGACCAAATAGCAAACACCACCTCTTTTTCATCAATAGTTACACGCTTCCCGTCTTTTTGAAGACCCTTATGACCATATTTTCTTTTCCAGTTACCATAATGACTCTTTTTAGCATAGTTTCTTACCCAGTGAGCATCCTTGTCAAATAACAGGCAAACCATATTGCCATTTACATTATATTTATTCAGCCCCATATAGGTGAAACAAAAAACGTTGGCTGGAGTTCCAATTTTCTCAAAGTTATCAACTAAATGCTTCTTCCACAAATTCCAGTAAAAAACCAAAGTTCGAATAGAAACTTGGTTCTCAAAGATCTTATCACAGTGCTCATTTATATCAATGGGAAATTCGTCTTCCCACTCATACTTTGTGAGATGTACTTGAAAATGAGCATCCAATATTTTTCTAATCGACAATATTTCTCCCCTAAAACTACCAATTTCCTGGGAAGCATGCAAATCTTTCTTCAGCTCAGGCAAGCTGTTATGCTGATCAGAGATTACTTTAAGCTCACTACAAACAAATCCATAGAAATCTTCTGAATCCATTTTTGCAAGCGACTTTACTTTGTTACAAATTTCCTCCATCTGATCAAGCTTCAACGGCCAACCTGTGTTACCATTTCCCCATGCTGCTCTAAATAAAACATAAGAAATTAAACGCATCGCTGCCTCATGAAAATCTCCAGCCTTCTCCAAAAGGTCAGCCTCTTTTAGGAGATCACCCCATGACTTCGCCAAGTCAGCAGCTTCAACAAAATGACCTGATTCTTCTTCTAACAGCATAAGGTCATCAAGGCAGCCTAACGACCTCAAGAATATACGTTTAGATTCGAGAGAACAAAAAGCTCTGACAAATTTCATCATGGATTTAGGATCTTTATGCTCATAGTAGTCAAGAGCACCACTTTCTAAGAATTCCTGCTCAATTTGTTCTATTTCTTTGCTTTGAACTTTAACATCCTTTCTCCATGATTCTATATACTGCAACCCTCTGTCAAAAAGTTTTCCCTTTTTGCAAACTGACAAACAGTTGGAAAACTTATCTCCTTTGGCGTAAGCTTCTGCTGCATCACTATAGCACCCTGCCAGTGAGAAACACTCCGCTGCTTCATCCATTTTTCCACACTTGTACAAATATAGTTTCCCTGGACAGATACAACACTTAAAATTAGAAGTTGCCAAAATGGGCGGTTGTCATTTTGGGTAACCATTCAAACATGATCAGTCATTTTAAGTAGGTCAAAATGGGCCATGGCAGGTTGACCCGCCAACACTTCTTTGCTCACTATTCATTTGAAGAAATTTAACATGATAAGACAAAAAACAACCAGATGGACCCATTTGACTTATTCCCTAAGTCAAACCATAAATAGATCGAAAATGTCAATTCTAATTCTAATGATAGAAGCTGAAAATTCCAATGTTGATTAAACTAGTGTAACCACGTTTATTAGGGCTCTAAACGAACTGAACGTTCAACGAACATTTCATGAACCGTTCGATAAAAAGTTCGTTTATGTTCGTTTATTTATTAAATGAACGAACATGAACAATATTTTACGATCGTTTAGTTAAATGAACGAACATGAACAAAAGTCGCGTCCGTTTATTTATGTTCGTGAACATCCGATTATGCGTTCGTTAACGTTCGTTTATGTTCATTTATTTATTTATGTTCATATATCATATCTTTTAATTGTATAATTTTAAAATTAGTTTGTTTAAACAAAACAACACTTATAAAACACTATTAGATGCATAATTTAATAATGTTTATGTTTGTTTGTATATGTTCATTTATGTTCGATCGTTTATGTCCGTTTAGCGTTCGTTTAGTGTCTTAATGAACGAACATAAACGAACATGAACTCATTTTCTTAATAAACGAACATGAACAAGAAAATTCGTCCATTTAACCGTTCGTGTTCGTTTATTTGTCCGGTTAAAATTAAATGAACGAACATGAACAAGGCTGCGTTCGTGTTCGTCCGGTTCGTTTACAGCCCTACGTTTATATATAGGCATTCATTTAAGATTATATTAAAAAAAAAAAAAAAAAAAAAAAAAACCCTACCAGATCTTTCATACTCCCCCAAATCATAATAACATAACGCAGCAGACTCAAGTTTTCCAACAGACTCGTACATTCCCGCTGCTTCTCTAAGATAACCTAAATAAGATTCATGGTTGGTTCCCCGTATTTGATCAGCCGAT
Source organism: Artemisia tridentata subsp. tridentata (assembly GCA_021014915.2). Classification (NCBI taxonomy): domain Eukaryota; kingdom Viridiplantae; phylum Streptophyta; class Magnoliopsida; order Asterales; family Asteraceae; genus Artemisia; species Artemisia tridentata. Next base: position 276,467,544 of record CP139509.1, read on the forward strand.
GCTCTGAGATCAGAAGCTTTGGCCAATTTCTCCCACATTGCATCTCCGGCTCTTTCAAAACACAACGTCGCCATCACAAAATTATTTTCGTAAAATAGCTGAAAAACACAAAAACATCATAGAAGCATGTCAAAAAAGATTAAAAAAACGGAACACAAGACATTCATAGCGGTAATAGAGCATAAAAAAAAACCTTTTTCCCGCGTTCCCGCCACTCCTGAGGGCTACTTGCAACCCGCATAGCTTGTGCCACTGAGTCATCCAGCTTCCGTATTTGAACAAGTCCCTTCATTTTCCAGTAGTCAAACATTGGTTTGGACAGCTCCTCTTTGTTTTCACAAACCCATAGCCTTTGCCTAGTTCGAGTTATGGCCACATACAATTGTTTCAATTCAGAACACAAAATACTATGTCTTGCCTCATTGAATGCCGGAAAAGATTGAGGAAGCTTGTCTTCGAGCCAATCATACTTCTTCATGTATCCGTATATGACTCTCCACTGATCTTTCAAAGGGGATGTCCCAAAAAAGTTGTACAGCAATACATCCTAATATTATTTAAAAAAAAAAAAAAAAAAAAAAAAAAAAAAAAAAAAAAAAGTTTGTTAATAATCATTTTGTGACAAAATTTTATTACAAAAAAATAAATAAATAAATGATTTAAGGATCTTACATGAAACTCAAGACCTTTGCACTCCACTATGGTAAGAACAAGTGCATTCTTTCCAACAAATTTACAAACTTCCGTTTTCGCGTGATCGTCACGTACCAATATCACTTGTTCTGCCCCAAACCCTACAATATCTTCACCACTTCCACTGCCACCAAAAATAGTCGCAATTGCGTTTTCATTGTCACCAGACTCGAGTAAAACAGGAGCTTCACCAGATATAAGACTAATTTCAGGCTCTAACTTGTCAACTGAGTGAATATAGTAATCGTACAAAATGTCAATGACACTCTGAGCTAAATCAAGCACACCAGCATGCGTTCTGAAATTCTCTTTTAATTGTTTTATCTCGGATACAAGACCTTTGTGTTGTTCTCCGGATGTTCTGGTGCTTAGAAACTCATTATAAAAAAGAGATCGTATATCTTGAAATCTAAAATCAATTCCTCTTGCAATAGTCTGTGCAGTGTCACCCGCAAACATAAACCCTTCTTCAACATTTTGGCAAATATATTTAAAAAGAGAAATCTGCCTCATACTAAGATCTTGCACCTCATCGATGTAAACCAGATCCATCTGGTCACCTTCATAATTCCCGTTATTCAAACGACGATGAATGTCATTAACTAGATCACCTAAATCGAATTCTCCCCTCTCACTTTTCATCTTTTCATAAGTTTCAAAGAGGGCGTACACAATCTCTCTTTTCTCTTTACTTAAAGTGGAAGAACGACTTTCGGCCAGTAGACAGTAACCCTCATAACTCAATTTTCCATCACTGCATCCCCCTGCTTTGAGGCCTCCTTTTAGATGAGAAATAATTTCAGTGAACACTCTAGAGCTATCGAGCTTCTTTGTAAGATTTGTATTGAAGTGGGGCCAGTAAAGTGAACAAAATCTGTCAAACGTTACCTCCCTTAATCTTATAAAAGTTTGCAATGCAACAGATCTTGAGCTTATATGGTTACCATGAGAACCTTCTCTTGCCTTAAGAAATCTTTCGAAGAACGAACTTCCCAATGTACCATCCAACATCATCAGAAACTTTTGAAATGTTATAACGAGAGGGTAATATTTCACCGGGATGTTAATAAATGTGTCAGGAATATCATTGAATTCTGATGGAATAACATCCGTATTATCAAGATTGGTCTCTCCTGATGAACTACTGTCAAATACATTAATTTTTGAAGTCAGAACAAGACCACATAGATGCAAAAAAAGAGAGAAATGATGAAAATTTGCGCACCTTGTTAGATGGGAAACATTTTGTTTCACAGCATAACATAATTTTGGGCTGACTGTCACAAAAAGCTGGCGAAGAACACTCGGTTTGCTAATTTCAGGATCATCATCAACTTCACCATCTCTAATATGGCTACTTTCTGCATAAGAATTCCCATCAGAAGCAATGCGAAATTTGAATTCATGCTGGAACAACTTCATTGTCAGAATGGTGGTTTTTCCGGTTCCCGATCGCCCAATGATAAATGAACTTTTGGGAGATAGAATTATGTCCAGCTGTTCATCAGTGACTTGCATGGGTAGATCAACTTCATCACCAGAAAACAAATGGCTCACGACCCCACGTGACAACGAGTAGAACTTCATAAGCAATAAGCTTTCACTGACTTTTGATTTTTCAACATAATTTCTAGCATTACCAGGATTCACACTCACTTCACTTTCGTTTTCACAAGCACTTAAATATCGAAATCGGATAATATTTTGGGATGCCGGCCAACTCCTAGGAACTTCCAACTTCCTGAATAAAATAAAGAATTTGGAATTAGCATATATAATCACTGCTTAAGAATTAAAGTTCACCAGACAACAAATGAACATACCCCTCTAAACATTTTTCATTGCACCGATTAATATAATCATCTGAGTAAGCAGAACATATGCTCTCAAGTCGCTTTGTGAGTTCTGGAATCTTCTCTAAGGGTAATATATTCCAAACCTTCAACACTTGTGTATATTTGACTTCCTTGATGATGTCAATAGTGCAAATCACATAGATTCCTTCAACCTTAAATTTCTTCAAGATTTGAGAAGAATTTTCACAACAGAAATCTACACTTCTGTTCGTGGGCCGCCAACCACTAGAAAGTTTCAGTAATAGGTTTAAAACCTGCTTCTTCAAGCTAGGACGAGTCAGCTTTCCAAACGATCTTCTGAATTCGTCACTGAAGAGAACCTGATGGCATAAATTTGAACAAACATGAAGAACAATACATGATACTGCATAATGATATAATTTGGTAACAGTACAATCACACACCTTCCATTTTGCATGTTCAAAGAGTACACTATTTCCTTTAACCAAGTCATCAAGTTGTTCTAACTCTTTCTTTGCTCCTGTTATTGTCATCTTCAAGCATTCATCAGCATCAGCATCAAAGAAACAATGTCGATTCCTTGCATCAGAGACTAAATCTTTCCATATGGACTCACTATTAGTCAGGGTTCTTTCATTCCCCAATATCCAAAGACAATGTCTGCAGTAATAATGGAAGGCAATATTATACTTCTTATAATTAGAAAGTATCTATAAAGATCAATAGTAAACTAAGGGAGAGGATAGCATACCGTGCTCTTGTCAAGGCAACATTAGTCCTTTGAGGACTAGATATGAAGCCAAGAGACCCATGGATATTAGATCTTACTGTTGACAAAATAATAATATCCTCTTCTCCTCCCTGAAACCCGTCAATTGATTTCACCTTCACTGAAAATCCATCAAGTTTCTCATACTTGTGAGCAAGTTTTTCTTGAATCGAAGCGACTTGGGCAGCATAGGGAGATATGACACCAATTGTAAGCTTCTTTTGCAAGTCCTGCCATGCTGTAAATGTGAAAGAAAAGGTTAAGTAAACATTGACCACAAAGATACAAATGCTATATTTAGAAATGACATAATCAATATGCACACCTCTATAGAGATTTTTCACAATTTTAATCACAATAGCCACCTCAACCATGTTTCTTCGGCTTCTTCCGTCATCATCCTTTTCTTCTTTCCCACCAACGACATTTATAAAGGAATAGGAACCAAACATTGGTCCTGAAAGATACCTTTTTCCATAACTTTTAGATAACACATTTTGCGCATCTAGGATTTGATTTTGATAAAACTTCAAATTTGGGAAGCAACTGATTGAAGGATGCATTCTGTATTGAACGTTGAGAAGATGCTTAGAATGACCCAAAGTGCTTAATCGGTCAAATAAGCTTCTTCCAAAACCAGATTCAATGCAAACCTGCCCACAAACATTTAGTCTATCAAATATATCTCAAATATAAAACTTAAATGATACTATGAAGGTACACAGAAAAGTATAGACTTACGTTGCTATTCACCATTGCAGGTAATTGGCGCTCATCTCCAATAAGAATGGCGTACTTCATTCCCGGAAGTTGAAGGGGAATGATGGACTCTGCCTCCTTCAGTTGAGCAGCTTCATCTATAACCAATATTTTCAAAGGCTCCATATTGACAGCATGCAACTTGTAGGAACTTGAAGTTGTGCAAAATATAACAGATGCTCCTTCAAAACAAAATTGTTTTATTGCATATTTGTTTGAAAAACATGGAAGAGCAAGTCCTTCAAGTGATATTTGAAGAGTTCTTAGGGCAGATAAGGACATGGCTCTAACAAAACTGATGGATGACACATTCCCTGACTTAACAAAATCATCTTGCAATGATTTTGAATTGAAGAGGTCTTCAAGTTCTTCCGAAACTAGATTCTTTTGAAACAGCAATGATTCCAAAGAGCTTATATTATCCAAAAGAGTAATCATATTTTGGAAATTTGATTCCCCCGTGAAACTTCTCGGGATATGAGTACAAAATGTAAGAATGCACCTTCTGAGTGGCGGTGCAAGAGAATTGAATCGCTCTTGCACAAACTCACTGAATGATTTGATTTCCAACATTGTTCTTATATCTTCATTCTCATTTCTAAGTTGCTTTTCTTTCAAGAATTCATTTTCTATAAAATTATAATATTCAGAAACACAATTTTCCAATAAATCAACCATAGATCTTATGCAATGCTTCCAACCAGTCACTGGCCCTAGGCATTCGGCAATCCTCTTTAACCGATGCTCGAGATGGATTTCTTCAATGTCGGTACTAACTTCTAATCTCTCCTTGCTGCCAAACAAGAGCAAACCTCCAACAGAACAGAAAGAATCACCACTTGCAATTGTAGTTTGAGATGATTCTCTTACCAAACTTAGCATGTGTGAGGCTAATTGTAGTATAGCCACATTCGTCGGAGCACACGTAAGAGTCCTTTGCTTCATTTGCCAAAGGATGAAAAGCAAGACACTAACAGTCAATGTTTTCCCCGTTCCAGGTGGTCCCCATATTTGTTCCACAGATGAAGTATGACAACATTGCGTTTTACAAAGCGCCTCCCTAACTGCTGTCTTCTGGGATTCATTCAGATTAAGCAAAAGATGTGGATCAAATTTTGGAGATAAAATATTATCATAACCAAAAGAGCAGATATCGCACTTCTCCTTAACCTGTAAACAACATATTCATAATCAATGACCATAATTTCACTAAACAAAAGGAAAATTAATTTTAACTAGTTTTTCACCTTAGAGTTAGAGTAAAGAACCTCTCTGATGATATCAAGATTTTTATGCATATGCAATGAATTCCATATTCTTCTCTGACTTGTTACATTCATCAAAAAAACTGCAAACATCCCGTCTTGGAATTCAATTGGTTGCGCAGTCTTTACTCTAATAGATGTGCTATCATCTTCCTTGCTTTTGACCATTGAAAGAGCCCATGTTCTTCCCTCACACTTCAAATCAGAAACAGATTCCAGTTTCCCATCTACTAAAAGAAGCAGATCACCAGGTAAAGTATCGTAATCATCTCTACCACGTCCACTATACTGATTTTTCCAAGGACCAACAATAACATCATACACCCTGTTTTCACCACTTTTGGATTCGTTACAAGATAACATATCAGCATATGGAGCTCTATGCACGATCTCCATGGAAGAAGCCAGCTCAGAGCGCGTTTCCTCAAGCAAAGGATTAACAAATGAGCCAAAATAGTGTTCTTCTGACTCAAAAGTAAGTGGTATGCTCTCCACCTACAAATGATGCAGCAAGTCATCAGATATAAAGAAGCCAGCTCAGAGGATTGCCGAATGCCTAGGGCCAGTGACTGGTTGGAAGCATTGCATAAGATCTATGGTTGATTTATTGGAAAATTGTGTTTCTGAATATTATAATTTTATAGAAAATGAATTCTTGAAAGAAAAGCAATTTAGAAATGAGAATGAAGATATAAGAACAATGTTGGAAATCAAATCATTCAGTGAGTTTGTGCAAGAGCGATTCAATTCTCTTGCACCACCACTCAGAAGGTGCATTCTTACATTTTGTACTCATATCCCGAGAAGTTTCACGGGGGAATCAAATTTCCAAAGTATGCAACAAACCCATACCCTGCCCCGGCGGGATTGGGGTTGTTGTTGTTGTTGTTGTTGTTGTTGTTGTATAGACAATACCAAATCGTTAGCACAAAGATTCTGTTGATTAATTTATAGCTTATATATATTCATGTAACATAGATAGTATTATCTACGTTGACTTAAAACACTTTAATGATTTTTGAAGTCTTGGGGGTTGTCTGGAACACTAATTTCAAAGTAGCAGCTCCTTATTTAAAGTACTTATTTACATTAAAATATATAAAGTTTCATCCAACCTTTAAAAACTGCTTATCTGCCTTTCAGAATAGCCACATAAATAATAAACTTTGAACTCCCTCTACATAAAGATCTGAAGCAAGCATTAAACCTCATAACAATAAACCAGGAATAAACTAGCTTCAGCTTTCCACAGAGGGTGTTTGGGATTGCTTATTTTTTCTGCTAATGCTTATACTTACAAACAGAAGCAAATAAAAAGCTAAGAAATAAGCACTTCAGGAAATAGCGTTTGGACCACTCTATTTAAAGGGATAAAAAGGTAAAAAGCGATTCCTCACAGTTGACATAACTTAACTGTTTCATAAACCAAGGGTTTGCAGAATAAGCACAAAAACAATAACCAACAGTGGGGGTGTTTGTTTAAACAACAAGTTACGCGCGGAGAGTCCACGTCATTGACTCAGATGCACGCGGCTTAACCCGTTTCCAAACCCTTTCCCCACAAACCCAGTAAAAAACAACAGCAAAATAATATACAAAATGCTAAAAGGTAAAAAAAGAAAAATGGTAAAAAATAGAAGACCTTATTCTTGTAGTGATCTTCATTAAGAATGTCATCAAGAGACCATGAAAAAATCAGCTTTGTAAACTCATCTTCATGATGCTCAACAACCCCTAAAGACCCTTTTTCCATTTTCACCTAAAAATACATAAAAGTATAAACTTTAATCAAGTTTTTAACTAAAATGTGTGTTTCTTGATGGTTTTTATAAATTTCAAGAAATGGGTTTTGATATTTAGTTTATAAAATGAAAAGGTTTTTTTTTTCTTAAAGTCAGTCAAATGCAGAAGATAATAATGATGCATGGTACAGTAGCAGTGATACAGAATCAAAAAGTCATTTAATAATAGAGGAGGGTTTATGTTACTAAAAATGGTAAGAAAAGGAACCGAAAGGGTTTTGAAATGAAACAGAGTGAGGATGAATATGGCAAAAAATTGAAATACTGGTCACAAAAATGTACAGCTCTTATTGCACAATGTACAACATATAGTCTTAACCTTTTAGGGTTTTTTTTTTTTTTTTTTTTTTTCTTTTTTGTTTCTTATTTTTTGTTTTTAATAATTCGTGTAGAACTAGGATCTATCTCACACATCCTAGGCACGACTTGAACCCACAATCATTTGATTGGAAGCTTATCACATAACATTTGATACCATTAGGACACAAGCCTTTTGGTAACTGAAATGGTATGTTAAATGTAAATAGGTTATACCATTAGGACACAAGCCTTTTGGTAACTGAAATGGTATGTTAAATGTAAATAGATTATACTGTTATTTTAAATTAGATCCGAAAGTACGAAGATCATTTTTTTTTGAGAAAGAAAGTAGGAAGACCAATTACAAGAAGAAATTTGGCACATGTAACGAGGTAGGTTTTAGCTGCGCATTGCTGCGGGTTATTAAATTTTGTCTTTTCGACGGATTACCATAGTTATAAAAGTTTATACCGTAAAATTTAGAACTTATTTTAATTTACACTTTTAGTTAATATCATCGCCTAAAATTACATTTTTACAATAAACAAAAGTACGAAAAAGACCAACATATTAGGCTAACATATTTTTTTAAGTGGTGTTAAGGCGGCATATTAACGTAATAACTTATGAATTAACTAATACAAATTTTGCAAACGACCCAACGTTTCTTGTATTTTACTAATACTTGTGTTTTGTAAAAATCGTGCAAAAATCGTAGGTGCGGTGACATTTAGACAATGAGATCATTTTCAACTTGGAAACAATATACAAGTAGTATAGCATTCTTACGAAGAAAGAGGTGTAGAAATTCTTTTTGGTAGTTAAAACTTAAAAGGGAAAATGACGGTCAATTTTTTATATAAATATTAGAGTTAACTATTTTTTTATTTTTTATTTCCCTTCTGGTTTGCTGAGTATTTCACTTTTTGTCCAACTTTTTTAAAAAAATTTGGTTTTAGTTTAAATTCCTTTAACCCTATCAAATATAGCCGTTGCCACCTACGTTTAAGGGTAAATGTGTCTTTCTATGTTTTCTTTTATTTTACTTAAAATCCCTCCCCTTATTTTTTATACATAACACCAAACAAATAAACCCTCAAATAAACACACAAGAAGAACCCAAAACCTCAGTGATACCTAGGTGTGGAGAGTGTAATTCAATAGGAGTAATTCGTATTTCATGGACGGCATTCAATTCAGGAAGACGTTTCTTTTGTTGTTCTAAAAGTGTAGGCAATTAATCCTTTATTTTTTGCAATTTTTTTAATTTGACCTAATTTTGCAATTGCTATTTGTTTAGGTATCAAATCATGGGTTTATTGACTGGTATGATCCACCTATGTGTCAACATTCTATGGCATTAATTCCTGGGTTATTAAGATCAATAAGTTACAAGGTGTTGTTGCTCAAAATCGTGCTGAAAAAAGAAGGTTGAAGATGTTGTTATTGTTTAGTTTGGTATTTTTCATTGTATTTTATCTTGTTAAATGATGTTAGGGATCGGCTAGTTGGGACTTGGGAAGTTATTGTAATGGCAGTCTTTAACTTGTGAATGTAATGGTAGTGTAGATGAAGTAAAGTTGTAGTAGTTGTGAAGTTAATGTAATGGCAGTGTGTTTACTCAATGATCAACAGTACCTGTGTTTGGTTAATGAATTAGTTGTTTGTATTGATTATGTTAGTTAAATATTCAAACATGTCAAAGTACCATAACAAAGTTTGATAAATCAAAGTCAAACATAACAAAGTCTTACATACAAGTGAACATAAAAAAGTCCAACATAAGAAACCAAAGTGTTATGCTACACATGAAATAGACAAGTGAACACCAACATAAGAAACAAAGTACCATACAAACTAAACCTATCGTTGCAGATGTTCTAATGCTCTTTAAGCACTCATCTGCTCCATGTAGCTTTACATATTTTTCAACTTTTGTAATGTCGTTCAAAAAAAAACAAACCAAAGTCAAACATAACAAAGGCTTACATACCAATGTCTGAAACAAAGTCTGAACCAAGTGAAACCAAAGTCTTAAATGTCTGAAACAAAGTACCATAACAAAGTTTGACAAACCAAAGTCAAACATAACAAAGTCTTACATAACTTAGTTTGACATACCAAAGTCAAACATAAGAAAGAACAGAAGTCTAACACAAACAAAGTACTATAACAAATACCAATTCAGACACACAAAACACAAAAGTCAAACATACCAAAGTCAAACATCAAGTTCATTCCTGAACCATTTTACCTTTACCATTTGCAGTACTCTTTTATGGGTGATTGCCTGCTTGCAGTGCTCTTTGATAATCTTGGCCTAACAAATGGTGCATATGGGCTCAAAAATGATGCATAAGGCCTAACAGTTGGTGCATAAGGGTTGACAGTTGGTCCAGAAGGCCTAACAAATGTTTCAAATGGGTTAACAGTTGGTGTTGATGTGTTAACAGATGTTTGTGATGGGTTGACAGTTTCCCTAATATTTGCAGATGCTTGTGATGGGTTAACTGTTGGCCTAACACTTGCAGATGCTTGTGATGTGTGACTGTTGGACCTCTTTGACCTTTGCAAGATTTATTTTTATGACCTTGTTCCCCACACTTGTTGCAACTAATAGTCTTTCCTGCTATACTTAACTTCCCATTTTTCACCATACCATCATATAACTCAGCTGCACTTTTCTTCCTCTTCCTTCTTGGTCTACCAATAGGAGGGTGATAATCAAGTGTTTAATGTTATAAAAGATGCAGAGCATGAATAATGCTAATGGAATAATGTTATAAAAGTGAAGTTAGTACCTTTTGTCAATTAGTCACAAAAGTGAAGTTTGAGTTTCAAAACAGCTCCAAGTCATCTCCTAGACAGTCAAGAAACCACCTCTAAGAGTCTTTGGTTTCAGACTCAACCACTGCATAAGCCAAATGGTATATTCCATTATTTGGATCAACCCCTACTGCAGTCAAGATCTATCCTGGATATGGTCAGACATGAAACACCCATCTAGACCCAAGAGATCTTTTTTTTCCAACTTTAAATCCACTTTTTAAAGCTCCCAAGCAAACATATATTCTTCTGAATTGTCTTGTGCAACTATCTACCTCACATGTTATTTCCACATCAATCTTTATTGCTGTGTCTGGATTTTGTTCTTGCGATTCTAAGGCATAATTTTTAGCATACTATTGGATGTAATCTCCAGTAACCCTCTCCTATGCCATCTGTTTTGCCCTAAACACCTTTGCTTTTGAAACCCCCAATTCAAATTTCTTTTGCAGCTAGTCTTTTAAAGCAGCTAAGGGTACCTTAGGGTTTGGTTTTATTGTTTCTTCAACAGTTTTTGACATAAACTTAGCTGTACATTTTTTCACATTTCTTGTTTGTAGACATGTATGGGTATCATCAAATACTTTCACCCACCAAGTTTCTTCCTTTGATTTAGAACAGTGTAGCAGCCATGGACAAGACTGAGCATCTTTAACTACTACTTTGGGTTTACCACCTTTTGGGGTATTCTTTTGACTAAGGGAATCTGACCCTGACCATGTTTTTTTTTTTTTTTTTTTTTTTTTTTTTTTTTTTTTTTTTTTTTTTTTTTTTTTTTAATTATTTTTGTCTTAAGAATCTTGGACTTATCAAACTGTGATCTACTTGGACCATTGGCCCACTAGGCCCAAGCTGTGATGCATTCCCATTAGTAAAACTAGGTACAATGCCTCTACACTCAGCCCTTACTCTCACTTTATCATTCCTTGTCAAATATATGTCTCTTCTTTTTTCAACTGCAATTCTAGTATCCATCTCCTTTATCAAGTTTTTGTTACCAAAGTTTGCCCATCATAAACTAATCATAGAAGTTTTCACCGTAAATCTGCCAATCAACAGGTTTGTGTTTTTTTGCTAACTTCTTTAAGGCTTTTTTCCTAGTACACTTTATATCATCTGAGTCACTAGTACTCTCAAATCCTCCACGTCTACTTCATTTTGTAACGGTTCATCTTATAATGGTGGATTATCTTCAACTAGGGCCTCATTACATCATACCCATTCAACATTAGCATCAATGTGATTCCTAAAGTCACCTATATCTACCTTAACATCATCAATCTTATTCTCTAAGTCCACATCAAACTTACTATCTTCACTGTCACTGTCATAACTCTCTTCACTACCATCACTATGTTGACTATGATCACTAACTACATCATCTGTCTAATTTGGTTCACTAACATTAGGCTAGCACTTGACTGCCCCATTTCATTCTCTAGGTCACAAAAGAATGGATTAAAGTCATTTCCAAAGTCAGGATTATCATTTGGGTCAGTTTCTTTAGGCATATCAACTGGGTGTAGGACATTGACCTCAATGACTTTAAACCTATCAACATATTTTATCAACTCCAAGACATCACTATCATTGCTTAAGGGTAAAATACCATTATCTAAATTACCATTTGAAATTTTATACTAATAATATTGTATAGAGGGATTGAATATCCTAAGCAACAGACTTGTTACTTCAACTACTGAAAATCCATATGAATCAATTTGATCAAACCAGTTTACCTTTCCACCATTGTAGACACGATTTGGTGCACTAGTAAAGACACAACCATGGTGTGTCTCTAGAGAAAAACACTTGGAAATTTACATGTTGCAATAAAATACATGATTTGTTAAATTATATAATTTAATAATGAAAAAAAAAAAAAATTGAAAATGAAACCCAAAAAAATAGTAATAAAATAAAAATAAATAAATAAAAAACAAACAAACTTTCTATATACTTGGTATGGATCAAATGCATGACCATCAGGTCTCAAGACCCATTGACAAAGCAACATTTAGGGTTCTTATTAGCTTGCAAAGGGTTTTTTGTTAGAGGGAATTTGATCGGTGAAGTGTGAGGATTAAAAGTGAAATGACTGATTTGTTGACTTTTTATTACTCCCTCCGTCCGAATTTTATTGTCTCATTTTTTTATTTCGGGCGTCTCAAAATTATTGTCTCATACCAAAAATAGAAAGTGAATAGGTAGTGGAGTTTGGTAAGTTTACTATATTACCCTTGGTTGAAATTAATATTACAAACTTTAATGAAGTATTAATTAATTGGTTAAGGGTAAACTTGTCATTTGACAAAAAAGTAAGAGAGATAAAGTAGTGATAGTGATGTTTTTCTAAAAGAATGTGCTTTTTGTTATGGGACAATAATTTTGGGACGGAGGGAGTATTATAAGACTTTCATTTAGCGGGAAAGGGAAAAGGACGAAAATATCCTTGCATAAATATACGAGTAATAAATTAATCAAGCCCTCACATGTTTCTCATGTGACTGACTATGTTAACGGAATCGTTAAAATTGGACTGAAAGTGGAACAAAAGTATCACTTTTAGACTAAAACCAAAACTTTTTGAAAATTTGGACCAAAAGTGAAATACCTAGCAAACCTCAAATACCAAAAAAGTAGTTAACTCTAAATATTAAATTTGTTTATGTATGAGTTAGAAGAAGGTTTTATCAAGCCGCTCTTACTTGTGGGATAATCTTGAATTGCGAAAACCTTAGTATTATGTCATTTAGTTGTGGGATAATCTTGAATTGCAAAAACCTTAGGGCAATAGGAGTCATGATTCCGAAACTATCATACCTCTGAAATTCAACCAATAAGCTTCAGCCAACTCATTCTCATAAATTCCCATACCTCCCAACCTAATTCACTGGCGCCCGATAAATTCTCATACATCCCAATTTTTTTTTTTTTCCTTTTTTCTTTTTAATATTTAAACTAAACAATTTTTTTCCGTTTTTCCTTTTTTCTTTCTTCGCTTCCGCATATGAGTTGACGGTCTCAACAACACTATCCGTCTTTGACGACATTTCATCAACCTTTTTTTCCCTTTTCTTGAACGCGTGGGGGTTGAGTCGGTGGAGGGTAGTAAGCATGGGGAGTCGATGGTTGAGAGTAGTAACCATGGGGAGTCGGTGGTTGAGGGTAGTAAGCTTGGGGAGTCGGTGGTTGAGGGTAGTAACCTTGGTGACTCGGTGGAGGAGCAACTTGACTTCGAACACCTCGGCCTCGACTTTTAGACCCGGATGAAACATTTTTTTGTTTTCTTGAATCCATGGAAGAGTTTTTAAGTTGTTGTGTGTGTTTTTGGTTGAAGTAATATAATTTTTGGGGTTGAAATATATAAAGGGATTTTTTTTTTTTTTTTTTTTTATGGCCCAACGTTCACTTTTTTTTGAATTTGTTTGTATTGCAACGTTCCATTTTACATTTACTCCTCCCAAATAATCACTCCAACGTTTAAATAATGAATTTATGGCCACCGGTTTGGCAAGCCGGTGAGCAAAGATTTTGAGCATAATTTGGGCTCGGCAACGGTGTTACCGCCGGGTTCCCCATACCGCTTGCCCATAAATGGTTCCACTCCGAGTGGCCTTAGTATTATGTCATTTTTATTGATCAACCACTTATCAAATATAAATACATAAAAGAGCTTTAACGAATCTCTACTGATTTACACAATTTGTCAAAACCTTCTTATACCATTACCTTTGTCTCTATGTTGTTTTTATATATGTTATCTACTACGTAGTTTACTATATAAACTTTATGTTAAACTTTTTCATAAAAGTTTAAAATTTTATACTCTGTATTATTGTGAAAAGGGTATAATTATTCAAAAGAGAATACAAACCAAGTAAGCTATAGTTCTTTTCACTTTTTGTTTTAGTGTAGAAACTTTTACGTTTCTTTTTTAGATGGCATGAGAACATTGTCGCTAACACTAACCATTATTATTAATTAAAAAAGTACAAAAATGAAATTGTACCACCTAGTTTCAAGGGAGTTAATTGGGACACTCATATTTTTTATTGTGACACTTAACTCTACAATTAGTTAAAGCATATTGTAAGCACTATACAATGCATACATTAGAGTATCCCAATCAAAAGTGTGAGTGTACAAATCATTTCCTTAATTTCAATGTGCTATAAAGTTTAAAGTGGTAAAGCAGTTGTAACATGTGGTAACCATTTACTCCTCACTAAAATCTCGCATAATAACACAACCATAGTTTTTTTTTTTATCATCACCTCTATTGATCTTTTCAAGAGACTCACATAATAACTGTAACACCCTAAAATCGACTTTTAGGTATTTAATTACAAGAATGTCATTGGATAAGTTGACTATAACTTTTATGTGTCTGGAGACTTAATATAATTGGTTAGTCAATGGAAATAAAGTTAGTAGTCAAACAATAAGTCAAAGTATATGTAATATGGAAGTATAAAGTATTATGTGGCCCAAATATTAGAGAAAAGAACTTGAGAGATCTAAGTTTCCAGAATACCAAAATAGTATCAGAACCAACTTGTTTTAGTACTAGAACCACCTTGTTTTAATCTACAAGGACTAAACTGGCCAAGTGATTAAACTATTACCTAATATTTATAACTAAATACTTCTCTAGCATTCCAAGAGATTCCAAAGAGTTCCAGGAGAGAGAGTGTGTGGTTTAGGTGTAACGACACAACAAGAAAAAGGGAGGGGGAAGACAAGGGCTTTGTTTATGACCAAGTTATGGAGGTTTAGGGTTTTATTTCAAGGATTTAATCCTTAGCAATGATCCTATGTAAGTAAGTAATCTTTATATCTTGAATTAATTATTAATTGAAGAGTTAGGATTCGTAAGCAAGATTTTAGGGTTTTGGGTAATTGATATTCTAAAACTATTATTGAAGTGTTTATGAAATTGGGTTATGATCAATTATTGAATTAAGAGCAAATTGGTGATTTTGGGATATGATCATGTAAATGATAAATATGGGTTTTAGTTATGGTTGGGTGGGGTAGATACCTTTAATTATTATGTTGATGCGTGGTTTTGTAACCTTACAACAGGTTTTACCTCTCGAGGGATCTCAAGAGGCTTACAACCCCACCAGGCAGTGTACCTGACCGATGTAGTATAGTGTAGTGGTAAGTACGGGGGATTGATCGTTCTCCACAGGGAATAGTGTTCGTTAGGTATGAAAGGCTACTCTAATTAGGTCTAAGGGTTGAGGAAGATTCTTTTTTTATGTTTTTATAATTTTTATGAAAGCAAGTAAAATCTCGGGTTTGAAGGAGTGGGCGGAATTAGTTGCTAGTCAACTAACCCAAATTACTACGAATGCAATAAATTAAAATAACAAAAATGAAAATGTGGTGAGAAACTTATGTGTAGAGAAATGTGTTTACTTAGATTTCCTTACTCCCTAACTATCTTTTACCGGTTAATTAGTGTGTATTAGTCGCCTGGATGACGGGTGTATTCCTTAATACCATTCGTGGGGTGGCGTACTTACTTCCCCAACTCTACAAGCTCCTACTTCACTCCTATGTCGAGCCGGCTAGGAAGCTCCTAACATGGGATCACTAGAATTCGCTTGTGCATTAAATACAACCATAAAAACCTTTAGTACGCATTTGGTTCATGTTTCTTAAGACGTTCAAGCAAGTTACCGAATAGGAAGTTAGCCAGTTTTCTTAAGCCTAACATAGATAAACAATCATCCAATACAACTAATAACACACTAACAACCAATAATCAATAGCTAGGTTTCATTAGATCTAAGCAAACACAAGATAAATTTAGCCTAACATGTTAAACAAAAGACAAGAATAAGATAAAATCAAACAACACATAGACATATTGAATGATTAATTGATAACTTATCTTCAATGTAACATGGAAGATCTCAAGGCAAAAAGCCTTGAAAAAGAAGCTAAATTCGTCTTAGGGTTTTCTCCCAAAATTCCACACACTAAGCTCTCCTTAATGACAAAAAATTAGAAAACTATATATAGATTTTTGGATCTGACGGCGTCACCTTATGGAGTGTGACGGCGTCACCTCGCCGCTTTTAGGGTTCCCGGATGACCTTCTTGACGCCGTCCCTCTTTAGCTCTTCAAAAATCCATTCTGGCTTATCAAGGCTTGACGCCGTCGAACCTTGAACGTGACGCCGTCCCCTTATGATTTAAGCCGTGACGCCCTTGATCAAGTTAAAGCGTGACGCCGTCAGAATTCACATGCTATTTTCACTGGCTTATCATGAGTAAATTTCACGTCCACCTTTTCTTGCCAAGGCATGACGCCGTCTGGGGTTAATTGTGACGCCGTCAAAGGTAACTTTCAGCCGATTTTTGAGACTTTGCCGTTTTCTTCACTTTATGCTCCAAAAACGTCCAAAATGCCTCATTTTCCAGATTTCTCCTCAAAAGTACCTAAAATGACAAAAGGAACGATTTAGGGCAATATTTGATCAAATAAATACGATTTAAGGCTTAAATGACCCCTTAAAAGCGGTACACTTTTCGCTTCATCATTATGTAAATTAGAGATGTTAATACGTGTTAGTAATTAATTGGCTAGGAAAGCAGGCAAAGAAAAGGATGGCGAATTTGTTAATTTATAACCTAAACCTGGAAATCTTAAGTTCAGGGACTAATTATGACTTTATGTAATCTTGTTTTGTTTTTTTGGCTTTGTTTGCACTAAAGTTGGAAGACTTGACTCAAATAATAAAAGGAAAAACATGAAGGGACTAATGATGCAAATATGAGGAGGACTTGGATGCAATATGGTTGAGAGGTGGTATTTAAGATATGGGACAAAGCATATTTCTCATATCTGATCCCACCTTTTCCTCTCTTTCACAGCAAAATACTCTCTCTCAATATACACACAGCAAACCTAGTTTCGATTTGTGATATGTTGATTCATTCAGTGTTGTTTTGTAATAGAACTATTAATAATTAGTCAATAGAGTCACACCAGATTAGTTGTGGTGACTTGTGGTTAGTTTGGTAATCTGATTGAGATCAGAAACTTGTAATCTTGATTTTCTAAATGTTGTTGTTGATCTTGAATTGAGATTCAAGATCTATTTGATATTGGTTTATAAAATTTTACATGGTAACAGAGTAGTTTCCGCTCTATATTAGTTTTTAAAAGAATTTTAGGGTTTCATAAAATTTGGGGATTTTTAATTGTTAAAGTTTGTATCAGCTAACTATTGTTAGTTGATAGATCTTTTGGTTAATTTGTAGTATTTAAAAGAATTTTTGAAAACGCCCAATTTTCGAAAAATTATGGTTTGGGCAGTTTTGGGGGATTTTTGCAATTAAAGGCCTTCTGGTGTCAATTAAGTTGTATTTATTGATAGATATGTGGTTGTTTGTGGTTCTTGAAGTGGTTCTGATGGTTTTCCCTAATTTTGAAAATTAAGGTTTGGTTGTTGCTTGGATCCGGGTTATTTGGATCTGCTGGTTATTACTATACTCCTTGACTAAGTTAATCAATGATTTAGTAGGTTGTTTCCACAGCTATTGTTGTTTTACGAGCAATGTAACACCGCTCGTACCTTCTTCATTTTCTGTCTTTTATTTTCTGCATTAGATTGCTAGAGGATAGGTTGGGACACTATTGAGAAGTTGTGGATTTTTATTGGTGGATTATTTGTTACTTGTTGGTTTTTTATTTTATTTTTTCTTATTTGTGTGTCTGTTTGGCCCTTGATCTACCACCTTGAGTGGCAAGAATACCTGGGAACTACTTTCTGTCCTTTCTTGATTGTTTCTGTTTACTGTCATTGAAATGGTTGAACATGAATTTCATTATAATATGAACGCTGATGATGAAGGTGAAAATGTTACTCAAATTAGTAAACTGGGTTTAAGTCACCCTTTATGTTGGGGTCCGATTGCGCACACGCGTTCATGCAAACCACGAAGGATATGAACAACAATTTAAGCAAGTGAGGAAAACTGATGAACATCAACATTGATGAGGTTGGGTTTTGCTTGAGAACGACACAAACATGCTAATAACACCATTTGTACTTTTCAACTTTATAAATCTTATTAGAAATGAATCAAAGATTTACAAGTGATAGCCTACGGAAAACTACCCCGGGTTGATGACAAATTCTCTCCCAACTCAAACAATAAGTTGCAGCTAGCTTTGCATTGTTGTTCCTAGGAGAGGAGGATTCTAACCATAATACTTTGTATTATTTTCTTTGTATGAATCTCTACTTAACTTGGTTACAACCGAGAGTTTATATAGGAGGGGAAATAGTGGTTGCATGTGGGTTGCATAGTAAGTTGTCCACTTGCTATAGATAGGCATGTGCCTAGTAGGCTAGTCTGAAGCGTACTTTCGGCTTTCCCGATTTGACAACTTATAGTTCCAACGCGTGTTTCTCGTATATTGATAAGTACTTGAACTTATCTTCCTAAAGAAGTTTCCTGCCCATGCATTCAGAGGTTGTGGTTGTAATCCAGAATCAAGTCCTCAGAGCCATAGAGACATTTGTCAGATCTCAGTGACACTGGTGTTGCTTTTAGCTCCTTGTAAATCACTCCCTGACGCATCAGTTTGTGAAATGTTTTCTTCAGTTGGTCTTCAACGTCCCTAAAGCCATACAGACGTTTGAGCTTTATACAGCACTCACGGATTTCTTTATCAGTGAGTCACTTTCTGAATAATAATTAGAGACACATGTTCTCTGATAACATATCAGGGAGTATATCACTTCTGATAACTATCAGGTTCACATTGATAGTTATGAACTGACATACTCTCTGATCGTTATCAGAGATTTGACACTGACCTTCAGAAGGTGTATTAGGCTATTTTATGTTAAAATATTTGTTAGAGACAAGTGTGTAGAAAACTAGAAGGGGGGGGGGGGTTGAATAGTTTTACCGATTAAAATCACTTAATAAAACTTATAGATCGACTTATGTCCATCTAGTTTTGATGTGTTGGATATTGATAGAAATAAAAGCATATAAACAAAACTAGGAGATAGAGTTAGAGAGACACAACCACAACACAAGTATTTATAGTGGTTCGGCTACAAGGACACCTTTCTTGCCCAACTCCACTCCTCGAGTCACCTACTCGAGAGTTCGTTATCACTTCACAACATAAACTCCTTTCACATGGCGGAGAAGCCTTCACAACGTCGCTTACACTTTATCCGGTACAAAGCTAGATACCGGGTCTTTCACACAAGGTAGACCAAACCTTCGTCGCCTACACTTTATCCGGTACAAGGCTAGATACCGAGTCCTTAGCACGGCGGACCAAACCAACACACCCAATACAACTCGACTAAAGGATCCAACGTCCTTTTACACCTATCGACTCAACACATCTACAACACCCTTTAAGAAGAAAGAAAGAACAAGAATCACTTCTGTGATCTTGGAAGAGAAGAATCAAAGCAACCCATATCACGAGCTTGCACGTCTTCGAGAGGTTGTGATCTCGCCTTATGGAAAGAACCTAGAGAATCACAAAGAGAAACTACATAGAAAGATCCTTGGATCTGAGGTTAGAGAGTTTAGAGTATAGAGAGAAGTAATGTCTAAAAGGGGTGAGAGATAAGAGAGAAATGACTCACTATTTATAGGCAAAACTACCTACTGTTCACCCGGTTCCACCGGATCCCTTCCCAGAGGGATCTGGCTAGTGTAAACCGAGGGATCCAGGTAACTGGGTAAACCAGTTCAGATTTTGGGTTACAAACCGGGTTATGGGTTATGATCCATGGATAGATGATGTCATGCCTGATGTCAAACACATCTTGGGTCATGGGTCATGAACTTTGGGTTATGGGTTATGGACTTTGGGTCATGGGTCATGGGTTTTACCCATTATGGATGTCATGCATGATGTCATGCAATTGGTCATGGGTTATGGGTCAAGCTCCATGGTTTATGGTTTATGGACTTGGTTTTGGGCCATGGAGAGTCCAAGTGTTTACAAGCTTTTTCTTAACATGTATTTTATAAAATGCAAGTAACAAATGTTACTTAAGTGTTTTTATAAAATAGTTTTGGTTTCATGTAAACTTGTTAACTAGATATGTTTAAGGTTTACTTGTTTAATGAAATGAGTTAGTAAACTATTGGCTCAAAGCATTACGTAATTTATTTATCTCGTTAAAATGATTTTACGTTTGTTATCGACAAAACATTGAAAGATCGTAAAATATAAATAAACGTTTTGAAGGTTTATTTGTATTAACAATCTCCCCCTTTTTGTTGATGACAAAACATAAAATTATTTTAAGTAAAAAGTAAAATTCTTAAATTTTTGAATTGTAGTTTTTACTCTTTCTCCCCCTTTTTGTCGAAACAAAAAGAGTGTCGAAAGGAAACTAACCCGAATGCAAGTTTTAAGAAAAGTAAGTGAAGAAAAGGTGTAAAAAGGAATAAGGAGAGTAAGAAGTTCTTAGTTGCTCCCCCTTGACGGTTGCTCCCCCTTGTTGAGGGCATCAAGTAATTAGGGAGACTAAGACGTGATCGTTGCAAGTTTTTGCAATGGTTTTGCTTGGACGAGAGCTCCCCCTTAATGAGGGCGTTAAGTACTCCATGTGTATTTTTGAAAATCTACAAAACAAATGTTAGAAAACAAGTATATTGTGTCCTTTTGCTAAAAATGGAGCTGCATAAAACTTTGGTTAGTATTCTGTTTGCCCAGATCCGCCGGTTCCTACGAAAAAGGGATTTGGCTAGTACAAAGTGATGGATCCGGCTTACCTGCAGTTTGTTAGCAGCAGTGCACAACAGAAAAGATATGAAGACAAGAAATAATCAAACCAATCATGCTCATATAGACAAGAAGCACATAATCAAGTAGATTCATTTAATAAAACAAGAGAAGTGTTACACACATTGGTCAAATCTCTAAAACTAAGAAAATGATCTAAAAAGGAAAAATCCTAACAAAGTCTAGGCCTAATACTAGAATAGTGAGACCACTTGTGCTTGCACTTCAAGGTTTTTTGGGTAGGTTTGGTTTGATGATGTCATCAAGACGTTCAAGAAGATGGTAGAACATGAAACGTACTTCATCACGTAGTTCATGTACTAAGGTTTGAGTATGTTTACAATGATCACAAGTGTCATTGTGGCTTGGTTGTTGTGATGTTGGTTTTAAGAAAGAAGGTTGTGGAAGTAAGTTTGAGGTGGAAGTACATATGTGGAAAGGTTGTGGATGTACCACGGGTGTTGGTGAAGAAGAGTGTGTAGGAGGAAATGTATCATTGTTTGGTAGAGGTGGTTGAGGTGATTGTGATGGTTGACATCTTCTCATTACCAAAAATAGGCGATTTGAGGGTGGTGGAGAGGAAGGTAAGTATGCTATGGGTGGTGGTATGTTGATGTCAACATCTAGGTGATGAAATGGTGGTTGTGTTGAGATTCTCTCAATGGATGAGAATGTTGGTAATGGTGGTGGATTAGAAGGTCTATGAGGTAAGTCCTCCAATGAGTTGAAGTAGAGGTGAGGTGAGGTGATGAATGAGGTGTGGTGAAAGAAAGAAGTCTTGGTTCAAGAGGATAAGGTTTTGTTGGTTGAGTGGATATAGGATTGTTTGGTAATGTAGGTTCACTAGTAGGTGTAGGTTCAAGAGGAGTTGATTGTGGTGATGTTGTTTCGGTGGAATCAAGTTGTGGTGGTGATGGTTCAAGAGATGGAAGTTGTGGTGAGGTTGGTTTGTTTGAGGCTAATTGTGGTGGAGTTGGTTCATTAGATGGAGGAGTTTGGATGTAGTTTGGGAGAGGTGTTCTAGTAGAGGGTGCTTTGATGGGTGAGGTTTCGGTTGAGGATATTTCATACACTATTCGTACGATTTTTCTTGGAGGGATCCTAGTTGATGATCTTGCACTTGGTGCTTTAGTCATGTTTTGAGGTAAGTTTAGAAGTTGAGTTTGCAGTAGAAGATGGTTTGTTTAAGTGTGTGTGGAAGCACAAACACAAGTGGCTTAAATAGTGAAGGATCAAGTAAGTGAATTAAAGCCTAAACCACTAAAATCCTTTGAATTGCAATGATATGCATGCACCAAGGTCAACTACAATGATACAATCTTCTAGGAGATATATTAAAGGCGATTTGGAGTGTTTGAGTGGATAAAGTTGAGTTTTGGAAGGCTATGGGTGATAAAAATCTGTTTCTGTTTGCCCGGTTCTAGCGGATCCTTCCCAAAAGGGATCCGGCTAGCTTTAGCTGAGGGAACCGGCTAACAGATCAGATAAAGGTGAGAAATGATGGTCATCTAGCTATAGCAGTCCTATGTTTCTTGGTGTAATGAGTGTAAGATAGTGTTCTAGTGAAGGCAACTCTGAGTGTTATAAGATTAATGATGAGGGGTTGCCATAAATGGTCTTTAGAAGTGGTAAAGAGGTCTAAGTATGCCATTAAGTGAATATGGGTTAAGACAATCATATCACTAAGTATTAAATGTCTGTAAGATTCAGGGAAAGGTGATATGAAAATTTTAGAAATTTGTTACAAATCATAAGAATTAAAAGATTGGTTTTAGAGCGTTTTGGGGTAGAGACAGTGCAAATATATCTGTTAAAAATTTATTTATATTATAGCTAAGTGTAAAATGATCAGCGGGAGGTGATGCAAGAAGTGGAACTGAGAAATATTGGTTATTTTGGAAATGATAATTCATAAACACGTAGGATGATACTTAAGTCAATCTTAAGAGATCAAAAGGGCTACTAACCTCAAAGTCAGCTCAAATGTGACTAATAGGAGATGATTAACTAGTGTACTAAGGTTAGAATGGCTAAGTGTGAAGAAAGATGGTATAAAAGTATCCTCTGTATTA
Source organism: Artemisia tridentata subsp. tridentata (assembly GCA_021014915.2). Classification (NCBI taxonomy): domain Eukaryota; kingdom Viridiplantae; phylum Streptophyta; class Magnoliopsida; order Asterales; family Asteraceae; genus Artemisia; species Artemisia tridentata. Next base: position 276,490,642 of record CP139509.1, read on the forward strand.
CCGGTTCATCCGGATCCTTTCTAAAAGGGATCCGGCCAGTTAAATTTAAGGGAACCGGCTTCTGAGACAAATAAGTTCACAGAGGACTTGTTAGAATTTTGCTCACATGTAGACTAAGAAATCGAACACCCCAAGCAACACTTATACATAGATATAAGTATGATATAACAAGTTAAGCATGTAGGAAACACATATAGGTAATAAAGTACAATATATGATCAAACATAATACATAGTAAGAGACATAGAAAACATGACCATAACAAGGTTTTTACACATAGATAAAAATAACACCCATGTTTCTTCAAATCATAACTTTTCTTTAGACTCTCTTTAATCTTGAGTAGCTCTATTCATCTTCCTTTGATGAGGATGGGATTGATAGATGATTTAGGGAATGAGAAAGGATGTTAAGTGTGTTTCATTCAGGGGTTCCATTACCTTGTCGACAAGATAGTATTGTGGATTTAGAAGAGATGGGTAAGTTGTCATAAAGTGACAAAATAGACGAGTTAGGAACATCCCGTAAGGAATGAGTTTGTTTGGACTATCCTTGAGATGTATGATTCGCTTAGCGAAGAAATAGGCAAGATTGTATGGTTGTTGAAGTTCAATGCAGTAAAGCATGTGAGCACAACAGGCAGGTAAGTACTTACGATCTCTTAACAGACTTAAAACATTTTCACGTAGAATAACCGCCATGGGTTGAAGATAGTTGCGGAGTTCGAGAATACGGATTTTGTCGGGATCTTTGACATTTGGTGAGCTACAAACAACATTGATTAATTCTTCGGCAGGAGAGGCGAATTTGTAATATGGACCGTCTTCTTCTTGACTCACAGATTTAAGAGAGAATTCTTCTGTATAGCCAAATTGCCCGAGATTTGGAATCCCAAGAATTTAAGCGAACTGCTCGAAAGGCATGAAGAACCTATAGTTTTTAATGCAAAACCAAAGTGAGAGGGAACGATCCTCGTTCCATACGAGACTAATGTCGCGGAAGAATTCTAAAATGAGACGTGGACAAATTTGTTCATTAATTTTTAGTAAACAGACAAATTTAATAGCTTGAAAACTTCTCTTAATTTCTCTCTGAAAAATTATAGGAGGATCCAAGACCCGACCTTCATGAATATAGCGAGACTCAAGGTTTTCGAATCGACTAACAAATTCTATATGTGTGTAAGGTTCTAACAAGATTTTTGGGATATAGGCATTGGTTGGATGACGATCGAAATCATAAATGTGTGGCATCTTGAAACCTATACAAATTGATTAGACGTTAAGATGAATAAAAGAAAATGTTTCTTTTTATTATAATCAATCAAGTGATTTTGTGAAAATTTTCTATTTGTATTAACAATGCTAATTTCCTTTTATGATGTTTAAATGTAGATATCATTCCTGATTATGAGAAAATTATTAGGGATGATTAACCTATACCTACTCGAATTAATTTGTGAAGATACATAACAATTTGAGTGTAGAGAATGCCAAATACTTACGAGGAGTACGATTTGTGCTGAGGAAAGATTTAGTCCTAAGAGAGCAGTATATTTGTGTTTTATTTAGGATGAATGGATAAGAAGAACGAGAGGCTATGATAAATTCAGCTTTTCTGTACTGCCGATTCTGCCGGATCCTTTGTAAAAGGGATCTGGTAGGTTATAATAGAGGGATCGGGCAAGACAGTCGAAAAGAACAAGGATGGTGTTTGGTGTATTAGTTTGTTTTAGCGTTGATTATGATTAATGTTCCTAAGTATGAATCAGAAGATTAGAGAACTAATTTGAGAGATTAAGACGAGGTTTGGATGTGGCACAATGCAACAAGAGAGTAGTCATAAGTTTCAGAAATGAAGGTTTGACTAGTTTTGAGACGAGAGTGGAAACGTATGATAGGCCGTAGTTGTGTTGTCTTCATTTCTGCTTTTGATGAGGTGTGATGTGTCTCGCGACTACTAGTTTTAAATTTATAACACGAATTACCCAATAAAGCTAAGAACACACGGGCAAGTATGACCCTTTCGTGTGTAGCTAGTTTTGTTTGGTAAGCCGAGGTCGTTCACTAGGATTTGGGTGTTTTCAATTGTGAAGAAACTATGTAACAATAAGCAATTAAAAGGTGGTAATTGGTTGTCACGACCAAAAATACCATATAAGCAACAAGTAACACTAAGAATGATGATTATGTGAATTCAATAAGATTAAAAACAATACTTGTTTGGAACTAGTGTCTATTTCAATGGAGTGTATGGAGTATCGGGTAGATATTAAGCAATAACAAACAAAATCTAAGTTCATACAATTCCAATTCAATGGGCGATATCATGAAATTGCATACATCATGGTTTAGACTAACATTTCCTTTCGGCCTTTTTAATGTTATTATAAACCGATTCATTATAAACCATTTGTTAGAAATATTAGTTTTACCAATCTATTCATAAGAACCCTTTCGACCTAAACAAATCCATTTAACATGTTTATTCATAGTTGTCAATTATGAAATGCCAAACATATATGCGCATTAACATTTGGAACAAATCATAACAAGAAGTTCTTTCGACCTTATAAACCCGGTTATGATTCATCAACAAGTTATTTAGACATGTTAATATTCAAACAAACTTATAAGCAAAACCATAATTCTATATTGCAAAATACCAAACACTCCATATCAATATTCACATGATTCCAAACAAGTATAAATAAAACTAACCACTCATGTCAACCAAAGACATAAACTCATAAATTATATCAATAACAAACATCTTGAAATATAAAAGTAACAAAGTTTACCCAAAGTATGGATTACAATAGGCAAAGGTGAAGGATTATAGCAACCTTCAAGCCTCCAATCAACTACAACTTCTAACCAAGCCGAAAAATCACACCCGAACACTTCGTCAATCACTTGAGCACTACTTCTGGAAATGGCAGAGGTTTGTGGCCTTTTGGGGTTGATAATAGTTTGTGGAAATTCGTCCTTAAGGTTGGAGGCTAGAATATCACATCCAAAACCATGTCAAAATGGTCTTATTAATAGGTAGAAGTCACCCTTAGCCAACAAGTAAGTTACTTGGGCACAAAGTGTCATAAAAATGCTGGTTTAGGAGTTAATGGAGGCATATGATTGGACATGGGGCTTAATGACACTTAATTACACATTAAAACATAACTTGGATAAGACAGCTTCCTCCATCTGATCGGTTGCGGGGCACTACCGATCGGTTGGACCCTTTTGGCCAGACCAAAGTTGTAGATTTTTCTCTTAGCTTTCCGTGGCCGCTTGAATCAACTAAATCCGAGTTCGTATGCTCAAGATATGGCCAAAATGGTGGAGGTGTGTCGGGAACAACGAGTCTTCCAATAATTCATCGTTTGAGCTTCTTTTCTTCATTTCTTTCCTCGTTTTCCCTCTTGTGCTTTATTCTTGAGTCTTTGGAGTGACAAACTTCATGACTTTATCTTCTCGAACATACTCCAAGAGACTCTCATTTGTCGGGAATTCTTCGTACATGCATAAATCTTCGTTTATTGATCATTTATTCATCTTTTTCTTCGTTTTCTTGTACTTGAGCTTCCATGAACCTAAAATAGCAATTATACTCCATTAAGTATCATAAGTTCATAAAAGTGACCAATATATATGCATAAAATCCACAATAACGCTCCTAAAAACATGTTAGATTTGAGCGTTATCAAATCCCCCACACTTGAACTTTGCTTGCCCTCAAGCAAATCTAAGAAAAGAAAATTTAAAATTCAAACCTAAATGACAAAACGAAAAGAAAATTTAAAATTTTTTTAAAAACTTTAACGAGGCATCCATCCGATCGGTTTGCACTTCCATCCGATCGGATGGACAATTCGTAAAAACATGCAACCTGCCAACCGAATCGGATGCTCGCACATCCGATCGGTTAGACCAATCGTAAAAACTTCTTTTTTTTTTTTTTTTTTTTTTTTTTTTTTTTTTTTTTTTTTTTTTAATAATAGAGAAAATTAAGAGAAAATGAGCGAAAAATGAGCGCAACTCCCCCACACTTAAGGGTTTGCTTGCCCTCAAGCAAATATTAAGAAAAATAAATCCCATGGTGCATGAAAAATGATTGTAAAAATTATGATGCAAATCTACCAAGTACAAGTACAAGATAAGATTCATCGTTTTTAAGTGTATGGTGAAAAACCGAGATGTATAAAGATTTTCTTGCTTGAGTAACATTTCTAAACACCTCATAAAAAAAACGAAGTATAATTCACTCAATCACTCATTTATTTAGGTAGTGGAGTATATATAAGATAAATCACACTCATTGCTCAGTCATGATTCGTTTATTACCATAGGCTTGTACAAGAAACAAAACTCCACCGACATGGCGTAAGCACAAAGTGTAAACATCTAAAGAGGACTTTTATTCGGGTTTAAGGCTTAAAGGGTTATATCAGACTTACGTGCAACTATCTTGTGCAAAACATAATAGCTCGCTAACAACGAATTCTTGCATCACCAAATAACGGATGGTCACTAAGGATAACCTTAGATCGCTAACAACGCTACCTAATTCCTCAAGAAATCGGATGGTCACTACATGTCAATACACTTGATAATTTCACAAAGTCAAAAGGGTAGGGATAAGGCATGGGATTATTTATGAAATTGGTTTTAAAAGAAAAATAAAGTCAAGTCTAAGTCCCATGTTGCTAGTCACTAAACAAACCGCAAACTAGTTACAATCTTCTCCTCTTCACATATCGATCACCAAATATATATGTATATCACGTCTTAGCACATTGGCTAATCGATATCTCAAACATACTTCATCTTCCTTCATCTTCATAATAATATAGCACATTGGCTATAATTGTCATCACACATATTTTTTTCTTTCTTTCTTTTTTCTTTTTTTTTTCCGATGACTTATTCATTTTTTTTTTCTTTTCATATTTTTTTTCAACACCTCTCTTCCATACATCACATCTCCCCCACACTTCGCATAAGCATACACCACAAAAATACAAATAAGAAGTATACATCCTTCGTCTTTGTCGGAATGGCACACACGAATGACAAAGTGTAGCTAACCAATAATCATCAAAAACAATCCAACAACCAAGCAACTAGCAACCCACCATTTAAACTTTGACAAAGGGTTAGGCTAAGGTTTAAAGTGTGAAATCTTTTTGTATTTTTCTGGATTTAAGCAAAAGAAAAGATAGGCTCAGAAGGGTTTAACTAGGGGTATCTAGCGCTAAAGATAAACGCTAACAAATGGGTCCATATGGGTGGTTAACTAGCCAGTGTAGCTAGCTAATATATCATTAGATGTAAAAGGAAGGCCATTTGGTTTTATTCCTAAGGTTGCCTCTTTATCACACGAAAACACTTATATCACACGAATGCGATCTTACTGCGGTCTGGTAATGATTTACAAGTACAAGTTCTAGAATAAATAAAATCACCGGCACACTCATAGCAAAAGATCCAAGCATAAAAGATGTATGCTATATATATAGAACAGGCTCAAATCCTCACAATTTAGTGGAAAGGGCTATAATATGTGCTAGCAAATGTTATCGATCCCAGAATGGATTGCAATATTAATCGGGACACATCTCGAATTTTTCAAAATTACAGATTTCACCAGTGGATTGATCCAGTTATTCTAATATATTATCCTAAAAGCGTGAAAACAATTAGATCACAAGGGCAAACAAGTATACAAAATTTAAAATTGGACCCAAAAATTATAAATTTGAAAATTAGTTTTGCTCTTTTCACTATCTAACTTTCCCCCACACTTAAGTTACGTATTATACTCATTGTGAAAAATAAACTTCAAAGCTTGTAAAATAGGGAAAATAAATAAGTAAATAAATAATCCAAGAGAAACGAAACTTCCCGGGCCAAGAAATAGTGATCGAACTCCATATGATAAGGTGCTAAGCAAATGCTAGCATAAGCTTGTGAGATCAATCAATTTCTCTTCCACAAAACATCTCCACACCAAGTGTAATATCACCAATAATCCAATCTCCAAGAGCTTATTAAATCTGCAAAAATAAACTAAACTACAAAAAACGCGTAAAATCCTAAAACTCACTTTCGTAGGCATCACGGTTGCATTTAGCATATGCAACAAGCCTTTTAAACCCCTCGGTGGCCCGAGTGGACGAGTGAAGTCTCGTGAGGGTTTCCAGTGAACATACCCACAAAGTTCAAAACATTTTTTTTATTTTTAAAACAAGTACTTATTTATTCACAACGTACTAAATTAACAAAATTTAAAATGCAAAAACCAAATTTAAGTAGAATAAAAGAAATGATACTCTAGCAAAAACCAAAAAGACAAAAGAACAAAATAAGAAAAATGAAAATAACCTTTTTTTTTTTTTTTTTTTTTTTTTTTTTTTTTTTTTTACCGATTGGTCCATCCGATCGGTTAAGGGATCTAACCGATCGGTTGGACATTAACAAAATTTAAAAAGTTTTACCGAGAGCTCCATCCGATCGGTCAAAGTATCTAACCGATCGGTTGGACAATTCGTTAAATATATGCACCTTCCAACCGAATCGGATGCTCACACATCCGATCGGTTAGACAAATCGTAAAAACTTTTTTTATTATTTTTTTTTATTTTTTTTTAAACAAAACAAATTTTACTTAAAACTTTTTAATGACAAAACAAGAACCCATAACGTAATGAACACGAAAATAAACACAAGTAAATAAAACACACAAACACATATGTACACAATAATATATTAGCATGTAACACCCCCACACTTAAGATTTTCCAAGTTTTGAAAAGAATTTTTGCAAAAAGGGTGTACATGTTTATTTAAAACAAAAATAAGCAAACAAACAAGTAAAAGCTCGGGTTGCCTCCCGAGAAGCGCTTAATTTATTACTGAGTCATTAGCTAGACTCTTCCCCGGATTAGGATTCTTTGATGATACGGTTCAAATGGGGAATTTCAGTTCTTAAACGTTGAGGGTATGGGATCTTTGGTATGTACTTCTCAAGTGACGGGAATTCTTTTGATTTGACCACGTGATAATCCCTTGTCGTTATCTTGAACGCTTGATCAATTTTATTAAAAACGAAGACAGGTGGCGAATCTTTTGGATTTTTCTGAGGGTCATCGGACTTTCCACTCCTCGTGAATATGTCATTCACGTTTTCAATATGAGCTGGAGGAGTTGGGTCGGTCCCACCGTTTTGTTTTGAAGAAACTCGATTTTCTGGATTATACCACTCGTCAAGCTTTCTTTCCAATTCTCCATTCCTGTTGGGTATCTTTGACACTCTTTCTTCCTGCTTCTTAATCTCTTTCCTTTTCAAAACTTCATTTCCAACAGCTCCAATCGCATCCAGTTCCTTGTTACCAACATGAGTCGGTAATTCATCGTGTACACACATTTTCTCTTTCGCTGAACGTTCAGTGGTAGTGATATGCACGGTGCAATCCTCGAGAAAAGGTGACACGGTTGGTGAATTAGACGTGATTGGACTCAGGTGAGGCATGGTTGGAATAAGTTCAGTTTCATCCTCCTCGATAACTTCAACATCACCCTTATCATTCTCGTTTCGGATTGATGGTGGTTTGTAGACAAATTCATGTCTTGGATTGGAATTTGTTGTATGAGGAAGTGATTCGGTACAATGGACTTCTTGCTTCTCACCCAACTTCTTTTCCACCACATGGTTCTTCATACTCTCATTTGCCTCCATCCATTCTATCATCTCCTCCGGTGAAGTTTTGGAATATTGTGATGGATGTGGCATTTCATCTTGGGGTAGGAAGTGAGGATGGTCATGGTTCGGGTTTTGGCTTGAATAGGAGTACGAATTTCTGGAATTTTGATTGTGATATCCGTCGTGATATCTTGCTTCATTAGGTTCAAACATCAGCATGTCATCATCCGTGTGGTAATCTGAAGCATTGTCATCTTCATCGTATCTACGAGCATCTCGTATCTCCTTCAGCTCTTTCCTTATGTTCTTGAATTCATTGTCCATATGTCTAGCTAGAGCTTCCAATTTCTCCATCAATAAGGAATGATCGGAATTGACGTTACTTCCACCGGCGGAAACAACGGTTTTTGGTTTTGGCACGATTAGAGAATTTTCCGAAAAATCGAGCTTGAGTTGGACCTTGTCCTCGAGAAGTTTGAATGCTTCGTTGGGGGTTTTATGGAGGAAAATTCCTCCAGCGTCGAGAATTCCTTGAGTTGGATCGTCTAAACCATGATAGAATGTTTGAATTATCTCTCCTTTGGTTAGACCGTGTCCATAACAAGTGCGAAGCATATTTTTCATTCGGAGCCAAGCATCAACGAGAGTTTCATGATCGAGTTGGTGAAAGTTGTGAATTTCATTCAGGAGACGTTTAAACTTAGCGGGAGAAAAGTATCGGCTAATAAAAGCTTTTCTCATGTCTTCCCACGTAGTAATTGTTCCTTCATTTAATTCGTTCAACCAGATCTTGGCTTCTCCAGTTAATGAGAAAGGAAAAGTTCTCAATTTAATCGCTTCCTCTTGATTTTCACCATATTGGAATAGGTTACTAATCTCAAGAAAATCAGTGATGTGTTGGTGAGGATCGGACCAGATTCTCCCATCAAATCGATTCTCGCAAACCATTTGTATATGGGTACCCTTGATATGGAAATTGTTGGAAAGAGGGCGTTGAATAATAGCGGAACTAGGTGTTGATGCAACGGTCCTAGTGCTTGACCACATGGGTTGATCATCGGGATCAATGACGATTATGGTTGGGGAATCGGGTGGAGTTTCGAATTTCTCCTCAAATATGTTGAGTTTTGTTACAACGACAAGTTCCTCGATGAACGGTTGTTTGGTGTAAGGTTCGGGTGACTTGATTTCGATAAAGGGTTCAAATGAATCGATCTCAGAAAACGGCTCGGATGACTCAATCTCGGGGGGTACATTTGGTGTATTATCGGGTTTACGAGTCTTCTTTTTGAACTTACGTTTAAGTTCATGAAGTGGACCAACGATTTGTTTACCCCAAGAACGCAGGTTTATACAAACCCGGAGCGATTTGCAAAAAGTCATTGAGAATTACGAATAAAAAGTGAAAAATAAAAACATAATTAAAAATGAACATTAAGAAAATCTTTTTGTATTTTTTTTAAGATGACGTTAACAAAAAAAATAAACTATCTACTTTTAGAAAAAGGCGACTATTATTTATTACTACTAGTTACTACGAGAAAACTTTGAAAAATAAACTAGTTATGACTTTTTTTTTTTTTTAAAGATGTTTAAACAAATATAACTAAATAAAACTTGTAAAAGAAATCTACGGAAAAAGAAACAAAACTAGAAATCAAAAGAAAGAAGAAAAATAAATAAACAAAACTTAGAAAGCAAGAAAATTTTTTGTTGGTTTCTGAACAGGACGGTTCAACCGATCGGCATAGGCTTCCAGCCGATCGGTTGAAGGATTTTTGTTGTGCGAAAACGGTCTAGCCGAATCGAATACGGGCTCGTACCGATCAGTTAGATCGTTTTGATTTGGGAAGTGAGTCTGGCCGATCGGTTGGTTGGCTCGGATTTTTTTTTAACAACAAAGGCGGCACAACTAGGGAATGATTAAAACACAGATTCAAAGCACACAAAAACACAAACAAATCCCCGGCAGCGGCGCCAAAAACTTGATGTGTCTCGCGACTACTAGTTTTAAATTTATAACACGAATTACCGAATAAAGCTAAGAACACACGGGCAAGTATGACCCTTTCGTATGTAGCTAGTTTTGTTTGGTAAGCCGAGGTCGTTCACTAGGATTTGGGTGTTTTCAATTGTGAAGAATCTATGTAACAATAAGCAATTAAAAGGTGGTAATTGGTTGTCACGACCAAAAATACCATATAAGCAACAAGTAACACTAAGAATGATGATTATGTGAATTCAATAAGATTAAAAACAATACTTGTTTGGAATTAGTGTCTATCTCAATGGAGTGTATGGAGTATCGGGTAGATATTAAGCAATAACAAACAAAATCTAAGTTAATACAATTCCAATTCAATGGGTGATATCATGAAATTGCATACATCATGGTCTAGACTAACATTTCCTTTCGGCCTTTTTAATGTTATTATAAACCGATTCATTATAAACCATTTGTTAGAAATATTAGTTTTACCAATCTGTTCATAAGAACCCTTTCAACCTAAACAAATCCATTTAACATGTTTATTCATAGCTGTCAATTATGAAATGGCAAACATATATGCGCATTAACATTTGGAACAAATCATAACAAGAAGTTCTTTCGACCTTATAAACCCGGTTATGATTCATCAACAAGTTATTTAGACATGTTAATATTCAAACAAACTTATAAGCAAAACCATAATTCTATATTGCAAAATACCAAACACTCCATATCAATATTCACATGATTCCAAACAAGTATAAATAAAACTAACTACTCATGTCAACCAAAGACATAAACTCATAAATTATATCAATACCAAACATCTTGAAATATAAAAGTAACAAAGTTTAACCAAAGTATGGATTACAATAGGCAAAGGTGAAGGATTATAGCAACCTTCAAGCCTCCAATCAACTACAACTTCTAACCAAGCCGAAAAATCACACCCAAACACTTCGTCAATCACTTGAGCACTACTTCTGGAAATGGCAGAGGTTTGTGGCCTTTTGGGGTTGATAATAGTTTGTGGAAATTCGTCCTTAAGGTTGGAGGCTAGAATATCACATCCAAAACCATGTCAAAATGGTCTTATTAATAGGTAGAAGTCACCCTTAGCCAAAAAGTAAGTTACTTGGGCACAAAGTGTCATAAAAATGCTGGTTTAGGGGTTAATGGAGGCATATGATTGGACATGAGGCTTAATGACACTTAATTACACATTAAAACATAACTTGGATAAGACAGCTTCCTCCATCCGATCAGTTGCGGGGCACTACGAATCGGTTGGACCCTTTTGGCCATACCAAAGTTGTAGATTTTTCTCTTAGCTTTCCGTGGCCGCTTGAATCAACTAAATCCGAGTTCGTATGCTCAAGATATGGCCAAAATGGTGGAGGTGTGTCGGGAACAACGAGTCTTCCAATAATTCATCGTTTGAGCTTCTTTTCTTCATTTCTTTCCTCGTTTTCCCTCTTGTGCTTTATTCTTGAGTCTTTGGAGTGACAAACTTCATGACTTTATCTTCTCGAACATACTCCAAGAGACTCTCATTTGTCGGGAATTCTTCGTACATGCATAAATCTTCGTTTATTGATCATTTATTCATCTTTTTCTTCGTTTTCTTGTACTTGAGCTTCCATGAACCTAAAATAGCAATTATACTCCATTAAGTACCATAAGTTCATAAAAGTGACAAATATATATGCATAAAATCCACAATAATGCTCCTAAAAACATGTTAGATTTGAGCGTTATCAAGGTGGTAAGAGAGAGTAAGAAAGTTTGTCGCAAGAGTGAGGATTTTTTTTTTTTTTTTTTTTTTTTTTTTTTTTTTTTTTAATGAATGTTTATGAGTTTGAGATGATGATCAAGACTTGAAAAACTTTTTCTTGTGTCGACTTGACCAAGGAATGATGGAATACAATTCCTTATAGTTTGAAAGATTAGTGAAGAGAGACTTTTGAAAGTTGTGATTTAAATTAAAAGTTTAGTGCTTGCTGATATGACTCTTTTTTGAAGAGAAATAATTTTCAAAAGAGTTTTGAAGAATAAATCAAGTAAGCACAAGTATATCAAGTAAATGTGTACCAAATAGATTAACACTTTTTAATCACAAACAAATAATCACCTAGAGAGAAAAACAAACATACCTTTGCCATATTATCTTTAAGAGTAAGAACACTCCTAGATGAGCAATACTTCATGAGCTTTTTAAAGAGCTTTCCAACATGAAGATTTCTACAAGGAGGTATGTTAGAAACATTTAAATGTTATAAATTTTTTTTATCAATATCCAAATATAGATAATGTTATTGTTATTGTAAAAATGAGTTAGATGTCAACTTTTTACAAAAGGTTTTTCCTTCGTTGTAGTTTTCAAAACATACACGGATCGTATCAAGTTTTTAAAGTACAATATACTCTAAGAAACTTGGTAACGAAGCTCTGATGCCAATTGTAGAAAACTAGAAGGGGGTTGAATAGTTTTACCGATTAAAATCACTTATTAAAACTTAAAGATCGACTTATGTCAATCTAGTTTTGATGTGTTGGATATTGATAGAAATAAAAGCATATAAACTAAACTAGGAGATAGAGTTAGAGAGACACATCCACAACACAAGTATTTATAGTGGTTCGGCTACAAGGACACCTTCCTTGCCCTACTCCACTCCCTGAGTCACCTACTCGAGAGTTCGTTATCACTTCACAACACAAACTCCTTTCACATGGCGGAGAAGCCTTCACAACGTCGCTTACACTTTATTCGGTACAAAGCTAGATACCGGGTCTTTCACACAAGGTAGACCAAACCTTCATCGCCTACACTTTATCCGGTACAAGGCTAGATACCGGGTCCTTAGCACAGCGGACCAAACCAACACACCCAATACAACTCGACTAAAGGATCCAACGTCCTTTTACACCTATCGACTCAACACATCTACAACACCATTTGAGAAGAAAGAAAGAACAAGAATCACTTCTGTGATCTTGGAAGAGAAGAATCAAAGCAACCCATATCATGAGCTTGCACGTCTTCGAGAGGTTGTGATCTCGCCTTATGGAAAGAACCTAGAGAATCACAAAGAGAAACTACATAGAAAGATCCTTGGATCTGAGGTTAGAGAGTTTAGAGTATAGAGAGAAGTAATGTCTAAAAGGGGTGAGAGATAAGAGAGAAATGGCTCACTATGTATAGGCAAAACTTCCTACTGTTCACCTGGTTCCACCGGATCCCTTCCCAGAGGATCCAGCTAGTGTAAACCAAGGGATCCGGGTAACTGGGTAAACCAGTCCGGATTTTGGGTTACAAACCGGGTTATGGGTTATGGGTTATGATCCATGGATAGATGATGTCATGCCTGATGTCAAAGACATCTTGGGTCATGGGTCATGGACTTTGGGTTATAGGTTATGGACTTTGGGTCATGGGTCATGGGTTTTACCCATTGTGGATGTCATGCATGATGTCATGCAATGGGTCATGGGTTATGGGTCAAGCTCCATGGTTTATGGACTTGGTTTTGGGCCATGGATAGTCCAAGTGTTTACAAGCTTTTTCTTAACATATATTTTATAAAATGTATGTAACAAATGTTACTTAAGTGTTTTTATAAAAAAGTTTTGGTTTCATGTAAACTTGTTAACTAGATATGTTTAAGGTTTACTTGTTTAATGAAATGAGTTAGTAAACTATTGGCTCAAAGCATTACGTAATTTATTTATCTCGTTAAAATGATTTTACGTTTGTTATCGACAAAACATTGAAAGATCGTAAAATATAAATAAACGTTTTGAAGGTTTATTTGTATTAACAAAGTGGGTCTGTTTTTCAGACCCAACAATCTCCCCCTATTTAAATATATAAATAGACTAATTATCGGTAGTAAGTGAGCATAACGGCTTCTTCTTACATACTAATTTTACATCAAAAAATATAAATGATAGTACAGTTTATTTTGATATTTCTAATGTTGCTGATTTTGTGATATCTGAGACCTTGTAGCTTTCCTTGGTTTGTGAACCCTTTGACACCAGGTTCAAAGGTTCAACGACTTTATCAGCATCTAAGTTCAAGTATAGACTATTCTAAACATATTCCAGAGTCACTTGGGTAGTTTTTCCTTCCCAGTATCTCTTCCTGTTTATAGTATGAGAATAGTCTAGTTTTATCAGTAGTAAGTGAGCATGATAGCTTCTTCTTACATACTAATTTTACAACAAATAACTTAAAAAAAAAAGATCAATAAAGCATGATTCTTTGTTGTGCATATCTTCGGTGAGGTTTATAGAAGATTAGGGACTATTTTGTTTATTGTATATTCCCTAATGATCCTTACTTTTAAGAACATGAAGACATCTTTATACTACCCCTGAATCTCCTCAGATCTTTTAGCCCATCATTTTCCCTATTTAACTGCCTCTGAAGCTCCTTTCCACGAAATTCTGGTGACTTTTGAAAGTGACCATTTTTCACATTTAATTGTTACCACACCTTTAGTTTGTGAGAATTTACACTCACTTTTTCATCCGAACCTAAGTATAACAGGGTTCTTGCAGAAATATCATTAAAAGGAGTGTAGTTGGTGGAATTAGAGAGGAGGCTAAGGGAACTCTTTTCTGAACAAGATCAGTTACGAGGTACTAGATCTTGTCTGGAAAATGCAAAAGAAATCTTCGGAGAGGTATATTTGGGTGGGGATTGAGTAAGGTATTGGTTAAGTTTTATTAGCCGTCATTCAAGAACGACTATATTTTATTAGCATTCAATCAAGAACGAATCTGGATTAAGAAAAACCCACCAGCTCTGATACCACTTGTTGGGGTAGGATTGCGCACACACGTTCATGCAAACCATGATGGATATGAACAATAGTTTTAGCAAGTGAGGAAAACTAATGAACATCAACAATGATGAAGTTGGGTTTGCTTGAGAACGACACAGACATGATAATAACACCATTTGTACTTTTTAACTTTATAAATCTTATGAATCAAATATTTACAAAGGATAGCCTACGGAAATTAACCCGGGTTGATGGCAGATTCTATCCTAACTCAAACAATAAGTGGCAGCTAGCTTTGCATTGTTGTTCCTAGGAGAGGAGGATTCTCAACATAATACTTGTATTATTTTCTTTGTATGAATCTCTACTTAACTTGGTTACAACCGAGAGTTTATATAAGAGGGGAAACAGTGGTTGCATGTGGGTTGCGTAGTAAGTTTTCCACTTGCTATAGATAGGCACGTGCCTAGTAGGCTAGTCTGAAGCGTACTTTCGGCTTTCCCGATTTGACAACTTATAGTTCCAATGCGTGTTTCTCGTGTATTGATAAGTAGTTGAACTTATCTTCCTAAAGAAGTTTCCCGCCCATGCATTCAGAGGTTGTGGTTGTAATCCAGAGTCAAGTCCTCAGAGCCATAGAGACAGTTGTCAGATCTCAGTGACACTGGTGTTGCTTTTAGCTCCTTGTAAATCACTCTCTAACACCACATCAGTTTGTGAAATGTTTTCTTCAGTTGGTCTTCGACGTCCCTGAGGCCATACAGACGTTTGAGCTTTATACAACACTCAGTCAGTTGGTCTTCGACGTCCCTGAGGCCACACAGACGTTTGAGCTTTATACAACACTCACTGATTTCTTTATCAGTGAGTCACTTTCTGAATAATAATCAAAGAGACATGTTCTCTGATAACATATCAGGGAGTATATCACTTCTGATAACTATCAAGTTCACGTTGATAGTTATGAAGTGACATACTCTCTTATCGTTATCAAAGATTTGATGCCCATTGACCTTCAGAAGATGTATTAGGCTATTTTATGTTTAAATACTTGTCAGAGACAATTGGGTCAGTTTTTCATACCCAACACTTTACACTTGCATCCTAATGACTCTACATCTTTAACTATCGTTTCTATCAAACTTAAAGGAATTGAGAACTATAGTATTTTGTCTTGTGCTATGCAACTAGCTTTAGAAGGGAAAAACAAAATTGGTTTTATGATGGCACATGTAGAAGATCAAATATTGATGAGATTTTTGGCAGACAATGGGATAGGGTAAATGCAGTTGTTTTGGGGTGGATTCTGAACTTTATTTTTAAGGAGCTTTATCTTGGTCAATGTTTTTTCAAAAAGGGCTCCTTATATTTGGCAAGAATTAAAAGAAACCTATAATAAGGTTGATGGGTATGTGACTTTTAATTTGTATCATAAGATTAATACTTTGTCTTAGAATGGTGCATTCATTGCTTATTATTATTACAAACTTAATGCTTTATGGAAATAGTTTGATGCGTTGGTTCAGTTACCTAGATGTACTTGTTATGCTACAGAGGACTTAAAAAAACATAATCAGTTAATGAAATTAATGCAATTTTTGATGAGTCTTGGTGAAACTTCATGAAAATGAGGAGTAATATTCTATCTAGAGATCCATTACCTGATGTGAGGAATGCTTATTCTACATCTCTAGTGAGGAGTCTCATAGTGTTGTTGTTACTAGTTTAGTTGTTAGAACTGTTGATGCTCACAAAGGTCTCAGTCTTCTGTGTTCAATTCCAGGTTGGCTAATAGAAGAAATGTTCAGAGGCCCTAAACCTTTGGCAACTCCTCTAGACCTACTAATGTGACTAGACCAAATTATAATAGGAGTAGGAGACTACTTGTGGTCCTTCTTTGGTTTGTGAACACTGTGGTTTCAATAGTCACACTATTGACAGATGCTTTAAACTGATTGGATACCCTGCTGATTTTGGAAAAAGAAATAATTTAAATAATAATAATCAGGGTGTTCAAAAGTTTAACAAAAGGTTCATAAAAAATAATAATTATGTTGGCTCTAGTTCCATTTCTACTTTTTCTAATGAACAAATTTCAAAACTTATTTCTTTAATTAAAGAAAACTCTGTTAATTTTGGTGGAAAAAGGTGTACATGCCAATATGGTAGGTATTGTTTTAAACTATAGTAAGTTTTTTAAATCAAAACTTCAATAAATTCTTTTGTCCTAATAGTCAATATCAATCTGCACTTGTGCAGGCCGGAATGATTGTTGATTTAGGTGTTAACCAACATTTGACATATACAGATAAGGATTTAGTTAATGTTATTGATATTTCATACCTTAAGATAAAAGTTTCTCATCTCAATGGGACATAAGCTTTTGTCACAAAGGTAGGAAATTTAATCTTAATTGAATTCTTAAATTTATATGATGTGTTAGTTGTTCTTGAATACTGTGACAGTCTTACATCTGTTCATAAACTGACTAGAGACAACAAGTATATAGTGGCTTTTGATGAGTCAAAATGTTATGTTTTACCACAGAATTTGAGGGATGTGAAACTTCTAGGGATTGGTAGAAAAGTTGATGGTTTTATATTACTTTGATAAACATCAAGGGAATAGTTTTAAAAGTAAAATTAACATGTTTTATTTTTTTTTTCTGGATTGTCTAAACATGTTTAGCATTACAGGCTTGCTCATCCCTCTGACCAAGTCTTATCTGTTATAAAAAATGAAATTGAGATTGATGATGGTAACAACATTGAATTTTGTGAAATTTGTCAAAAGGCCAAGCAACTATGGAACCTTTCCCTCTAAGTGAGCACAAGTCCTCTGTGCTTGCTGAACTTGTTCATCTTGACCTTTGGGGGCCTTACAAGTTTGCTAATAAGAAAGGGTTTAGGTATTCTTTTTACCATTGTTGATGACTTACCCAGGCCGTGTGGGTTTAGGGTTTATCTGATTAAAACTGAGGGAGAAGTTTTTGATTGTGTTTATGCCTTCTTTACCCTGATAAAAAATAAATTTAAGAAAACTGTTAAGACTTTTAGAAGTGATAATGGTACTGAATTTTTTAACAATGGGTTTTCTGAATTTTGTGATGAAAATGGCATAGTACATCAAACTTCCCATGCTTATTCCCCACAACAGAATGGGATTGTGGAAAGGAAACATATATGCATATGCTTAATGTTGCCAGATCACTTCTGTTTCCGCTAGGGGGGGGGTTACCTTGATTGTGGTCTGAATGTATTCTTATTGCTTGTTATTTGATTAACAAGTTGCCTTCATCAGTGCTGAATGGGACATCTCCTTACAATCTTGTTTTTAATAGAAAATCTCCTTTGAAACACTTAAGAGCTTTTGGTTGTCTTTGCTTTGCTACTGTTCTCAATAATGATAAATTTAGTAGCAGAGCCAAAAAGTATGTTTTTTTTGGGATATTCTTATTTTAAGAAGGGTTATAAACTTTTTAGTCTTGAAAGGAATTAGTTTTTGTTTTCCAGAGATGTTAAATTTTTTGAAAATGTATTTCCTTTTTAGATTAAAAAAGTTTCCGCAGACGGTGATACTAGTCAAGGTTTGGATCATGTAAACTTCTTTGATGAAGTTTTATATGAGGACCTTGACATACCCAATGATGAACATAATGCTACTCTTTTAAGTGATGGCAGCAACTCATTACATTATGGCAGTCCAACTATTGACCATTCTGAGAATGTTTTGGGGCATTCTCAGGGTTCCAATGGGTCTACAAATGTAAATGAGATGGCTGCAACACTTGAGGATAAACTCATTAACTCTGAGGGTATAGATGAAAACAATAATAGTCCAGTTGCAGAACATAATTGTAACACCCCAAAACTAGGTTTTAAGTACTAAATTATGAAAATGTCATTGAATAAGTTCGACTTAGATTTTATAAGATTGAAGGCTTTACATGATTGATTAGTTAAACCCAATAGTCAAACTATAAGTAAATATATTATGTAAATGGTTTTAGAAAGTACTACGTGTCACAAATATAAGAAAATATGACTAGAGGGACCGTAAGTGACAATAGATCAAACTAGTAACTAATTTATATTTGATAAGTCTTAGAATAATCTAAGACTTTCCAAAAGTTTCCAGGAGCTGTTGGCGTGTGTGGTGAAGCCGGTTTAGAAGCAAGAAAGAAAAAGAGGGAATCAAGCGTCACATGATCAAAGAATGAAGAAGATTAGTGTTTCAATTCAAGGTTTAGTTCACATTCAAGTAAGTAATCCTAATTCAAGTTAATTGGTAAACTTAAGAGTTAGGGTTCATGTACCCAAAATTGTGGGTTTTGGGTAATTCTTATTCTAATAAAAAGCATTGAAGTATTGAAATAATTAGGTTAAGGTCAATTATTAAATTAAAATAAAAAAAGGTGATTTCAAGTTATGATCATGAAATGATCATATGATGATAAATATGGGCTTGGTTATGATTATGGGTGGAATTAGAGACCATATATTGTTATGTGAATTATAAGTGTTAAATATGTGTTGCTGATTCTTGGTCAGGAATCAAGTGTTGTTGATGGTAAGGCTCTTGGATGACATAACTAGGATTTAAGGTAAGTAACTTTGGTTACTATGCGTTTTAAATGGATATTTTCATATTATGTGAATGGAGGTTTTAGGATTGAAGTATTTGGATTAGAAAGTGTAGTATAATAGGAGACTTGCTTAGTTGGATGACTCAAGTGTTAGTCCTTGATTATGGATTAATTAAGGTATGTATTGATGTTGCTATGTGCTTATGTTTGTTATAGACATGTTGTTATAGTACATGTTGATTTCTATGGATTTTGGATAAAAGATTAGATGGTGTAATGTGTTTGCTTGGTGTGAAGTATTCATGTTGCATTTATGTTGATTGATGTATTAATCACATTAAGGTTTCGCTTACGTGTTATAATTTCAATGTTTTTTTGTAGGTTCTTGTGAAGGAGGAAAAGTTTGAATAAAGCTTAGATTGGAAATGCGGACTAGAAGTGTATTGGAATACACTTAGTTGCTTTATTGTAGAATACCGAGCTTAAAGTCAAAGTTGAACCCCGAGGGTCTTGAAATGGTTTATATGCTTGTTTTTTGGGTGCCAAATCTATGTTATGGTTTGTTAACTTATTGTGGTTGTCAAAGTAAAGCATGTCAAGTCATTTGTTTTTAGTTACATGTTATAGTGTTTGAAAGTAGGTCAAAACGGGTGTTTGGAAAACCCCGTAAAGTATGTGTTCACTGGTCATTTAGACCACAAATTTTTATGGAAATGATGTATTATGTTATGTTAAAGATTTCTGAAAGGTTTCACTAATTTTTGAGTCTCGGAAGTTGGTTTTCCGAAATTAGAGCAAATATAGTTTTCTTTGTAAAAATCTGCAGCAGGCATATGGCCATATGGAATTCCAGCATATGGGCATATGGTTGCATCAGAGTTTTAGTAAAGGGGCATATGGCCAGATGGAATTTCTGCATATGGCCATTGTAACAATTCGTACTTTTTAGGTTATTATTTAACCTCGTACTTTTACTATTCATTCTCATAAAGTTACTATTCATTCTTGTACTTTTACTATTCATTCTCGTACTTTTATTATTCATTCTCGTACTCTAACATATATTCATGATGACAAGCGAGTTTGATACTCGTCGGGTCATTTTTACAATTTACGTCGAATTTATTAAGAACCGGTGTTGCAAAACGCGTCTACAGGCTACGTTTTTGTCTAAACGTCAAACATCCCGTTATATCCATATAACATTTATAACAACAAAAATAGGCACTTTTGATATCTTACGACATTTCCATAAGTTTTTTATTTTTACGTTGTCCGGTTTTACGTTTTACACGTATTAAACCTACGTTTTTAGGTTTTAACCAACGTTTACGCACTTCCGTAAACTTATCACTCATTTAATATGCTAATATAAAGTATATTGATAAGCTTAAACCTTTTTTTTATAAGTTTATTATTTTACGATGCCCGGTTTAAAAATTCGTGATTTAAATACTTAACATTAGTAATTACCGGGATTAGATTATACCACTATATATAAAATCTTATCAACTAAGTAACAAAAATATCCTAAATAACACCTAAGGGTGTGTGTGTTTGGTTGGGATGAGATCAACAAGCCGCATGGCTTGTTGATTTCATACTTTCATTCCAATACATACATGTGTATCTTATTTAGATATTTATACATACATTGGACTAAGAAACTCATCAAAACTCATCCATTCTTCCCTTTTCCCTTCCAATTGTCGATCCACCATAAATTTCTATCACCATCATACTTTGATTTTCATGCAACAAATATTACATAGAAGTTAAAGCCTTTGGTAATCTCTACACAAGTCTTGTGTCAATTTCTTCATCCATTGGTTGATTTGGAAGCTACACAAGGGTTATTTTAGGAGAAGTTTACAAGTATTCTTGGAAGATTAGCACTAGTATAACAAGGGTTTGCAAGGTGGGGAAAAGATTTGGAAGCTAGGATTTTTGGTTGAAAGATTAAGTTAGTGTCCTTGATCTTGTTTTCTAGTTAATCTCCTCACAAGTATTGTAAGAAAACCCTATACATCCTGAAAGGACTAGTTTTGCAAAACATAAATCTGGACAGGGGCTGTAAACGGAAATACTGGGCAAAATCAGTGGACTATGTAACTTAGAGAATATGTTAGGATTGTAGAGCTATGTCTTGTGGTCATTTTTTTTCTTGGCTCATCCTGAAACTCATCCGTATGAATAAATTAGAGCCAAAACGGTAAAAGGCGTCAAAAATTGCATAACAGATTTCATTTGAGAAAACGGAGCTGTTATGATCATTTCTGTGACTCGGCCCAGTTTTATGTAATGTAGCTAAGGCTTAAACTTGAACGTAGCCGCTGACCATGCGTAAAACGGAGTGGTAAAACTCAACTTGTGATCGTTTCCGCGGGACTGCAGTGATCTGCCAAATTTCTGTGTTGAATCGCAAGTTTAATTTTTTAAATTGACTTCTCTAATCACGTAACAGGGTTTAGTCCCCTATTGGTCAAACTAAGTAAAGGTTTCTTTGCGTAAATGCATAATTTCCCTTTATGGGAAGTGCTTTACTTGTGGTGTAAAGCACTTAGTTTTTTTGCATCAAGGTGATTAGGGAATGTGCTCTTTGTTGCGTAATCATGGATTATGTTATTTGAATAACTTGACTTTGGGATATTGGAAGTTGAATAATTCTTTGTATGCTTTCACTTCCTAACAAACAAATGTGTTATACACTCCCATATAAACATTTCTTGTTTCCCCAAATTATCCAGACAATCTCATTTACTCTCCACATTCCATCACATATTCCCTAATCATTTGTTTTTCCCCAACATTCTAAACAAATGATTTCTACCACATGCCTACACAACCCATTTAATTCCTTCACACTTCCATAAATATTCCCATTCATTATATTGTCTCATTCTTTCTAGACAATATACCACTTATACTTCTCAACACATTAAATCTTTCTTCTTCCCCATCACTTAAACCTTAAACCATCAACAAGCCTTCACTACATAACTCCTTCCCAAATTTGAATTTGAATGTGCTAACTCACACTCCTCATCTGCCACACCCCGCCTAAGTGGAAACGCGAGGCGTGACGGAGAGGATCGTCATAACATATGGATATAAGAAAGTAAAGAATTCACTAAATGAAAAACTAACACAAATGTCATGACGACTCCGACACAAGTGGACACTTGTGTCATGGTTAGTCGCTACCACGACAAAATAGTCATAAAATCAAATACAGGAGTTCCCACAAATCGGGAAAAGTACAAGTCAACATGTTCCCAAATAAACAACATGAATCCAGAGTTTTCTAATGCAAATCAACCAAGGAAAATGACCCGTGAGGGTTAATCTTAGGTCTTGCTATGGCCAAGTAGGAAGCTCTGTCCTCCTTAAGCATGATTATTGTTATCACCTAAAAATAAATACTCGAAATGTCAACATAAAGTTGGCGAGCTCACAGGTTTAAAATGTAAACCGTGTTTGCTGTGCATTGAATATTGTACGACAATAGTGTATAATATAAAAACATAGCAGCAATAAGTGTATAGTTATGTATCCAACCACACAAACATGATTCGTCGTTTTTGTAGTACTTTTTATTTTTCCGAAGGAAAAGGCAACGTATGCGTTTTCCCCGGGTCGTTTCCCAACGAAGGTCGAATATCGAGTTGTCGTTAACGTTTCGAATACGTGTAGTGAATGTGTGAAAAAGAGTGATTGATTGTGATTTTATGCTACGAACAATTAAAATAATAAAAGTAAACAATTAATTAATCTAATGCAACAATTAAACTAAGCATGAAAAATTTGAAATTAAAAACGTTATGCAACGTAACTAAAAATGATTTTGTGAAATTTAAAAACTAAAAATATCAAAATAATTTTCCTAGATTAAAAATGATAAAATAAAATTTTTGGAAAAAGAAAAATATTTTTTTTTTTTGACTTTTTAATAATGTTATATGAATCAAAACTATTAGAAACTAATTAGGTGATTTATGAAAATGTAATTTTGAAAAACTAATGACTGAAAATGTAATTTACTAAAACTAATTTAATAAAAGTAAATAAAGAAAAAGTTTATAAAAACTAAGGGGACTGAAAATGCACTTTCTGAAACTATATTTAAAGCTAAAACGTTTTGAAACAAAAGACGAGGACTGAAACTGTAACTCTTAGAAACTTATTTAGACTGAAAACGATTTTAATAAAGACAAGGGCTAAACTTGTTTAAACTGAAACCTAGGGACTGAATTGTAAAATTTAAAAACTAAAAACAAATTTCTACCTTCTAACAACCCAGGATCGAATCCTGGGTAACGACAAATTTACTCAACTATATTTTTTTTTTTTTTTCTTCTTTTGCAAAACTACTAACAATTCTATTTTTTTGAAAACCAGTGCAAACCACTCTAAACTGATATCATTCTTCCATCTATATAATCACTAATTCAGCAAATATCAAACTCAAAATAAACACTTAACTGATAAACTAGGAAGTAGCATAATAAGAAAAAAGAAATGAAGAACCAATGGTACTTACAAGCTAAACTGAAACAATAGTAACCAGGTCTGAAATCTCACTAAACCATACCCCGGCTTATAGCCAATAACATAACCCGTTAACTAGCTTAATCCAATAAAATCTCAGCAACACTAATAAATCTCAGCAACACAATTAACCCAGGCTATTAAGCCACTAATAACAAAACCCTTATCCTGCTTCGCTCGAACTTATCCAACAGCTCCTATCGAACTTATCCAACAGCTCAACAGCAACTTATCAGCTTATCAGCTTATCAGCTGATTATAAAATATATATATATATATATATATATATATATATATATATATATATATATATATATATATATATATATATATATATATATATATTTTTTTTTTTTTAGATTGAAAATCAGAAAACAAAAACAGAACCAAAATTAAACCTCAAAATCGATTAAACAAAATCGATTTAAACTTTAAACTAAAAACTAAAAACCAAATCGATTCACTTTAATTCGGATAAAAATTTATTTCAACTAGAACATTTACCTCAAAACAATTCTAATAACTCAAAACAATGAGATAATCAAAACAAAACTGAAATAATCTTTCATTAATCAAAATTATCGATTACAAAAATTAAATGCGGATACAATCGAAATAAAAGAAATCGAAAATAAAACAACTAAAATAAAAACATTTTTATCTAAAAAATTAACTACTAAAAACTAGCCTCGAACGAAAGTTGATCCCGCTATTTATAGGACTTGATCGATCCTTCTGGAGAGTCCACGTTGGCGATCCGCGTGAGTCCACAGCCATCTATCACCCTTGGATCTTCCCTTCATCTTCAAGCTTCAATTTCCTCCGTACGATCAAAACAGCTACGCGTTCGGTCCAATCGCTTGCCCCCACGTGTCATTCCTTGTGTCAGTAGCTTCCTGGAAGTCCGTGCAATGACTGAATTACCCTTAATTGTGGTAATTTTTCGGGTTAGGTAATTAGGGTTCATCGGTTGGGGAATTGGGGTAAAAGGGATTTTTGGGGAGCGGTATTTGTGAGAAAGGGATAAGGGTGTGAGTTTGTTAGTTTGTTTATTTCTTTTTGACTTTTGACCGACTCTCTTTTTTAGCTAAAAAGGCTTAGACCGGGTTTATGGGTAGGGTTTGGATCGGGTAGAGAATTAGTAAAGGTTGGGTCGGGTAAGGGGTTAGTTGGGGTGGATTGGGCTTAGGCGAAGGGTGTTGGGCTAGGGTTATTTAGGATGGGCTAGGTGGGATTTAGTTGATGGGTTTTTTTTTTTAAATGTGGAATGGGGTGAGTTTTAATATATCCGGTTGTGTTTAGTTTTAGGATAAAAATAGTTTAGCCAAGGACCAAAAATGTAATTCATGAAACCTCAAGGACCACATTTGCCATTTCTCCAAGAATAAATCCAAGGGCTTAATTTGACAATTTCTGATAGATGGAGGACCTCGGTTGACTTTTTGACCATAATTTCTCCTCGGCATCGGCTACAAATAACACTTCCATATCTCGTGCTCGTTTCCCGGTTCTTTGCTTGATTTTGTCCTTTTCTTCGATATCCGTGCCTGCATACGTAAAAACACAAAAACACAATATATTTGGCATTTTGGTCGGGTTTTTGGTCTTTTTGGGTCCGGTTTTGGTCTAGAAATGGTATGTGTTTAAGCACATACCAAAATTCCCCCAGACTAAGCTATTGCAATGTCCTCATGCAATGTTATAAGAACTCCCCGATTTTCCTTTTATTATATTTTTGTATTTTTATATATCTTTCTCATTATTAATGCGACGGCTTTTGTTGACAATCATTATCTTTCGATAATTTTTAGGATCTTCGAGCAGGAAACACGACTCTTAAAGAAGTGACCATATGGATAAAATTCGTCGTCCTCGATTTTTCACGAGTCCCCAAACTAAGCTTAAAAACGAAATCATTGTCATATACAAGTTAGATTGCCAACACTACTCAAAAAGCTAATTGTGGACTTCTCGTTCCCAAATTCCTATTTTCCTCTATTTATTTTATTTTTGGTGAGAAATGAATTTCTTTAAATTCTCGTTTCGATAATTTTTAAGCCGATAAAGATACCTAGTTTAGACGCTAAGTAGTTTCCAAACCTTCCCTCGAAAACCGTTGCATACAAAAATAAGGTCCACATCAAGGTCTCTGATTTAACACGATTTTGAGAATATCCCTTTTATTTGCGACCGAAACAACTCATCTACGAGTCCAGAGACAGAAGCCTTTATTAGGATACCTCGGAGTCGAAATTTGGCATTTTTAACATTATTAAGCACATATTATTAATCCTTGGCCCTTTATAACAATCACAACATCGGCTGCGAACCGGCAAGATGTGATAGTCTATTATGACCTTGGAATTTTTCCTCTGCCTTTATTAGAAGTCTACAACATCGGCTGCGAACCGGCAAGATGCAGAAAACTTTTTATGGCTTTGGATTATTATTATTATTTATTATTCATTATATATTTTGCCAAATCCCGAGTCCTACGGCTTTTATAACAATCCCAACATCGGTTGTGAGCCGGCAAGATGGAATAGTCTATTACACCGTAACACTGGCAGTACCTTGATGTGTACCCAACTTCCATAAGCAAGGATTCTCTAAGAAGGATTAAAAACTAAATTTCGCCAAAACCAAAATAGCTTTAATTATTTATAGAGTATTATTTTCGGTGAAACAAGCTGATGGGAACAAAAAACCACAAATAACTTCGATGAGCTCTAAAGAGAACCACTACTCCACGTTTAGCAATCTAACTTATAGACAACTCTATCATTTCTCGTTCTTCGCAAATTTACAATCTTAAATAATAAGATCCGCGAATGCTTAGCCAAATAATCAAGCCATGCATATATAAAGTCAAATACGGGAACTTGCAAACTCTTAAAAAGAATTCGCATTTTCTAGCTCCTTGTGTAAAAGACTAGCACGAGCTTATAGATTATAAACGGTTAAGGGAACAAGCTAGGGCTCAACATGCCCGGTCAAGTCAGAATTTTATTCCTACTCTCTCCAGCGGAAAATCAACAAAAATGTCAAAATTTATTATATTTTTGCACAAAAATTTTAAATTTTTCTCATTTTTTGGATTTTTTCAATTTTTGGAGGAAAAACGGGGTTGCATGAGACAACGGCAAAAATGCAAGGCAAAAAATCAAATCGAAAGATTACCCCCCCAGACTAAAGCGAGACATTGTCCTCAATGTCTTCTAGGGACTGGTTCTCCTACAAAAATCTAAGGCCGTTTATTAATTATGCCAAAAGATAGATGTAAAACGATAAGATTTAGGATATCGGATAAGCAGCGAATGATGAAACTCGAGTAGCGTGAAGGAAACTACGAGCACGAGAGTCTTCATCATCGGGCATTCCTGGACACATCACAGAAAACACGAAACACAAGATACGGAAGAGGGGATCCCTCCTCATGTTTTATTAGAAAATAAGATAAGAAGATAGATGGATAAGCATGGGGTGCCTCCCACGAAGCGCTTGTTTTTGTTACCCGAGTCACATGAGCTTGACTCGACCCCGAATTTATTTGTCCATGGGGGAGCATGTGGAAAAGATAATCTCCATCGGACTTTCGTTCAAGATGTTTGGATAAACACTGAAGCACATGAAAGTTCCACTCCGATGAGATACCCACGGCTCTAGATAGAAAAGAAAATGCCGGGGTCAAATATGATATCTTCACTCCCGAGGGAGTGAAAGAGAGGAGAAGTCACCGAGTAGGTGAAGAAAGGAAGAAAGATCATAATTAGAATGGGAATCCATTCTTCATCATCTAAGCTCTTGAGAACCTCGGGAGGGAGGGTTGGGGTGAAATCATTGATAATCAAACTCTTAGGATAGAGTACATCTCCCCCCGGGTCATGATCTTCCTCAAAATCATAGAAATCATACTCTGGAGGAGATATGATATGATTCTTATGAAGTTTGTCTTTGAGCTTGAGCTCTGAAAGGATATACGGAGGTGGGACATGTGCTGTACTTTGTATGCTAGAAGTTTGCACCTCGTCCATTATTGTCTCCGTATCTGACTCATTACTTGTAGAGTCCTCGTCCTCGACGTTCTCTAACCCCTCATCAAAAAGAGGATTAATAACACTGAAAGTGTACTCTTTATTATATTCAAAAAGAGGATTAGAGAAAATTCCGGAAGTAATCTCGGAAACGTCAAGGGAATCTCCATAAGATTGTGAATCAAATTCACCGTCAAATATTTCCTTAGACTCACTTGGGATTGGGACGAAGTTCTCAACATCGTCTGATTCCGTTGCTGGAATAGTGTCGAGATGCTCGTCCCCCATTTTTAGAGAGTCCTCGGGTTCTTTGGTAGGAACGACGGGTGCTATTTGAGGGAAGGTTACCGGAACAAATCTCTCCTCGTCATCATCGGAATCATCGTCATAGGTAGATACTCTTTGAGGGAAAAGGTTGATCGTAATTTTCTCATCATAATCGTCGTAAATAAAAGACTTTTGATAATTGGATGCTCTTTCCTCGGCAAGTAATTCTTCTATAGACTTCTCATGATGATTGGGAGTAGAAGTATAATGTTTAATCACTAATCTCTTAACTTCTTGGAAGTCTTCCCAAATTTTTTCAATTTCGCTCATTCTATCTTGATTTGGACAATTGCCGGGATTTTGTGGGGGTTGGTTAAAACCATGAGAATTGTAACACAAATTTGGCTCAAAATAAGAATTATCAAACGATCCCCCACAATTTTCAAAATTTGACGAACTTTGAAATGAATCACCATTATAATATGATACTTGCTCATACGAGTTTTGAAAAGGAAGATTGAAATCGTTTTGAGGATAATTATCAAAACTCGTATCACAAGCATAAGACGTTTCAGCACTCGGGACGTAGCATATACAATTCGTGTATCCACATTGATTACAAAAACATTGTCCGCACGGTGATCCTTCATTGGATGGGTTTCCACAACTAAAACAAGTGTACGAAGGTGGTGGTGGTGGTGTCGGATAATAATCGGGAACGTTTGAAAAATTATTAAACGAATTGTAAATATATTCGGGAGAATTACAATTCAAACAAACGCCATCATGAATATCACTACCACATTGTTCACACGTACACCAAACACATGAACCTTCGAAGAACGGTTCTCCACAATTAAAACAAGTTGGATCCATAAGAATTAAACATAAGAGGGTGAAGAGAAAGAATTATCGGTTTAGAGGATTAGAAGTTAAGAATTAAACATATAAGAGAAGACGAAGAGTATTTTTGGGATTTTCATAAAAACAAAAATCAATTTGAAAAAGAAAATATTTTTGGGTTTTTATAAAAAAAATTAGATTTATTATTTTTTTTTGGTGATCGTTAATCAACCGTACTCGTTTCTTTCAAAACTACGCGCAGCGTGGCGGGAGAGAAGAATGGATCTCTCTTCGGTCTGCAATTTAATGTCAAGACCTCCTTAAACCCCGTAATTAGGTTGTAGTAAAGAAATAATCCAAGAAACGTTTAATTTTCCGATCTCTTTTGTTGTTATTTTGGAATGGTTTACAACCGCCCTCCTTCAACGGAAGACCGAGGATTTATTATTAATGGTGAAAACACTTTAGGAAAAGTGTTTTTTATTTATTTATTTTCTTTTTGTATTTTTTATTTTTTTATGAAAACGATAACTTCCGAGGAAGGGTCTTCAAAACACGATTCTTATGGCGAAACTCCAACTCTTTTCAAGCCTTCCCCGGCAACGGCGCCATTTTTTGATTCGTCGTTTTTGTAGTACTTTTTATTTTTCCGAAGGAAAAGGCAACGTATGCGTTTTCCCCGGGTCGTTTCCCAACGAAGGTCGAATATCGAGTTGTCGTTAACGTTTCGAATACGTGTAGTGAATGTGTGAAAAAGAGTGATTGATTGTGATTTTATGCTACGAACAATTAAAATAATAAAAGTAAACAATTAATTAATCTAATGCAACAATTAAACTAAGCATGAAAAATTTGAAATTAAAAACGTTATGCAACGTAACTAAAAATGATTTTGTGAAATTTAAAAACTAAAAATATCAAAATAATTTTCCTAGATTAAAAATGATAAAATAAAATTTTTGGAAAAAGAAAAATATTTTTTTTTTTGACTTTTTAATAATGTTATATGAATTAAAACTATTAGAAACTAATTAGGTGATTTATGAAAATGTAATTTTGAAAAACTAATGACTGAAAATGTAATTTACTAAAACTAATTTAATAAAAGTAAATAAAGAAAAAGTTTATAAAAACTAAGGGGACTGAAAATGCACTTTCTGAAACTATATTTAAAGCTAAAACGTTTTGAAACAAAAGACGAGGACTGAAACTGTAACTCTTAGAAACTTATTTAGACTGAAAACGATTTTAATAAAGACAAGGGCTAAACTTGTTTAAACTGAAACCTAGGGACTGAATTGTAAAATTTAAAAACTAAAAACAAATTTCTACCTTCTAACAACCCAGGATCGAATCCTGGGTAACGACAAATTTACTCAACTATATTTTTTTTTTTTTTTCTTCTTTTGCAAAACTACTAACAATTCTATTTTTTTGAAAACCAGTGCAAACCACTCTAAACTGATATCATTCTTCCATCTATATAATCACTAATTCAGCAAATATCAAACTCAAAATAAACACTTAACTGATAAACTAGGAAGTAGCATAATAAGAAAAAAGAAATGAAGAACCAATGGTACTTACAA
Organism: Artemisia tridentata subsp. tridentata; assembly: GCA_021014915.2. NCBI lineage: Eukaryota > Viridiplantae > Streptophyta > Magnoliopsida > Asterales > Asteraceae > Artemisia > Artemisia tridentata. The sequence continues at coordinate 276,520,992 of CP139509.1, forward strand.
GCTAAACTGAAACAATAGTAACCAGGTCTGAAATCTCACTAAACCATACCCCGGCTTATAGCCAATAACATAACCCGTTAACTAGCTTAATCCAATAAAATCTCAGCAACACTAATAAATCTCAGCAACACAATTAACCCAGGCTATTAAGCCACTAATAACAAAACCCTTATCCTGCTTCGCTCGAACTTATCCAACAGCTCCTATCGAACTTATCCAACAGCTCCTATCGAACTTATCCAACAGCTCAACAGCAACTTATCAGCTTATCAGCTGATTATAAAATATATATATATATATATATATATATATATATATATATATATATATATATATATATATATATATATATATATATATATATTTTTTTTTTTTTTTAGATTGAAAATCAGAAAACAAAAACAGAACCAAAATTAAACCTCAAAATCGATTAAACAAAATCGATTTAAACTTTAAACTAAAAACTAAAAACCAAATCGATTCACTTTAATTCGGATAAAAATTTATTTCAACTAGAACATTTACCTCAAAACAATTCTAATAACTCAAAACAATGAGATAATCAAAACAAAACTGAAATAATCTTTCATTAATCAAAATTATCGATTACAAAAATTAAATGCGGATACAATCGAAATAAAAGAAATCGAAAATAAAACAACTAAAATAAAAACATTTTTATCTAAAAAATTAACTACTAAAAACTAGCCTCGAACGAAAGTTGATCCCGCTATTTATAGGACTTGGCCGATCCTTCTGGAGAGTCCACGTTGGCGATCCGCGTGAGTCCACAGCCATCTATCACCCTTGGATCTTCCCTTCATCTTCAAGCTTCAATTTCCTCCGTACGATCAAAACAGCTACGTGTTCGGTCCAATCGCTTGCCCCCACGTGTCATTCCTTGTGTCAGTAGCTTCCTCGAAGTCCGTGCAATGACTGAATTACCCTTAATTGTGGTAATTTTTCGGGTTAGGTAATTAGGGTTCATCGGTTGGGGAATTGGGGTAAAAGGGATTTTTGGGGAGCGGTATTTGTGAGAAAGGGATAAGGGTGTGAGTTTGTTAGTTTGTTTATTTCTTTTTGACTTTTGACCGACTCTCTTTTTTAGCTAAAAAGGCTTAGACCGGGTTTATGGGTAGGGTTTGGATCGGGTAGAGAATTAGTAAAGGTTGGGTCGGGTAAGGGGTTAGTTGGGGTGGATTGGGCTTAGGCGAAGGGTGTTGGGCTAGGGTTATTTAGGATGGGCTAGGTGGGATTTAGTTGATGGGTTTTTTTTTTTAAATGTGGAATGGGGTGAGTTTTAATATATCCGGTTGTGTTTAGTTTTAGGATAAAAATAGTTTAGCCAAGGACCAAAAATGTAATTCATGAAACCTCAAGGACCACATTTGCCATTTCTCCAAGAATAAATCCAAGGGCTTAATTTGACAATTTCTGATAGATGGAGGACCTCGGTTGACTTTTTGACCATAATTTCTCCTCGGCATCGGCTACAAATAACACTTCCATATCTCGTGCTCGTTTCCCGGTTCTTTGCTTGATTTTGTCCTTTTCTTCGATATCCGTGCCTGCATACGTAAAAACACAAAAACACAATATATTTGGCATTTTGGTCGGGTTTTTGGTCTTTTTGGGTCCGGTTTTGGTCTAGAAATGGTATGTGTTTAAGCACATACCAAACCACACAAACATAATTTAAGGATATGTGAACTTTAGGTTTCCAACCTCTCAGCTATTAGCTGAAGCTAAAACAGTTGGCTTAATAGGTATATAGACATCACAAGTAAGAATCACTAATGCACACGTTTGCAATTATAAACACACAAATTGTCCAAAGGGTAAAATGATTAACAAAACATATAATAATTGAAATAGTCTTTGAGTATCATTTTCCCCCAAGAAATGTATAACAAAAAGGGGCCACAAAAATCACCTTAGCAAGCACAAGCATGAGTGTAAGAATGGCACAACAATGAACACCTAGGCAACCCTTCGAACGTATACCTTCCTAACCGCGACCTAAAGCAAGTAAAGTACTTATTAATAACTAAACGATATGCTCGAACTAAAAAATGACTATTAGTTAGGTCACTTAATTTAGACATGTCAATATATGTCACTTTTACTACTACACATAAAATCTCAAATATGTCCCAAAAATGAGGTCACTTCGAGTGATCGTTTTACCAAGTTTAAAGGTGCTACTGTTTCAACCCTTTACACATATCAAGATACTATGTCTTAAGTGTGTTCAAGAATTTTTATAGATTTATAAATTGTTTAAACCCATTCAAATAGGTGAGATTATTTACCTAGTTCTGGACATGTTTGGGTATTTAAATGATTAGAGGCCGAGATTATCAATTAAGGTTCTAGACTTCTGGAGAACTTAAGTTAACATGTAGAACCAATACCAAAACGAATTTAAAGTCTTAATATGCATGTATGAGTCAGATATGATCAAAACAAGTCACATGAAAAAATCTAGAAATTGGGTCAGTTTGACCTTTCATTTTAAAACGACCGTTGGGGGTTCAATAATTAGTTTCATCATACAAGGCCACCATGGTTTTAAATACAAAATGTAAATTAACTTTGAGAGGCCGAACCATCCAAAAATATTATTATATGACCAAGTTATGACTCTTAGAAGTTGACATACCAAATCTGAGTTAAAATTACTTTTTGGACACTTTATCTTGTAGCACCAATTTCGAAATCCAAAACACCAAGTCTTTTAACCAAACCACTGGGTTAGAAAAATAACTCAGAACCCTTAATCTAGGGCCAAAGAACAGGTCATTATGTTAATTTTTTAGTGAGTTATGACCCATTGAAGTCGACACAAAATTTCAATCAACAAGGTGTTAAGATTTATTAAGTCATTTTTCATGCACTTTTCCCTTATCAAACACCAAAAAATGACTCAACCAAGACCATGAATCATTTTTACCACATTATTAAAGTGTTTTTATGTTACAAAACATTTATTTTCAGTAGATCTACCTATCTCTTTAGTTACAAGAAAATAAAGACTTTAACTTGCATGAACTAAGGTTTGTGGTGCAAGAGTGGGTATTCTACCTTCTTGCACCAATATTTTACCTTAAAAAGATAATGATGAAGAGTGGTGGATCGTCTAAATGTGGAGGAGAAGGCAGAGAGCTAGTTGCCTTGTGTGTGAAAAGTAATTGAGAGAAAATGAGAGTGAAATGGTAGAGTGTTGGTGAGTTATGGAAAGAAGGAAAGCTAATGCGTGTACGTATCCAACAAGAGTGATTGGTTGGTTTTGAGGTGGTGGGCTAGACAACACAAAAGGGGGGGGGGAGTAGTGGGTTTATTTGAATTTTAAGAGTGTATTATTATGTAAATATGTATTATTTAGTTAATTAAGTGTATAATGTAAAGGTGCAAGTGTTAAATTAAAACATAAACTTAAGAAACGTAACTTTTGACTTAAAATGTATAAGTTAGTTTGACTAATTTTTCCATGAGTGGTGACACTAACATAAGGTGATTTAAGCATTTCGTTGACCGTTTATAACGTTTAATTAAGATTGTAGGTCGAAGGTACGTTCGTAAAGTAAGGGTTCCTAAAAAAATGAACACGTAGCACAAAATGACCCGACAAGTACAAGACTAACTCAACAAAGATAGAAGTAGTCAAAAATATGTCGTAAGATGCTATCGACTGCTAACCTGAGCTATAGGGTTATCACATCAACTACAAACATTCTCTTACAATCTCTTACAGACTTTTGTACCTCTTGTCCTCTTCATTCCAACACAATCTTCTACACATTCCTTTTGCCATAACCTTATCAAACCATCACAATTCAACCACATCGCGATTTTACATTTATACATCTTCCTCACCTTCTCAACATTCAAAATTTTGAATTTGAATTCAAATAACACTCCCCATACAACCATTGCCAACCCATACTCAACATGCTACTCCTTTCACATCATACAACCCATCTTTTAACAACTAGAATTTGAAATCAAATTCTCTCCCTCTCAACATCCACACTTCCTCTCAAGCGTGGCATATTCCTAAGTATATTTCATTCCATTCTAACCTATGCCAACTCACTTCTCACTCAACCATGGTTAGTTCCTAACCCTCTTTATTGCGGGTTATTTGCTAAGCGTTTTCGCTTAAGATTTACTTGTTTAACCATTTTATAGGTGCTTATGTGTTAGAAATAAGACCTTGATTAAGGTCTAGAATTAGAAGCTTGCGAATTGGATGTGCTTGAGATATGTAAATGATGTTAGAATTAAGTTTCGAGCTCAAGTCATGGTTGATCCCCCAATTGTCATAAAATGATTTGTAAATGTCGTTTTGAAGAGTTAAGTCCAGGTTTTGGTTTTGGAATAAATGTCATATGTGTTGTTTAAGTAAAATGTAAGTAAAGCGGGTCAAAACAAGTATTTGGCAAAACACCTGTCAATTTGTAAAGCACGTCTTCACGGGTCATTTGGACCAAGTTTTTTCATGAAAATGATTTATATGTTGTTTTAAAGTATTTTGGAAATTTTTATGTTGTGTCAAGATGTGGAATTTGAGTTTTGACCGTTTTAGTCAAGTACGAAAATGGGACAGCAAGTAGTACAGAATTTTGTATCAAATTGAAAGATCGTAGAGAATTAACCGTTCGTCGGATTAAGTTGAGGTCAAAACCAGAGTTGTAGTCCCTTGAGTCTACTTTCTGATGCAATTGGTTACAAGCCCTAATTTTAAGTTTAAGTGGGTCAACTATAATTTATGGTAAACTGTCCAGAAAACAGCATGTTGTGCAGGAACGGGTCATGTTTGGAAATTCATATAAAATTAATCATAAGTCCATAGGAGTCGTGCCACCTATCATCTTAAAGGGAATTGAGTCTGCTTTATGTTAAAAAATGCTTCCAAAATCGGTTTAGAATAGAAGTATAAAAGATTCCTTGATTTGTAACATAAGGTCTTTTCAAGTCATGCCATTTGCCCAAAGTCAAATTAAAAAGAGGCGTTTCTATAACCGCGATCTTTCCCGACAACCATTCTTTGATGCTTTCTATATTCTATTTAGATCTAAATATTAATATTTTTTTTTCATGTTTTGTTCATCATGTGATTTCAAATTTTATCTTTTTTTTCGGTGACCCGCCCAATACTCATGTAAAACCCTAAAATCTGAATTCACAATTTATTTGATCATTTGAATATAACTTAAAGTTTAAATAAGATTAATAAGTAATTAGAACTATATGTTATAAAAATTGTACACACAATATATATATCCTAAACTCTAAGTTATGAAATAAAATACTATGTTACAAGTTTCCTAAATCTAACCTATGTACTAAACGACTCATACTATGTACCTAAAACCATCTATACGTTTGTTTCACTAGAAAAAAATCTATACTTTCCTAAACCTACTCATTCCTAATCGTTTATATTAAGAAGATAAACACCGATTTCCCTTTGGATAAACATAGCAAATCGTTTTACAAGTTATGAATATTGCATGCATATCTTTTACACAAAACATTCACAAGACATACCCTATAATACACGGTTTCCTTAATGTTTCCTAAACAAATCACATGCCTAAAAACTTATAACATTCTGCCCTTTATTCACTTTCACATACCGAAACAAATCACACAAAGTTCCAAGTCAGTTTTCTTTCTCTCAAGGCAAAGGAGTCGAAGAGTATAGCAGCCCTTGGTGATCATTGGAAGTGTTTAGCAACCTTGCTTGATTCTCATTATTGTCCTTGTTTTGTGTCTCGTTATTTTACTCATAAGGTACCACATCATCCATCCTTTGTCGTTAATATTAATCACCATGAATCGTTGTGTATATAAGAATCTAAAACATGTAAACCTAATAATCATAATCATGTAAACATTATACTAGTTGTCTTGTTGAATATATGTACATATGATATAAGTTATACGCCTCTATGAACCTTGTTATATGTTGATGTCGACCCATGGTTTCTTGTTTAATTCGACCTAAACATATCCAAGCCCTAAATCATTACCATTAAAATCAGTATTAGAACATTTAATACACATTAATTACAAGCTACTAAAACTAAGAAACCCTAGGAATTTAATGGGGGTCAATTAGGGTTTAAGAGGGTTTAGGGTTTTGTTGTGATTTTATGTGTGCATGCTGTCCAGAAATTGGGTCGGGTTCAAGGGGGTCTCATCTGATGATACCAACGTATTTTTGTATGATTCTTGAGTCTAAAACTAATTTCATGAAGTCTATTTTATGAATATCTAAGTTTCATGGTCATTGGAGGTCGGAAAGGTAGTCTTTTGATTTTTAGAAGATTGGGTGTCAAATCTGTATTTTGGAGTATGAAAATCAGCCAGTTTCTATGATTTTTATTTCACTGGATATAAGGTCTGAGAAGCCCAAATTTTGGCAGGAGGATATTTGACATGTCTATTAGTTACTGTAATGTTTGTGAATTTTTCTGGAAGGTTTTAGTGGGTAAATTTCGGGTATACCATCAGGTCACTTTCTGGGACAGGTTTGAAATATTATTTTTGTTTAGTTACTTTCACTAAGAGATAAAATCTGTAAACATTGGGGGAAGTACTTAACATATATATGTGTCTCTGATAAGAATTATAGAACCACAGGAGCTTGTTTGATGTGTCATTAAAATCATAAGAAACTGAACCAGATTCACATGAGAAACCTTAAATCTATGTTTTAACTATATATCAACTATAAACCCTAAAACATGTTAATAATTCTATATAAGTACTAAAGTCAGCAATTAACTCATTAAATGAACGTATAAGTAATATATGATTATAATTTGTGTAGATTCAGTGATGCAGAAGTGATTCATTTTTCTTGTGTTCTTTTCCTCATTTGCTTTCATTTCATAAGGTACAGATATTCTATCCTTTATCAATAAGGATTTCTCATGACTTGTTTTCCTGATATTTGTTATTTGATGTCATTGATCCATATTTGCTTTGTCATTCATATTGATTATTCCCATTGATGCTTCCCATTGCACTTAGACACATTCTTGTTGGAAAATTAGTAATTGTCCCTCATGCTTATTTTATACATCATCTGCCTTATTATGTTGCCCATATTTGTTAACTAGTCATGGGGGTTTCATGGCCTTGCCATTGAGGCACCAATGGTATTGACACTATCTGTGGAGGTGTGTTTTTGTCCACGGCGTTCCAACATTATGCTATATAGCACCATGGCCGCCACCATTATTGTTGTTCCCTGCACACGCTTAGAGTTAACTAGAAAGTTAATCTAATCGTGTTTATGACTAATACAATGTTATGATTAAATCTAACAGATTAATGAAACGTAAAAGTAAAAACATATAAGTATTTTTCAACGTTTAAATTCTTATTAGAAATGAATCAAAGAATCTATTACCCAAGTGTTTTGCGGAACAAACACTTGGGATTGAATAGACAAGGTATGGTGGTGTCTCCTATCTAAACTCAAGCTTTGCTTTGAGTGGTAACAATTCGACCTACTGAGCTATCTCAGGGATACGTTACTCTTTGTAGGAGAGAAGTTGCTTTGTAAAATTCTAAGCTTTCAATGTACAAAACACACTCAACTTCTCTCCCATCTGAACCTATTTATACACAAGTATAAAGAGTAAAAGTGATTAAAAATAATACAAGTTGTTGAAGCAAGCGTGTCTGACAATTACAACAGTAATTGTCATTTCCAAGAACCAATAAGAATGGGCTAAAAGTCTTTAGGAGTGGTTTGATCTGACACTCCATGACTTTTAGCCGTCTTAGGGAAGGTTTCTTCCTAACAAGATAAGATTTGATCTTATCTTAAACTCTTCCCAAATCTTCCCACCTTTCTTTCAGGCTTTAGGTTCTTCAGTACACGCCTTCATTTATTAATCACAATTGTCGTTGAGGAGACTGGGGTTCAGTGAGTTCTTGTCCAACACTTACTGAACCATCATCTTCTTCTTTGGCTTAAGTCATACTCAGGGAGTACCGCCTTCCTGAGTAGTGAATCCTTCTTCTTGAATTCGCCTTAAGCATCCTGAAGATGACTCACTGAGAGACTGTTCTCTCAGTGACTTGAATTGTTCTCGGTTTAAGTTAACACTTAGTTAATTTGTGTTCAAATCTTGTTTTAAGTATTCTTGGGTACTGACGGACCCAACAATCTCCCCCTATTTGAATATAAATTATTCCTAAGTGTTTTGATCAGTAATGAGTAAGCTAATGACTTCTACTCATACTGAATGTACTAGAATGTAAATAAGGACACTGAAATAATAAAAACATCATCTTATTAATATCATTACAAGTCCTATCAAAACTAAGTAAAAAAGGTGGTGGTGGTAGTCAGGCAGATTCATCAGTTCAACTTAATCCCAAGGGCTTCAAGCTTAGGCTTCTTTGACTGCAGTTCTTGTTGGTCAGGGTGCTCTCGGATTTTCCTTTTCAGATCTTGACAAAACCTCAAATTTTCAGGAGTTTTGAGTGGGGAGGCCATCATTAGAAAGCCAATCATGGCTTTGATCCCTGATAGATCAATATCACTCCATCTCTGAAAGGCTTGGTCACCGAACTCATCAATGAAGAACATACCTCTCTCAGGTTGTTCAATGACCACATTGTTCCTGAATGGAACACCTTCAGGGAGAGCCTTATTACAGTCAAGACCAGGAACCTTGATCTCAGGCTCAGCTTCAATCTTCTTTCTCTTTCTTGAAGAAGACTAAGAAGGGGCAGACTGTTCAGCTGAAGCAGGAAGAAGAGATGGAATACCAAGTTCCTGAGGTGCTGCTGCTAATCTTTCATACCTCAGGCTCAGGGACTTCAACAGACCAGGGACCACAACATTTGATTTTTTCGCTAATATTGGACCCAACTCATCCAATTCAGTGATCCCGAAGTCAGCGAATCTGAAGGGGGTATGAACATCAAATTTTCTCATGTCAGCACCTCTGTAGACAGTAACAGTGGCAGGCGTGGTGTTTCGATGAATCTTGACATCAGTGATTGGTTCTGGTTTCAACCTGTTTGTCATGATCCACTGATATCTCTTAATCCTGATTTGCCTGATCTCTTCAGTCCTTTTCATTCTTTCTTCCTTTCTTTGCCTGAGGGCAGCCATTTCAGCATTCTGAGCTTCCACAAAGCTCTTGCCACCTTTCCTTTTAGCAAGGTCTTTTGCCTCAATCCCAATCTTCTCAGCCTCTTCTCTTGCAACCTGAATGAGAGCAAGCTTGTTCTGCCTTTCATCTTCAGCAGCTTTCTTTGTTGCCTCCTCTTTCTCTATGTGAGCTTGAATTTCAGCATGAGTGAGAAGTTCCATTACCCCATTGATTTCATAAGGAACCCTGACTGGTTCATCAGGGTCTGGCCTTATTTCCTTGGAGGCAGGCACCAAGATTGTGGGCTTAGGCTCAGTGGTTGTGAGAATGCCCTTGCCTTTGTCTTGGTGGGATGAAGATGTGGTGGCTTCAGGATTCTCCCCCTCAGTGTGAGAGGGAGGTTTTTCTTGTTCAGGTTGTGGAGATTCTTCAGTGACATTCTCCCCCTCAACTGTTGCTTGACCCATAGTGAGAGCAAGAGTTGGTGTGCTCACTGAAGTTGAGGGAGCTTGACCTTTGAAGGCCTGATAGATCTCAGTCATCATGGACTTGATGTCTGAGGTGTCCTCCTGAAGAGTTGAAACCTTAGTCTCAAGAGAAGCCTGAGAAGCCTCTAATGCAGTCATCCTTGGCCCAAGATTCCAAGCCATAGAGGAAGAAGATGATGCCAAAGAAGCCATGTGGGACTCCATAAGACCCAGGGAAGATCGGATGGAGTCCACTGAAGAGTTGAGTCCCTGAAGATTTGAGGATCTCAGCACAGTTACAAGCTCAGTCAACTGAGAAGTTTGTTGCTGGTAAGTTTCTGAAGCATGAAGAACTTTTTTGTTTAGCTCAGGGTCATCTTTCACTGACTCTTGAATAGTGTCAACGCTCTTTTGTAAATTGGTGAGAGACTCGTTGAATAGTTTTAAATTGGAATCAAGATTCGTCAGGGAGAAGGAGATAGATGACATGTGCTCATTTTCATCATCATGATGGGCTTCCACTGATTCCTTCAGGTTTACATAATGAATAGCGGCTTCAGTGTGCTGGTCAAACATTTCTTCAATCAGACCTTGGAAGAGAGCCTTGTTGGTTTTGAGCAGGAACTTGACCAATTGTCTCTCAGTGAGAGGAAGAGTGTTGTCATACTTGGTGAGGATGTTGTCAGTATCCGAAGAACCAGCAGCTTGAGATTCTGATTCTTCACTTGGATGTGGAGATGACTGATGTGAATGTTTAGGTTGTTCAGAGTGTTAAGATTGTTCATCAGTTTCCATATCCTCACCCGCCTCAAAAATTTCCTCATCACTCTCTTCCTTGAGCTCATCATCAGACTCAAGAAGAGCCTGAAAGTCCACCATGGACTCAATACCCAAAAATTGAACCGGCTCCTCTTCATAAGAAGACTCGCCTTTGTTTTGGCAAGGTCCTGACCCCGTTGTCATAATAACTGAGTGGGTTTGCTCAGCCTGACTAGCCATAATAACTGGGGTAATACCAGCCTGGCTTTTGGGGGCAGTTCCTGAGTGAATGGATCCGCCTGAGGGGGTGATGGGTTCTATATCAGCGGGTTGTTTCTTTCCCTCTGAGTCTTTGTCCCCCTTAGCGCCTTCAACTACTGATGGGTGTTTTCCAGTAGTATCACTAGGCACTGATTGTGATGATTGATGGACCCTCTTCCCATCAGGATTGTACTGTCCTTTTGGGGATTTAGGATCCTTAACTCCCTGAGATCCTGAGTGTGATTGATCAGGAACGTTAGCAGGATGTGATTGTTTGCGGGTCCTCTTCCCAGTAAGATAGTGCTGTCCTACTGAGGATTTAGGACCCTTTTCTCCCTCAGGCCCTGATTGTGATTTATCAGTTCCTTCATCGGGATGTGAGAGGTTGTGGGTCCCCTTCTCAGTGGAGTAGTGCTGCCCCACCAAGGATTTAGAACCCTTTTCTCCCTCAGGAACTGATTGTGATTTGTCAGTTCCTTCATGGGGATGTGAAATGGTGAATGTTCTTGATCCCTCAGACTTGTGTATGTCAGTGGGAACATGTGGAAAGGGTTTGCCCGAGGACACTGAGGATGATTTCTCAGTGCCCTCCGTTGGCCTTTGTTTTGTGGTCAGGGGGGTCTCTGTAGTGGGTGTCTCAGAGGTCTGGGCCACATTCAACCTTTTTTTAAGGTTTAGTTGGTTTTTGGCATCAGTCTCTGTGGCGAGTGGTTTGGGTTTAACCACCTTACTGGACTGAACCTTCTTTGTCTTCTTCACCTTCTTTGTAGGTGAAGGTACTGGAGAAACAACGTTCTCCCCCTGAATCACCTCCATCATATAGGTGGTCAAGGCAATGGGTGTTACCTCAGGGATGCCACTAGAAAAATTGGTCTTATGCAAGACGTCAGGCTTTGTGCCTTCGACGTTAGACCTTTCATAGTCAGAACCAAGAAGGTCCTAAAGCACACAGGAAATAAACCTAGGGTAAGACAAATGTTTTTGCCTAGATTTTCCTGAGAGCTTGGCAACGAGGTATCGGAAGATTATTCCTCCGATATCAATCTTTGTACCCTCCAGGAGGCTGAACAACATCAATTGTTGTGATGAGTTCAATTGCTCCATTGAGGATTTATTCCCCCCAAGGACCTGAATGACAAATGTCATCAGGATCCTCCAGACTGGATGGAACCAGGTTTTGACTAGTGGAGCCTTCTCCAATAATGCTCCAGCAGACTGATCAGGACGTCTGAGGTCATGAGGTCCTAGAAGGATTAATTCATTCTTGACCTATTGATCAGTGGGATTGGGCTCAAAAGCCTCAGCAAAATCAAGACCTATGGCCTTGATGAAGGTGTTGTAATCCAGGGAAAGGGGTCTTTTCCCATTCATCACTGTGAATGTGATGATGGATTCTTTGGTGTCTTTTGGGCTAGTAGCCACAACAGTACACCAGAATTCCCTTAGGTAGTCATGGTAGATGACTGAGGGGGTCTTGGTAAATGCCTTTGCAAGAAAACAGTTTTGAAGATATTTCATAACGTTCTTGTAGGCTGGGAACTTTTGTGGATAGGAAAAGTTTCCCACCACATTGTTCTTGGTGAGGTCTACACCCTCCAATGTGAAATCCACATTAGGGGCATATGTCACAGCTTTAGAAGAAGCCATATTTGTTGGTAAGTCTGGTAACAAAGATGGTTTGGGATTTCTTAAAGCTAAGAACACACACTATTAGTTTTGAGAGAAAAAAATGGGCAGAATTTGCTTAAAATTTCTAATAGAAGTGCGTGTGTTCTTTTTGGTTGGGGTATTTATAAGGAAGTGAAGTGGAGGGTACTTTAGGCATTAAGCGGATTTAATTTATTCAAAAAGAATTATTGGAAACTGTTTTGAATAAAATGTTTTGGGATCCGCATTTAATGCCAACACTCCACTTTTCCCTGATTTGGCGCAACAGTCAAGGTGAACAGTTGAGCAGTTCTGCAAAAGTGTAATTTACAGAGATGAGTCATCACATATCTGTAATGTGATTGGAGAGGCATTTAATGCCAAGTGGGAATGTGGTGGCCCAGAGGTGGAAGCCAGAAAGGCAAAAAGAACAAATATTCTTAAATTAAATATGAGTTCAGTTACCAACCTCGGACATTTACTAACTAGATACTTAGAGCATTTAAGTCAGTATTTAATGTCTCTTGAGGACCCTGAATGACTTGTCATTCAGTGAACCTGATTGTCAGGACTTGGGTTTAGTCACTGATGGTTCTTGTGATCAGGAATTTGGGTCTAATTCCTGAGGTTCAGGGTTCAGGAACTTGGGTTTAGTTCCTGAAGTTCAGTGACCTTTCTCACTGAAGAACACATTGAGTCAGGGATTCAGAATTTACACATATTTGGATGGAGTCAATCAGGGGACTGATTCTCAATATCCAACATTCCTAGTTCAGCTTTCAGTCTGGTGAAAGTTGGTTCATCCAATGGTTTGGTGAATATATCAGCTAGCTGATATTCAGTAGGAATGAAGTGTAATTCTATGTCACCATTCATGACATGGTCCCTGATGAAGTGATATCTTATATCAATGTGTTTTGTTCTCTGATGAAGAACAGGGTTATTTGAGATGGCAATTGCACTTGTGTTATCACAAAAGATGGGAACCATCTTGTACTGAATTCCATAGTCACTGAGTTGACTTTTCATCCAGAGTACATTTGCACAACAACTTGCTGCTGCAACATATTCAGCTTCAGCTGAGGACATGGCAACTGATTGTTGCTTCTTAGCACTCCAACAGACTAGTTTACCACCAAGAATTTGGCAAGAGCCTGAGGTGCTTTTTCTGTCCATGTTGCATCCACCATAGTCAGAATCTGAGTATCCTTTAAGATCAAGGCCTGAACATTTTGGATAATATAATCCAAGGTTTGGAGTACCTTTCAGGTACTTGAATATCCTTTTCACAGCAGTTATTTGAGTCTCTCTTGGGTCAGATTGATATCTGGCACATAGGCAGACTGAGAATTGGATATCAGGCCTTGATGCAAGTAAATACATCATTGATCCTATCATTCCTCTAAAGAGAGTTTGATTCACTGGTTTTCCAGTAAGATCAGGACCAAGGTTGTTTGGGGGTACCATAGGAGTCTTGACTAAGGCACAGTCACCGAGCTCATACTTCTTCAGTAGGCTTCTGACATACTTCTCTTGACTGATAGAGGTACCTTTATCAGTCTGCTTGATTTGTAGACCAAGGAAGTAAGTCAGTTCTCCCATCATGCTCATTTCAAATTTCTTTGCCATTAGTTTTTCAAACTGTTTGCAAAGTTTATAATTTGTTGAGCCAAAGATGATGTCATCAACATACACTTGTACAAGTATGACATCATTGTTTGTCTTGTAGATAAACAATGTGTTGTCTATCTTGCCTCTGACAAATTTATTTTGGATAAGGAAGGCTGAAAGAGTCTCATACCATGCCCTGGGAGCTTGTTTCAGTCCATAAAGGGCTTTGTTAAGCTTGCAGACATGGTCAGAAAACTCATGGCTTTCAAATCCAGGAGGTTGCTGAACATAAACTTCTTCTTTCAGTGAACCATTTAAGAATGCACTTTTAACATCCATTTGGTACACCTTGAAGTTCATGTATGTAGCAAAAGCAAGGAAGATCCTGATGGCTTCCATCCTTGCTACTGGTGCAAATGTTTCTTCATAGTCAATGCCTTCTTGTTGATTATAGCCTTTGGCTACAAGTCTGGCTTTATTTTTAATGACTATGCCATTTTCATCAGATTTGTTTTTAAATACCCATTTCATGCCAATGACTGAAAAATCTTCAGGACATTTGACCAAGGTCATTACCTTGTTTCTGTCAAATTGTTCCAGTTCATCATTCATGGCTTGAACCCAACTTGGATGTTTTAGTGCTTCCTTAACACTTTTGGGTTCAATTGTGGAAATGAAGTCCACAAATAGGCATTCATTGGCTGAGGCTCCTCTCAGTTCAGCAGCCATGCTTCTTGTGAGCATGCCTTCAGTAGGCTCACCAATTATATTGACAAGTTCTATATCCTGAGACCTAGTCCAACTGTCCTGAGGTCTTGAAAAATGATTAGAACTTGTAGAGGCCTGATGGGTAGGATCAGGATTAGACACATGATGTTCTTCTGCATCTTGAGTGTCTGAGTGGTTTGACTCATCACTGAGATTGTTTAGTACCTGAGCACTTTGTACTGACTGAATGAATTCATCAGTACTTTGTGCTTCAATAAACTCAGTGATGGTTGGGTAAGGAAGGTTGTGGGGAATGATGTAATAGGAGATGTCAGCATTTGCATGGTACTGAGTGGAAGGACCATTATCAGGATGATGTTCATCAGGAGGGTATCTTGATGATTCATCAATACCTATCTCTTCCACTGAGTTGTTAGAGACACTGATTGCATCAGTGCTCTCATCAAAGGTAACATGAAATGTTTCCTCAGCATGCTGTCTCCTAGTATTGAACACCCTGAAGGCTTTTGAGACTAGGGAGTATCCTAGAAAGTATCCATCATCAGCTTTGGCATCAAATTTTCCTAAGTGATCCTTGTTATTATGAATAAACACAGGACACCCAAAGACATGAAAGTAGCTGATGTCAGGGATTCTTCCCTTGAATAACTCATAAGGAGTTTTGCTATGTCTCTTGACAATGATGGATCTGTTTTGTGTGTAACAGGCAGTCTTTACTGCTTCAGTCCAAAAGTGTTTGGAAAGGACTGATCCATTTAGCATTGTCCTAGCTGCTTCAATGAGTGTTCTATTTTTCCTTTCAGCCACCCCATTTTATTCAGGTGTGTAGGGTGAAGAAAAATTTTGTGAAATGCCTTTCTCATCACATAAACATTCAAGTTCATAATTTTTGAACTCTGTTCCATTGTCAGTCCTAATCTGTTTGACTTTGATGTCATTCTGATTTACAATGTTCCTGACAAAGGACATAATAGTTTCAGCTGCCTGACTCTTTTTGATCAGGAAGTATGCCCAAGTGTATCTTGAGTACTCATCCACAATGACCAGAGTATACTTCTCATGGTTAATAGATCTAGGACTGATTGGTCCAAATAGATCCATATGAAGAAGATGTAGGCAATTCCTTATGGAAAAGTTGGTTTTGGTTTTAAAGGATGCTCTATGATGTTTACCTTTTTCACAAGCTGAGCATGGTTTATCCTTTGAAAACACAAGAGATGGTAAGCCAAGGACCTTGTTTTGTTTTACAAGGTTGTTTATGTTTTTGAAGTTCAGGTGGGAGAGTCTCTTATGCCAAAGCCATTTGAGTGTATCAGTGGCCTTAGTAAAGAGACAAGTTCCATTCTGAGTTAGACTGGACATGTCTAACACATAAACATCATGTCTTCTTGGAGCAATAAGGACAAATTCTTTATTAGCATTGAAGATGATTCCTTGCTTATCATCAAACTGAACTATGTATTTTGCATCACATAGTTGACTGACACTTATCAAATTGTATTTTAGACCATTTACATAAGCTATCCTAGTAAAGACTATACCATTGCAGTTTACTGAACCATAACCTTCAGTGAGACATGATGAGTTATCAGCAAATATCACTTTGGGTCCTGATTCACCCACATACTTGTGCATATACTCTTTCACACCAGTCATGCTCCTTGAACATCCACTATCAAGATGCCAAACAGGATCCC
This sequence comes from Artemisia tridentata subsp. tridentata, assembly GCA_021014915.2. Classification (NCBI taxonomy): domain Eukaryota; kingdom Viridiplantae; phylum Streptophyta; class Magnoliopsida; order Asterales; family Asteraceae; genus Artemisia; species Artemisia tridentata. The sequence continues at coordinate 276,537,291 of CP139509.1, forward strand.
TGGCATGTTTCTGCACAAATAGTAAACTGGGTCAGTTCTTTCTAGGACTCCACTTCTTGGAGGGTTTAGCTTTGAGGGTCTTATTAACATTTTCAAGTGATTTATGGTCAGTGGTGGAGTGGACTGAGCTACCACATATTATGCATTTGATTGCTGATGTAGACTCAGTGAACTGAGAGGCTGACTTTGTCATACCTCTACTGGCCTGAATGGCCTTACCACGTCCTGAGGTGTTATGAGTGGAACTTCCACTATTTTCACAACAATTGTCAATTTGACAATCCTTAGGATGGTGGTCATTGAACCCACAGTAAGGGCAAGGTGCAAAAGGCTTTGCCTTTTGTTTCTGTTTAGAATCAGAAGGATAGTTTAAAGACTGAGCTTTAAGACTTGCCATGTTTGATGTGACTGAATGTGTTTTGTGATCAGAGGTCCTGTGATCATCCTTTTTGCAAACCATGCAATAAAGAATTCTATAGCAATCATCAGTGATATGATTGGTATAGTTACACAATTCACATCTTTTCAGGGGTTTTGTGGGTTTGGGTTTGGTCTTTGAGGAAGCTGGTTTTTGTTCCTTCTTGGATTGAGAAGGTTTCTCAGAAGATGCAATCTTCTCTCCCAGCTTCCTGACCATTTCAGCCAACTGATCAAATTTTGAATCAGGGCTTTGGGTTGTTACTTCTGAAGGGACTGAAGTTGATGAGTCATCAGTATTTACTGAGACTTCAAGGGTTGGTCTCTTCAGGATGGTTTTTCCCTTTCCTGATCTCTCCTTTGGAGAGTGTGGTGAGAAGACCATTGGTGGGAGGCCTAAGTTTGGTGCAGCACCCTGAAGGGTATTCAGTGGAGGAAGTGGTGGGTATGATTCTGATTCAGACTCATTCACATACTCAGTATTACTGAGTTGTTCAGTGAGTTCAAGCTTACTGAGTTGTTCAGTAAGTCCAAGCATATTTTTCAAGGCCTGACTTTCAGGAAGCAAGATCTTTCCAGTCTCAAAGTTTGGTAACTTACTGACTAGGTTGTCCCTGACAATCCAGTCATTAGATTTGGGAAGCATTTCTTGCTCAAAAGATATGCCAGCTGGAACAAAGGTTAGTTCACTGTGACTCACATTGGGATCAACCATAAGAGGGTCAATTCCAATGGTTTTCTGAGAGATTAATCCCACAGTGTCAAAAACCTTGGGGTTCTTCTTGGTCCAGCTTTGGATGACAGCCTTTTCTTTGTTAAGTTCAGTTTTTAGGGCTTGGTTTTGTTTCAAAATTTCAGTGTTCTGAATTTGTAGAGTTATTGTTTCTAGTTTGGCTTGTGATCCGTGCTAAAACGTATATATAAATATTATGCAATGACGGATACACGTGAATAAATACAAATCACCCCTTTGTGAAAAAGGATACTTGCAAAAACTCACGTTTGTGTGTAGTGTGAAACCAGGTAAGTGATTACCCGGATCGTTTCCCAACGAGGTGTGAATTGGCAAATTGTTTAAGTTTTGGAATTAGAGTGACTGATGATAAGATATGAGATTTTGATTTTAATTCTAATTTAAATAATGAGAAACAAATATACAAAGGAAAATTAAAACACAAGTTAAATAAACTAAAAACGCGTTACGGGAATTCTAAAACGGGACTAAAAAGTGAAATATTAGAAAACTAATCCTACAAGTGTAAAATTATTTTTCTTAAATCCTAAATAATAAAAGAAAATTTTAGAAAAAAGATTTATATTTTTCTGATTTTTATATTTTTTATTATGAATTAAAAACTATTTTAAACTAATTAAAAGGATTAAAAATAGTAAATGACTTAGAAAAAATCTGAAAAATTCAGGTTAAGTCTAAAATAATATTCTAAGTCTAGGAAAAATAAAATTATAAGTTATCTAAACCCTAATAAGCAGTTGGGCTAATAAGCAGTTTGGGAATAAGCCCAAAAATAAGCTAAAAAGCTCAAAAATTTACCAAAGGTTCAGGACTAGTTCAATACACTAAAAGAGGCTTAAAACAACTTAAATAAAACAGCTAAACTCACAGAATAAGAAAATTAAGCAATTGAGCAGTTCACAAATTATGCAGAAAAAGCAGAAAAATGGCCAACTTGCAGAGCAATTTTAAGCACTCAATAAGCTGATACGTAGAAACTTTATGGGGGCAAAAGCTTGCTAGCAATACAGGCTACACAAAAATACCAAAAGCCCCAATTTTAACAATTTAATTGAACTCCAATTAAACCCTAGACCAGGTGGTGTTTATCAACTGAGATTTGTGCATGCTCAGGGCAGGGAAATGGGGAAATTTGCAGACCAAATTTAAGCTTTTAAATAAGCTATGAAGTGGAATCCAAGCTTGGAATCTAAAAGCTAGCTAGGTGAACTACTTGCAAACCAAAAATCAGGGTCTCAGCTTAATGGAATAAGCTAATGACAAGCTGAGAAGAAGGGCCATTAGGGGTTAGATCTGCTCAGTATATACTGAGTCTGCTTAAGCAGACTTGGTGTGCAGACCAATCCAACTCTATTAACTATTCTAATTGGACTTAGATGACCACAGAAATGCCAAAGTTAAGGCACAAATGAGCTTATTGCTTTTAATGGCTTATTTGGACTTTTTAAGGTCTGATTCTACCACAGGACACTCAAAACTATGAAATCATTCTAATTTGCTAAAGTGAACTTAAAAACAGCTTATTATGACTTATTTAAGCTAGGTTGAATTTGACTAAATGGCAAAGGAACAGTAACAAGCTATTTAGACCAATTTAAGCTATGAACCAAACACCCCTTATTAAGGGTCTGTTGTGATTTTTCACTAGCACAGGCTAGTTTAACTTATAATTTCTGGTTTTTACTTATTAACTAACTTAGTTTAACTCTATTAAGTAACTTTTAAAACAGAAATAAGCAGTTTAACAGGCTATGCTATATTTGGCTAATTTTGGCTTTTTATAAGTTTTTTAAGCAAAATAAAGACAAAGTCTAATCAAGACTTATAAAACTGATGAAATATGTTTAAAAACTAATAATAAGCAATAAATATTGAAAATAAGCTATAAATAAGCTATTCTACAGTACTATAGAAAATTAAGTAAAAATTAAGAAAAAGCTTAAAACTTGCTGAGGCTTATGAAACAGAAAGAACAAGATCAGAACAATCCTAGCTTGTCAAAAACAAGCTAGAAACCCAGAAAAAGCCTTCCTGAATAGCTTTTCTCTTCTGAACAGCTTATTGTGAGCTAGCTTTGACTTTCGTTGACTTTCTCCATTTCTTAAATTAAGAACAGGTTATAACTAATATAAACCTACAACAAGCTATGATAAGCTTGTATAAGCTTATAGCAAGGGTGTGGAGGCTTGTGATTATATCTGAATGGATTTTGAGATTATTAAGCTTAACAGACAACTTGAAAATTGATAATAACTGAATATGATTAAAAGATTGCTTGAAATTATAACAATAACACTGAAAATTACTTGAATTAATAACTGGAATTCGAAAATTATAAGATTACAACTATTGAATATGAAATACGATTTATCTAAATTAACTACTTTTTTCAATAGGCTTACAAACGCTTCTATTTATACTGATCTAAAGTGGGATTAACTCCTTATCTTCCTCTGATCATATCTTGGCCTTTGGATCCTTCTGACATTATCTCAATCGTTGAAATGGATTTTTGGCGGGAAAAGTGAGATAGTGGAAAAATCCACTATCTCTGATAACTCGAAATGATGAAGAAGCAATTAATGCCTTTTGGCATGTTAGGTAGAGTGTTTGAGGAGGAGGGGGTGGTGTGTCAGGATAAGGCGGAGGGAATTGGTGGTATCTGGTATGGTTTTGGCGGGGTTGATGGTTTAGGAGAAAGGTTTGACTGAGTCAAACCGGTATAAGCTAAGGGTGGGGTTGGGCTTTTTTATAAATTGGGCTTGGGTTTATTTCAGTGGGTTGGGTTTGATTTGGACTTTAGTTTTAACCTTAGGGACCAATGTTGTAAATGCTGAAAATCCAAGGACCAACTTTGCCAAAAATGAAAATTATTTCCAGGGACCATTAGTGAACATGTTTGATTTCCCAAGGACTCATGTTGACTTATCTTCCAAATTAAACCTTCAGGGACTAATTCTGCCAATTTATGAAACTTCAGGGACTGAAACTGTCAATTTTGTAAACTTAGCTCGTTTTTCACCTGTTTTCAATCCTTTTGCACTTGTAACATATAAAAACACATTCCAAGGATATTTTTCGTATTTTGAAGCATTTCTGGCTGTTTTTAAATATTTTTGCAGTTCAGATGGGACAAAAAGGATGAGTATTTACACACTCATCAATCCCCCACACTAAACTATTGCTAGTCCCTAGCAATCTTTTATGAAAATTTAATGGATTTTTCTCTTTACCAGATAGCCATTACTTCTGGAGTAGCCAATGTTTTAGTATGATACTTTGGTACATTAATAACCAAATGATTTTGAGCAAACCATCAGCTGTCAACGGATTTGATTTGTCTTTACCAAAAGCCGTTTGCTTCTGGACTAGCCAACTCTTAGATAAAATACAGTTATTATCTTGGTGAGCTGATTACCAAATATGGTTTTCCAATGCCTTTACCACAAGCCATAACCTTGCGGGCTAGCCAACTCTTCACTTATAAAGATATGGGGAGTTGAATACCATACAATTTTTGGCAAATTGTAAGCCATAAACGGATTTGAGATATCTTTACCTAGAGCCGTTTGCTCTCGGATTAGCCAGTCCTTATGTGGGTTAGACATGGTGGACTGATAACCATTTGTTGTGTTAGTGCAAAGCACTTTCACCAAATGATTTTTTTTTTTTAAAATTTTGGCCAAAACGGGGGTATTAGGGCACTAGAAGGTACTCATGTGACAAAATTCGCCAGAATTTCTCCCCCCCCCCCCCACACTTAGAATTGAATATTGCCCTCAATATTCAAAGCACCGGCTATTAGGCCGACACTTAGAACGTAAAAAGGGAATGCTACTAGCCAAGAGTGGAAACACAACAATTATTTCATCATCATTTTTTTTTTCTTTTTTTTTTTTTTTTTTTTTTTTTTTTTTTGAAATATATATATATATATACATGATGAAGCGAAAAGTGTACCGCTTTTAAGGGGTCATTTAAGCCCTAAATCTTATTTATTTGATCAAATATTGCCCTAAATCGTTCCTTTTGTCATTTTAGGTACTTTTGAGGAGAAATCTGGAAAAGGAGGCATTTTGGACGTTTTTGGAGCATAAAAGTGAAGAAAACGGCAAAGTCTCAAAAATCGGCTGAAAGTTACCTTTGACGGCGTCATATTTAACCCTGGACGGCGTCATGGCTTGGCAAAAGTGGTGGATGTGAAATTTACTCATGATAAGCCAGTGAAAATTGCATGTGAATTCTGACGGTGTCACGCTTTAACCTGATCAAGGGCGTCACGGCTTAATTCAAAGAGGGACGGCGTCACGTTCAAGGTCTGACGGCGTCAAGCCTTGATAAGCCAGAACGGATTTTGGAGAGCTAAAGAGGGACGGCGTCAAGAAGGTCATCCGGGAACCCTAGAAGCGGCGAGGTGACGGCGTCACACTCCATAACGTGACGCCGTCAGATCCAAAAGTCTATATATAGTTTTCTAATTTTTTGTCATTAGTGGGGAACTTAGTGTGGAATTTTTGGGAGAAAACCCTAAGACGATTTTAGCATCTTTTTCAAGGCTTTTTGCCTTGAGATCTTCCATGTTACATTGAAGATAAGTTATCAATTAATCATTCAATATATCTATGTGTTGTTTGATTCTATCTTGTTCTTGTCTTTTGATTAACATGTTAGGCTAGATTTATCTTGTGTTTGCTTAGATCTAATGAAACCTAGCTATTGATTATTGGTTATTAGTGTGTTATTAGTTGTATTGGATGATTGTTTATCTATGTTAGGCTTAAGAAAACTGGCTAACTTCCTATTCGGTAACTTGCTTGAACGTCTTAAGAAACATGAACCAAATGCGTACTAAAGGTTTTTATGGTTGTATTTAATGCACAAGCGAATTCTAGTGATCCCATGTTAGGAGCTTCCTAGCCGGCTCGACATAGGAGTGAAGTAGGAGCTTGTAGAGTTGGGGAAGTACGTACGCCACCCCACGATTGGTATTAAGGAATACACCCGTCATCCACGCGACTAATACACACTAATCAACCGGTAAAAGATAGTTAGGGAGTAAGGAAATCTAAGTAAACACATTTCTCTACACATAAGTTTTCACCAAACTTTTTATTTTCAGTTATTTATTTTATTTGCATTCGTAGTAATTTGGGTTAGTTGACTAGCAACTAATTCCGCCCACTCTTTCAAACCCGAGATTTTACTTGCTTTCATAAAAATATAAAAACATAAAAAAAGAATCTTCCTCAACCCTTAGACCTATTAGAGTAGTCTTTCATACCTAACGAACACTATTCCCTGTGAGAACGATCAATCCCCCGTACTTACCACTACACTATACTACATCGGTCAGGTACACTGCCTGGTGGGGTTGTAAGCCTCTTGAGATCCCTCGAGAGGTAAAACCTGTTGTAAGGTTGCAAAACCACGCATCAAGTTTTTGGCGCCGCTGCCGGGGAATAGTTATTGTTTAGGTTGAATTGTTATTTCTATTAGGTCTACTCACTAGATTCCTTTCTAGTGAGATTTTTATTTTATTTTTCTAGGTTTTTCTTTAGTCTATCTTATTTCTTTGTACTTTTGTTTGTGATTCCTTCCACCCACCTCATGTGTAACATTGATCATTTGATCCCTGTTATTCGTATTTTCCGCCGTGCAAACTTTCAACTACCCGTTCCCGCCCCCATCATAGAAAACAACAACCTTTCACCCGACCACCACTTTGGTAACAATTCTGAGATGGAGGAGTCTGACCATGAGAATGACCATGTTAGTCCGTTTTACTACTCAGACTCCGATGAGGATGCCGGTAATGGAGAAGTAGTTAACGAGGAATGGGGAAAAGAGGAAATTGATCCCTTTAAGTATGTTGACCCTAGGACTAAGATCGAAAAGGATAGCCTCTTTAACATGCAATTTCCGTGTAAGATTGGTTATCATGATTTTTATGCTTATCTTAACTCATCTTTGCCTATGAACATTATCTCTCGCGCTAATTATAATAAAATCATGGTAGATGAGCTAGAATATCAAGGTGATAACATCGTTGCTAGGACTAAGCCACTACACGTATTCGTTGGAAGTTTTGTGTATTTGGTGGATTTTATGGTTATGGAGAACTTAGGAGAATTCATTGATAACAAATTAACCCAAGTCATTTTTGGAGAACCCTTCAAAAGGTTGACCAACCTTGACGAAAAACTTGTGGACGGGTTAATTACATTCTCGGATGGGGATGAAGATTTTGTTTATCAAATGCCCCGAGCACATCCTTGGTTTAAGAACTACCCCATTGAATCTTGCAATAGAATTATGCCTATCGACTTGTTAAGTGAGAATGATAAGGGGAAGGGGCTCAAATATCCACATGAGAAAAATAAGAGATATTATCATGGATGTTTGGAGCTAAATGATGAATACAAGAAAGATGAGGCAACAATTAGATGGCTCACACTCGGGTACGTGAGCATAAGCGACACTAGATAGATGGACTTTGAGTCTAGCTACAAGACTCGTTAATAAAGAAAAGCGCTTCTTGGGAGGCAACCCAATCTTTATTTCTTTGTGTGTTTATTTATTTGTTTGTTTGATTTTATTTGTTTCCATATGTGTGTTTAACTTTTATTCTTATTGATTCATGTTCAAAACTAATTTGTGAAAATGCTTTATTTTGTTTTTAACTTCGTCTTAACTACATATAAAGGTATTTTGCAAAAGGTAAGTGTAAGGGAAATCTAAATCGGTTTATTAGAACACAAATGAACATGAATCGTAATAATAATAAATTAACATACATATTAGTATTTGTTTGAGTCAAATGCTTGTATCGAGTCATAGTGATGTTTTGCAGGATTTCCAGGAAGTAAGGTAAAGGTTTTTCCAGAAATTTTCCGGAAACTTAAAATGAGAATTTTTGTCAGGTCATTTCTGACGGCGTCAGGGTTTATAACCTGACGGCGTCAGATTTAATTTTCAGAAATTTTTGAAAGTTTTGTTTTCATAAAAGTTTTTATTAAATCTCCAACTTATAATCTCCAGGAATCTGCAAAATTATCATTCCACAAGCATTATATCTTTATATATATAGATTTATCCCGCCGATGTTATGCAGGTTTTCGTGTTTGTTTTCTCAGGTTTAACAGGTTATTTTGGACAAGGAGATGTATATGGAATCAAGCTTATGGCGATGCATTAGTCATGGAGCTTCTACATTACCTTGGAAGAAGATTTAACCGTATTATTTCATTATCCACCGAGCGAATCAGGGGAGTATTTGATTTCATTCTTTTACTTTTTACTTTTACATCTTGTTATTTGAACATTGGGGACAATGTTCATCTTAAGTGTAAGGGGAGGGTAAAAGTACGATTAGAGAATACAATTACGCTTGATTTTTGTTTGTTTAATAGTTGATGTGTAATAAAACTGAGAGAAATACCTGTTAGGGCAATTTTAGTGCCAAATTTAAAATTTTTTACAACATATAGGAGTGAAACTTTGATCTTAATGAGCGTCTCACGGATAGGAGTTATATGACAAGCACAAAACCGTACAACTAAAAATTTTCCACCCCCAAATATGTGAGGTTCGCCCCTAGAATTGGTAGGAAAAGCATTTATGCTATGATGTGAGTACCGGTAGCACTTAGATTCTAGAACTTGCGTTAGGACCATTCCAAGGCCACAAGTGAGACTACATTCGTGTAGTTAGATTTACTACATGATAAGAGGCATTAGGATTAACCCATTGTTTTACACCTGTGTTTTTGTTATAATTACTTTGGCTACATTAGTCAAGTAATTCTCCTACACCCTTTGCGTTGTACTCATTTTTAGTACACGATACCCCTAGTACACCCCTCAGAGCCTATCTTTTCGTTTCGACCTTTAAGCATTTTACTTAAAGGAAGAATTTGTTACACCCCACTTAAATGTACACCCAAATCGCCTTAGCCTACCTTGTATGCACTCATTTTTAGTGCATTATTGTGACAACATTTGTTTAAACCCAAGTTAATTATCTAATTGATTACATGGTTGCTAAGTCGAGTCATATCCTTGTACATATTGTTTTGGGACGATTGGGACTCATGGGTAAAGTACTAGTATAATGGAGTAATGGGGAAGAACATCAGTTATTACCCCCATATGTGCTAAATATTTTAAAAGTACTCCAAGTGTTTTAATTATCTTAATTCGAGTCATTAGAATAGTTATTTGTAAAATTATGTAAAAGTTTAAGTGTAAGGGGGATGCAATGCCCCTATGATGTATTATTTTGGATGGTAGGGTAAAAGTGTATGAAAAAAAAAAAAAAAAAAAAAAAAAAAAAAAAAAAAAAAAAATCAAGAAAAATACAAAAAAATGAGAAAAAGAAAAATAGAAAAAACATACGGACTACCATCCCGTTTCATTTTATGTTTATTTTATGTTTTTGTTATTTTTTTTTTGTTTTTAGCTTAAGATTGAGTCGAGTCTTGGCTTAGCAACATTGTATAGTACATGTAATTGATCAAGATCTTTAACTCACCACCAGTAAAATATCCCTTATCCAACAAAACCGTGTTTTCCTTTTCCCTACACCTAACGTTATAACCCATTTAAAAGCCCTCTTTGATAGTTTATCTTAGGTGCTTACGCCTAGTGGAGGAGGTTTTCGATCCTTTCCCAAGCCTATGGTAATCTATTTGCTATGACAGGTAGTGAGAGATATTATCCGTTTTCATTTATGAGATTTATTTTGATGACACTTGAGAGATGTGAGTATCTAAACACTACTTGTGAGGTGCTAGTTTGTAATCTCCGTGCTTATTATGATTAAAGTGGAACGAATATTTGTTGTAATTACTTTTATGTTAGCGTTAAATGACCCCTAACTTGTATTTTGATTAGAATAAAAGCGCATTTGCTTGAGGACAAGCAAATCTCAAGTGTAAGGGTATTTGATGAAGCGAAAAGTGTACCGCTTTTAAGGGGTCATTTAAGCCCTAAATCGTATTTATTTGATCAAATATTGCCCTAAATCGTTCCTTTTGTCATTTTAGGTACTTTTGAGGAGAAATCTGGAAAAGGAGGCATTTTGGACGTTTTTGGAGCATAAAAGTGAAGAAAACGGCAAAGTCTCAAAAATCGGCTGAAAGTTACCTTTGACGGCGTCATATTTAACCTTGGACGGCGTCATGACTTGGCAAAAGTGGTGGATGTGAAATTTACTCATGATAAGCCAGTGAAAATTGCATGTGAATTCTGACGGCGTCACGCTTTAACCTGATCATGGGCGTCACGGCTTAATTCAAAGAGGGACGGCGTCACGTTCAAGGTCTGACGGCGTCAAGCCTTGATAAGCCAGAATGGATTTTGGAGAGCTAAAGAGGGACGGCGTCAAGAAGGTCATCTGGGAACCCTAGAAGCGGCGAGGTGACGGCGTCACACTCCATAACGTGACGCCGTCAGATCCAAAAGTCTATATATAGTTTTCTAATTTTTTGTCATTAGTGGGGAACTTAGTGTGGAATTTTTGGGAGAAAACCCTAAGACGATTTTAGCATCTTTTTCAAGGCTTTTTGCCTTGAGATCTTCCATGTTACATTGAAGATAAGTTATCAATTAATCATTCAATATGTCTATGTGTTGTTTGATTCTATCTTGTTCTTGTCTTTTGATTAACATGTTAGGCTAGATTTATCTTGTGTTTGCTTAGATCTAATGAAACCTAGCTATTGATTATTGGTTATTAGTGTGTTATTAGTTGTATTGGATGATTGTTTATCTATGTTAGGCTTAAGAAAACTGGCTAACTTCCTATTCGGTAACTTGCTTGAACGTCTTAAGAAACATGAACCAAATGCGTACTAAAGGTTTTTATGGTTGTATTTAATGCACAAGCGAATTCTAGTGATCCTATGTTAGGAGCTTCCTAGCCGGCTCGACATAGGAGTGAAGTAGGAGCTTGTAGAGTTGGGGAAGTACGTACGCCACCCCACGATTGGTATTAAGGAATACACCCGTCATCCACGCGACTAATACACACTAATCAACCGGTAAAAGATAGTTAGGGAGTAAGGAAATCTAAGTAAACACATTTCTCTACACATAAGTTTTCACCAAACTTTTTATTTTCAGTTATTTATTTTATTTGCATTCGTAGTAATTTGGGTTAGTTGACTAGCAACTAATTCCGCCCACTCTTTCAAACCCGAGATTTTACTTGCTTTCATAAAAATATAAAAACATAAAAAAAGAATCTTCCTCAACCCTTAGACCTATTAGAGTAGTCTTTCATACCTAACGAACACTATTCCCTGTGGAGAACGATCAATCCCCCGTACTTACCACTACACTATACTACATCGGTCAGGTACACTGCCTGGTGGGGTTGTAAGCCTCTTGAGATCCCTCGAGAGGTAAAACCTGTTGTAAGGTTGCAAAACCACGCATCAATACAACAGCAGGGGCAACCCCCCCATACTTAGGTGTTAGAAAAGAGAAAGAAGTCAGAGACATGTGTGAAAACCCATGTTGTGCTAATGTTTTTGTTCACCGAGTCACTAGCTTGACTCAACCCCGAATTCATTGGTTCATGGGGAAGCAAGTGGAAGAAACCATCTCCATCGGACTTTCATTCCAAATGTTTGGATAATCAATTGAACATAAGAAAGTTCCACACCGATGAGATACCCACGGTATTTTAACAGTAGAAACTATTAGGGAAGATACCGGGGTCAAAGATAGTGTCCTCATTCCCATAGGAGAAAAGGGAAAGAGAAATCACGCAATATGTGAAGAATGGTAAAAAGGTGTGTATCACAATGGAAATCCATTCTTCATCAGTACAAGGAAAATCACCATTTGTTTGAACTTGTAGCTTAACCTTGAAGCTTGTATGGTAATTGTCAACAGAATTTCCGGGAGGGAGGGTTGGGGACGGTTCTTCGTTCAATAAATTTTCAAGAAAAAGGATGTCCCCCTCTGAATCAAGGTAAGTATCATCAATCCTTGTCGGAATTGAATCATCACTTGCAAGGAAAGCATCGACCTCATCCCAAAAGGGATCACTTCCCTCAACCGGTGTGAGAGAAGGGTAAGAAGAGAGAGTAATGGTTGGATCATCCACAGAATTAACCATTTCAACACGATAAACCGTTTCCGGAGGTGGGACAAGTGGTGTGCTCTTAGAGCTAGCAGTATTCACCACTTCCGATGTGAACTCCGATTCTTGTTCATCGTAGTCAAAGACACTCTTAACTTCTGTGGTACAACTTTCAAACCATTTGTTTGAACCAGGGGTAATTCCCCTTGCTTTGAGCTCAGCACGTTTTTGTGAAAGACTCTTAACCTCAAATCTTGAAAGTATCGACTCACTTCTTTTGGAAGCAATTTTGATATCAGATTTTTGATTAACCACAGCAACGTTGCCTTTGGTGGTTAGAGATTTAGAGTTCGCATTGATATTAAACGTGACTGCTTCGTTATCAACTCGAAGTGTTATTTCTTCGCCATAAACATCGATCAAAGCACGGCCGGTCCTTAAAAGGGATCTCCCGAGAATGAGAGGTACTCGGGGATCGCATTCAAAATCCACAACTACAAAATCGGCGGGGAAATGAAACTTTCCTACTTTGACAAAAACGTCTTCAGCAACGCCTTCAGGAGTAGTAACAGTGCGGTCCGCCAATTCAAGAGTCATCTTTGTGGGAGTAAGATCCGGGAGTGAAAGCTTTTTCCACACGGAAAGCGGCATCAGGTTAATGCTTGCACCAAGATCGGCCAAGGCGTAGCATTCAACCATCCCCGGGAAATTACAAGGGATGAGAAATTTTCCGGGGTCTCCTAGTTTTTCGGGTAACTTTTTAAGGATTACTGCCGAACAATTCTCATTTAATGGAGTCTTTGCCAATTCCAATAATTTTTCCTTATTGCTAAGGAGACTCTTGAATTGAGAAGCGAATTTTGGCATATACAACAAGGCATCAACAAAACTAATATCGAAATGTAATTTCTGGAAAATTTCCAGAAATTTCATCATTTGGTTGTTAGTTTTCTCATGGAGCCTTTGATCATTAAGCCTTGAAGGATATGGAATTGAAGGCTTAGGATTTATCTTCGGAACATCGAGTTCCGAAACTTGAATTTGGACATTTTGAGGTTGGACGTGTGCGGTACTTCGTGGGCTTGAGAAATGCACCTTGTCCGTTGTCACTTCTGTATCTCGAGTCACTTCCCTCGGTGGAGGGGGCATAGGAGTCGAGGGTCTATCAACTTTCTTACCACTTCTTGTGGTGATCGCCTTCAAATCGCCCCTCGGGTTAGCGATCGTGGTGCTAGGAAGAGTTCCTGAGCCCGAGGGTCGATCATTTAAAGACTTTTTGATCTCATTTATTTGGGTAACCAATAACCGGTTTGTCTCATATTGGGTCCTATTTGTCTCCTCTTGGGATTTTATGAATTTCTTAAGCAACTCATCCGAGGATGTCTGATTTTGGTTTTGGACATTCCATGGCTTTTGGTTGAAATTCCCCTGATTTTGACCTCGGTTTTGATTGAAATTTTGTCCTTGATTTTGAACAAAGCGATTTTGATTATTTTGATTTGGAACGGGTGGAAAACCAGGTGGTACCATAGCATTTGGTGCTTGGTAATGAGTTTCAGCATGCGGTCGGTTTTGATTGTAGTTTACTGCAGCTACAGGAGCTGGGTAAAGAGAAGCATCGGTTGCTTGACAATCGTAATACGCATGTGGGCCACCACAAGTTTCACACACTTTGTTTATGGCTTTGATTTGTTCCGGTTTATGAATTTCACTCTTCATTTCTTTCATTTCTTTCATCTCCTTCATCATGCAACGCATTGCGTCCGTTAGAAAGGCTAACTCTGATGAGTTACCGGATGAAGAAGCAGGAGTGACAGGAACATTCACTTTGTTTCGAGAAATAGGAACTTTTGATTTATTTTCACAAATTTCAATCACCTCTTTAGGTCGACGATTCAAGATATTGCCACCGGCGGCAGCGTTGAGAGAATCTTGATCGTTTCCATTCAACCCATTATAAAACGTATTGATCTGTTGTAACTCCGTGAAATCATGATGCGGGCATTTTCTTAGGAGATCTTTAAATCTGTCCCATGCCTCTCCGAAGTTTTCATCAAAACCTTGACGAAATCCAGAAATTTCATTTTTCAGATTAGTCGTCTTTGATGGAGGGAAGAAATAATTGACAAATTTCTTTACGAGATCTTCCCAAGTTTCAATGGATCGAGGGGGTTCTTTATCCAGCCAAATCCGGGCTGCCCCTTCGAGAGAAAACGGAAATAGCATCAATTTGATAACTTTTTGTGGCACATCCTTGTAATTGATTGTAGAGGTCAATTTGTTGAACCAACGGATGTGTGCATACGGATCTTCTCGTTCAAACCCGTGGAATTGGTTTGTAGAAACGAGCTGAATCAAATGCGTTTTCAGTTTAAAATGATCAGAGTCGATTGGTGGTAAAACAATGGCATCTCCGTAACCATCGGTGGGTGCTTGGAGCATCTCCGCCATTGTGCGATTGTCTGCCATATTATCAGTGGGAACAGTACGAATCTCGGGTTCGACTATTCGGGCAGCACGTCTACGATTACGTCTTCTCGGAATATCTACGAGTTCACGTAAAGGACTTGTCGACGTGGAAGAACGAGTGTGCATGCACTAAATAAAATATTTTAATTAAATCAAGATCGAAGCAAAACACAAGGAACTTAAACCTTAAATCAACCAGCGTATGGTAGCTCTCTGACTGAAAAACGCACAGAGTGGCGGAGAAGCAAAGGTGGGCAATTAATGCTCCTTAAAAACCCGCTTCTTTCAGTTCGACAATTTAATGTCAAACTATCCTTAAACCTCCGTTATAGTTTGTTTATCAATCAAAGGTGAGCCGAATTCGCAAGCGACACAAAGGCAAGTTTTTATCTTTGGTTTGGGAACTTATTATGATAATACCCAAGTTGAGGAATATTATATTAATTTTGCTTTTATCTTTTTACAATAAAACAGAAAAATGTTTTTGGGTTTTTATTATTTTTTATACGATATTATATATAAAAAAGAAAAGAAAATATTTTTGTATTTTATATGGTTTATGAAAGTGGAAACTTCTGAAAGAAGGATCTCAAGTCACTAATCGCTTAAACTTAAACGAAATTGTCGCAACACAACCTCCCCGGCAGCGGCGCCAAAATTTGATCCGTGCTAAAACGTATATATAAATATTATGCAATGACGGATACACGTGAATAAATACAAATCACCCCTTTGTGAAAAAGGATACTTGCAAAAACTCACGTTTGTGTGTAGTGTGAAACCAGGTAAGTGATTACCCGGATCGTTTCCCAACGAGGTGTGAATGGGCAAATTGTTTAAGTTTTGGAATTAGAGTGACTGATGATAAGATATGAGATTTTGATTTTAATTCTAATTTAAATAATGAGAAACAAATATACAAAGGAAAATTAAAACACAAGTTAAATAAACTAAAAACGCGTTACGGGAATTCTAAAACGGGACTAAAAAGTGAAATATTAGAAAACTAATCCTACAAGTGTAAAATTATTTTTCTTAAATCCTAAATAATAAAAGAAAATTTTAGAAAAAAGATTTATATTTTTCTGATTTTTATATTTTTTATTATGAATTAAAAACTATTTTAAACTAATTAAAAGGATTAAAAATAGTAAATGACTTAGGAAAAATCTGAAAAATTCAGGTTAAGTCTAAAATAATATTCTAAGTCTAGGAAAAATAAAATTATAAGTTATCTAAACCCTAATAAGCAGTTGGGCTAATAAGCAGTTTGGGAATAAGCCCAAAAATAAGCTAAAAAGCTCAAAAATTTACCAAAGGTTCAGGACTAGTTCAATACACTAAAAGAGGCTTAAAACAACTTAAATCAAATAGCTAAACTCACATAATAAGCAAATTAAGCAATTGAGTAGTTCACAAATTATGCAGAAAAAGCAGAAAAATGGCCAACTTGCAGAGCAATTTTAAGCACTCAATAAGCTGATATGTGGAAACTTTATGGGGGCAAAAGCTTGCTAGCAATACAGGCTACACAAAAATACCAAAATCCCCAATTTTAACAATTTAATTGAACTCCAATTAAACCCTAGATCAGGTGGTGTTTATCAACTGAGATTTGTGCAGGCTCAGGGCAGGGAAATAGGGAAATTTGCAGACCAAATTTAAGCTTTTAAATAAGCTATGAAGTGGAATCCAAGCTTGGAATCTAAAATCTAGCTAGGTGAACTACTTGCAAACCAAAAATCAGGGTCTCAGCTTAATGGAATAAGCTAATGACAAGCTGAGAAGAAGGGCCATTAGGGGTCAGATCTGCTCAGTATATACTGAGTCTGCTTAAGCAGACTTGGTGTGCAGAGGTGTGCAGACCAATCCAAATCTGTTAACTATTCTAATTGGACTTAGATGACCACAGAAATGCCAAAGTTAAGGCACAAATGAGCTTATTGCTTTTAATGGCTTATTTGGACTTTTTAAGGTCTGATTCTACCACAGGACACTCAAAACTATGAAATCATTCTAATTTGCTAAAGTGAACTTAAAAACAGCTTATTATGACTTATTTAAGCTAGGTTGAATTTGACTAAATGGCAAAGGAACAGTAACAAGCTATTTAGACCAATTTAAGCTATGAACCAAACACCCCTTATTAAGGGTCTGTTGTGATTTTTCACTAGCACAGGCTGGTTTAACTTATAATTTCTGGTTTTTACTTATTAACTAACTTAGTTTAACTCTATTAAGTAACTTTTAAAACAGAAATAAGCAGTTTAACAGGCTATGCTATATTTGGCTAATTTTGGCTTTTTATAAGTTTTTTAAGCAAAATAAAGACAAAGGCTAATCAAGACTTATAAAACCGATGAAATATGTTTAAAAACTAATAATAAGCAATAAATATTGAAAATAAGCTATAAATAAGCTATTCTACAGTACTATAGAAAATTAAGTAAAAATTAAGAAAAAGCTTACAACTTGCTGAGGCTTATGTAACAGAAAGAACAAGATCAGAACAATCCTAGCTTGTCAAAAACAAGCTAGAAACCCAGAAAAAGCCTTCCTGAATAGCTTTTCTCTTCTGAACAGCTTATTGTGAGCTAGCTTTGACTTTCGTTGACTTTCTCCATTTCTTGAATTAAGAACAGGTTATAACTAATATAAACCTACAACAAGCTATGATAAGCTTGTATAAGCTTATAGCAAGGGTGTGGAGGCTTGTGATTATATCTGAATTCATTTTGAGATTATTAAGCTTAACAGACAACTTGAAAATTGATAATAACTGAATATGATTAAAAGATTGCTTGAAATTATAACAATATCACTGAAAATTACTTGAATTAATAACTGGAATTCGAAAATTACAAGATTACAACTACTGAATATGAAATACGATTTATCTAAATTAACTACTTTTTTCAATAGGCTTACAAACGCTTCTATTTATACTGATCTAAAGTGGGATTAACTCCTTATCTTCCTGTGATCATATCTTGGACTTTGGATCCTTCTGACATCATCTCAATCGTTGAAATGGATTTTTGGCGGGAAAAGTGAGATAGTGGAAAAATCCACTATCTCTGATAACTCGAAATGATGAAGAAGCAATTAATGCCTTTTGGCATGTTAGGTAGAGTGTTTGAGGAGGAGGGGGTGGTGGGTGTCAGGATAAGGCGGTGGGAAGTGGTGGTATCTGGTATGGTTTTGGCGGGGTTGATGGTTTAGGAGAAAGGTTTGACTGAGTCAAACCGGTATAAGCTAAGGGTGGGGTTGGGCTTTTTTATAAATTGGGCTTGGGTTTATTTCAGTGGGTTGGGTTTGATTTGGACTTTAGTTTTAACCTTAGGGACCAATGTTGTAAATGCTGAAAATCCAAGGACCAACTGTGCCAAAAATCAAATCTATTTCCAGGGACCATTAGTGAACATGTTTGATTTCCCAAGGACTCATGTTGACTTATCTTCCAAATTAAACCTTCAGGGACTAATTCTGCCAATTTATGAAACTTCAGGGACTGAAACTGACAATTTTGTAAACTTAGCTCGTTTTTCACCTGTTTTCAATCCTTTTGCACTTGTAACATATAAAAACACAATCCAAGGATATTTTCCGTATTTTAAAGCATTTCTGGCTGTTTTTAAATGTTTTTGCAGTTCAGATGGGACAAAAATGATGAGTATTTACACACTCATCAGCTTGCTTTAGTACAAGCAGTTCATCTCTACATTTATTCAATTCTGACACTATGTTGTTATATTTTGAACACATGTTAAGCCTTTGTTCCTCAACAAATTTAAGATCTACACAAATATAATTCATGTAAGACTGCCAATCAGAATCATCATCCATAGAAAGTAAAGTGTTTACCTTCTTCATGGTGATGTTTACCCACTCTCCATTCCTTGCATGGCTTTTCCCAACAGTCACCTGATCACCTTCAGAGAGTGCCATCAGTGCACTCACTCTAATTTCCTCATCTGAGGAGACCTCTTCATCATCCCAGTCATAAGCTTCAGCTACTAAAACCTTATTCTTTGCCTGAACTGGTTTGGGTGTTTGAGCAGCCTGAGACAATGAGGGATTAGTTTCAAGAATTGCAAGTTTAGCCTTGGCTTTCCTATATTTTGCTTCAAAGTCCTTTTGAACCTTGTTTTGAAATTGTTGGGTCGACTGAAACATTTTAGGTTGAAACTTGCTAGTTCCTGAGGAATTATTTCCTGAAAATTTGTAAGAGGGTTATGAGGTTGTTTTAGAATAACAGTCCCTAGCAAAATGACCCTTTTTACCACAATTAAAGCATTCAGTGGTTTCATTTGCTTTTCCATTTGAAAAATTGGACTGGTTTCTTTTGATGAAACGTTTTGAACTAGCAAGGAGTGCCCTCTCTTGGAATTCCAAGTTTAGATCTTTTAGGTACTCATCACTAGTCCTTTCATCAATTTCATCCTTAGACTCATCTTGAAAGTCCTGCACAACACCATTAGTATAAAAAGCAGTTGATATGGGTGTGGAGGTTAAGGCCTTTTTGGACTCAAGAGCTTTTGAGTCAGGATATCTCCTTGAGATCAAGTTGTCCTCATAGACAAATTTCCCATAGATTTCAGGGAGCTCAAGGGTCTGAATGTGATTAGCATTCCTCAGGCCTTGTGAGAAGTTTAGCCACTTCTCAGGGAGACTGTTGACAAAGCCAACATTTGTCTCATGCTTAGATAATACTACACCATCATTT
This sequence comes from Artemisia tridentata subsp. tridentata, assembly GCA_021014915.2. Classification (NCBI taxonomy): domain Eukaryota; kingdom Viridiplantae; phylum Streptophyta; class Magnoliopsida; order Asterales; family Asteraceae; genus Artemisia; species Artemisia tridentata. The sequence continues at coordinate 276,556,745 of CP139509.1, forward strand.
GACAGTTCGTTTATCAAAGTCTTGTATCTGGTATAAGTCTGAGAGAGACTTTCAGAGTCTTTTGCCCTGAAAGTATTATACTCAAGTTTCAGGTCCATGACCCTATTTTCCTTGGTATTTGAGGGGCCCTCAAAGCTATTAACCAAGTCATCCCAAGTTTGCTTGGCTGTTAAACAGTTGATGACTGATTCCATTATATCGTCAGGAAGACAAGATATAAGGATGCTTTTAAGGCGCTGGTCTTGATTGACCACCCTCCTCTCATCAATGGTCCATTGTGCCTCAGGATTGTTTAGCCCTGCAGCAGTCTTAGGGACAAATGGGCCATCCCTGATACAGGTGATGTAGTAAGGTTCCATACCAGTTAAATAGCAAATCATACATTTTTTCCATTTGCTAAACTTTTCAGCTTCTAGTCTGGGTGCAACAGCAAAATAGCTGCCACCCTTTTTATCGACCAGCTGGGGTACATTAATATCAGCCATAGTAGGATCTTGGTTTTAAAAACCTTGAGCACTCTTGGTTAGTTTTGAAAGATTTTATAAACCAGAGGCTCTGATACCACTTGTTGTTCCCTGCACACGCTTAGAGTTAACTAGAAAGTTAATCTAATCGTGTTTATGACTAATACAATGTTATGATTAAATCTAACAGATTAATGAAACGTAAAAGTAAAAACACATAAGTATTTTTCAACGTTTAAATTCTTATTAGAAATGAATCAAAGAATCTATTACCCAAGTGTTTTGCGGAACAAAAACTTGGGATTGAATAGACAAGGTATGGTGGTGTCTCCTATCTAAACTCAAGCTTTGCTTTGAGTGGTAACAATTCGACCCACTGAGTTATCTTAGGGATACGTTACTCTTTGTAGGAGAGAAGTTGCTTTATAAAAGTCTAAGCTTTCAATGTACAAAACACACTCAACTTCTCTCCCATCTGAACCTATTTATACACAAGTATAAAGAGTAAAAGTGATTAAAAATAATACAAGTTGTTGAAGCAAACTTCTCATTTTATTATTATTTTTTTGAAAATTTCTTTTTGGAACTTGTAAATAAACTAAAAATAATAAATTTTCGTAAAAGCAAACTTTTTAGATCAAAGGAAATAAGCCAGAAAAGTTGCTTATTAGCAGACTGCTTATAAGAGTAGAATAATGCTAAGGTTTAACTGATTAAGGACTCACAAGCTTCTAAAAGCTTGTGTAATTACTGAAATAAGCTATAAATCACTAAAAGCAATCCTAAAAAGCCAAAGTAAAAAGAATAAGCAGAACTAAACAAGCAAATAAGCACAAAATCCAAAATAAGTAGATTGACCAAAACTGCATAACCAAACAGCCCTCTTAGGAACTTTTGAGCTTAAAATTAAGCACTTAGATCAAAAAGAAATTCCACAAAAACTTAAAACATATCAAGATCAGCTATCAAAGAGCTTATAAACTGAAAATCAGACCCTAAATAGCTTATATAATGCTTAAAAATAAGGTGAAAATTAGGCTTATCAGGAAAAGAATGAAACTGATGTATTATGAAATGCACAATTGATCAGGCACTTTTAAGGCACCAAAAAGTGCTTAATTCAGTAAGCATAAGTCTCAAATTTTGAAAACAACTAAAGTTCATTCACTAAAAAGCTTATAGAACAAGTTTCAGACCTTAAAGAGCTTATATAGAGCTTATTAATAAGCTTAGAAAAAGGCTATGTAGACACTGATGTCAACTGATGCAGGTTGAAAATGCAGTACTGAACTAGTTTTAATCCTACCAATAAGCTACAATTAAGCTGTGTATTGATCTAAAAACTGAAAAACAGCATTAAGCTACAAGCAAACAACTTAAAAAAGGAATTTCAAACACTATTAATTAAAATTAAGCACTAAAATGACCTACTAAAACTGCCTACTCAGAACTGATATGTTTTTTTGGTTTTAGAAATGATTGAATACTTAAAAGTGAACAAAGCTACTCAAATCATTATGAAACTTAACCAACTTAATGAAAACAACACATAACACAGATTATGACTCAAACAACTACAAAACCTAGTCTTTATTACTTATTTAACAAAATAAGCACAATCTAATAGTGTAAAACCTCAAAATTCAGAAAACCAATCTAAATCATACCAAACTACTTAGAATAGCTTTAATCAACTAAACTTCAGCTTATATGACTCAAACAAATCTAAATCAAATTGAACCAAATGGCCAAACTCATGAAAATAGCTTAAAAGCTATTTTAAAACCTTGTTCCAAACACCCCTTAAAGTGACAGTTTTGGTATTTAACACTGATTTAGCTTAAGAACTTGAACAAATTTTGAACATCAACTAATTTTAAGACTTCTTAATGACTAAAAAGCAAAAGAGAGCAGAAATTAAGCACGTATCATTAAGCTATAAGAATAAGACATATTTTTGTATTTTTATGAATATTGTGTAAAAACATAAACTAATGAGAATGAAACTAATAATGATAAAAAAAACAGTAATAATAGACAAATATAAGCAATAAAAGACAATAATAAGCAAAGAAGAACAAGCAATAAGCACTCAAAATAGCTAAAAAGGTATTAATTACGCTTACTTGGTCCTTTGTTCAAAACAAGGGCTTATGATTGCTCCTAGAGCTGATCTACAAGCTCCAGCTTGTTAAAAATAAGCTGGTATTGTCCAATAAGCCCTTCCCTTTTTGGCTTATCATCCAAGTGCTTAATGCACTTTAAGCAAAGGTAATTTTGAGTATGATGTAGAACAATTCAAATGATGACTATAGAAGCTCAAAGTAAGCTATGAATAAGCTTATTTGAGATCTCAACAGTATATTAAGTAAAGAGCTTATTAATAGCTTATTTTAGCTTATTTTCACCATATTAGAACAATTTAAATCATAAATGTAAAAGAGACAAGCAATGAAAGAAACTTAATTTTATTAATACACTTAAACTATTACAAAGCTTATAAAAAAGACAGAAATTAAGACAAAAAGCAGTAAATAAGCTATAACATAAAAAACGACTTAAAGAAAAAAGATAAAAAAGATCCCTCATGTGAGTGAAGAAGCCTTTTATTTATAGCCTCAAAATGCACCTCCTAGGGTTTGTATGATCCAATCCCAGCCATCCAATCATGATGTCGACATCATCCCTTCATCACAGCCCTCGAATTCGAATGCCACATATCATCAACTAATGGGAAAGCTTCAAACTGCCAACATGGATTGAATATGAGCTCATTATTTCTGACTTGTCAGCTTCTAGAAAAGGTAAGTACAATAGAAGCAGGGTAAATGGTGAAGGAGAAGGATGAACAGTAAAACCCGCCTTTTTCTGTTTTGACCGGGTATTAATTAGATTGACCTTCGGGTTATAAGTGGGAAAGGATGGGATCCGGGTTATAATAGTTTGGGTGGATCCGGGTTAATATAAGATCCGAATTTAATATAAAGAGTGGGTTGGGTTATGTGTTATATGTTGGGCTGGATTTATGGATTTAAATGATTGGATATTTTTATTAGTAGTAGATTTAACAAAAGTTAGTTTTGGACTAACTTTGCAAAATCTAGAGACTAACGTGTAGGGTATTCACAATGCAAGAAACACTTGTTTGTGGCTTGGTTAAGGATCGAATGACAAAGAACTAGAGAGAGAAAGTGGGAACTTCTAGAGAGAGAAAACAATGTGTATATTAGCTTGAGATAATGTGTAGGGTATTCACAATGCAAGAAACACTTGTTTGTGGCTTGGTTAAGGATCGAATGACAAAGAACTAGAGAGAGAAAGTGGGAACTTCTAGAGAGAGAAAACAATGTGTATATTAGCTTGAGATAATGTGAAGTTCCAACCCTTCCCTTGTGTGGGAAGGGGTATTTATACTTACAACATATTATGCCCCTAGCGGGCTGTAGAGTGAGCTGACAGAGGGTAAAGACCCGACCCACTCCACAATACTAATAATAATAACTAAGCTACTAATAATATTACTGATAATCCTACGAGCTATGATGTGCTAATAAGTACTCGGGGTGACCGAGTCTTCAGCTGAATATTCATATTCCTAACAATCTCCCCCTAAGGGAGGTCACCCCAGAAGTAATGTTCTGAATTTCAGCACTTCTTCTTTGGATCTTGACATCATAGCTCGTAACCATTGATTCTTCAAAATCATAGATTGTTGTGCAAACATCCATGATCTTAAGATGACTCCTCTTTTGTCTTGGATGAACTTTGAGTAATCTTTGAAAGTATCATCCCACTTGAGTCTCCAAGTCATCTTTCAGTAGTAGGTCTCCATGTGATGAAATATACTTAGAGCCGACATGCTCACACGATATGGTGTCATGATCTTCAGCATCAGAGTTAGCAGAAGCTGTGTTGAAGGTCTTTTAGGTTGATCATGACTTCTTTGATGATGATGTGGTGTGAGCATGTGGTGATGGATTGGCATCTTTTCTGCAACCAGCTACAACAGCAACCAGCTACAGCATTCCACTGCTACAACCGCCAAAAGTTCCTGCATAAGACAGTTAGCAACAAATCGACCGGTACTTACAGGTTTGGACTTCGAGATTGTTAACAGCATAGTGTGAAAACTCTCTCTAATCCTTACCAAGACCGTTCCTAATCGAAAACCCACAGAGGGCTTTTTAAGATCGAACCGTAGCACATCAACGATTAGGTGAGTCGCTGGAGATCACTCCACGACTGTAGACCGGTTGAAACCGCCGCGACCACTAAGCGTAATCCATGAGGAATTACCGAAGTGACCTGCTTTTAGGGCTGCTTGATGTTGACCCTGGCAGGAATTTCCATTCAATCATTGAGAATTACATTAGTAAATTCTCTCATAAATGTTCTGGCAGATTGCTAAGATCTGCGTAGGACTCATGAGTTTACAACTGGTGTCCTTAATGTTGAACAACCAGTGTAGAAATAATTCGTGTCCCTATGAGATCTTATTATGCATCTCGTGGCTCCAGACTCGATAGTGCGATTTGATTTAGTGAGCGGAGGCTGGAGAGGACTGCCACCTTTTCAATATCATCTAACTCGGAGTGAGAGAGATGATAGAAATGTATTGAACTCCGTGACAATTGAAACAAGAGTCCTTTGAGGGACCTTGAGTGGCTAGGGAGGGTTGTGCAGCGTATCACTGGGTCCATGATACTTTGTCTTCAATGCCAGCAATCAACTAAGTGATTCTGACAACATATGTATTGACCCGGTTTCTGCCTAAGTTTTAAGGAGGGCTATTTCTTTTCACCCTTTCTCTTTACAATTCTTTTTCATTCTTCAACCCCTTCAATGCTTACCGAGACTTCATAACTAACACCTTGTTGGGTTTGTTCCAGTGTTAGCTCCATCTCAGTCGGCACTATTCCCTCATTCACTTTTCTCCTTTTTAATCATACCTAAGGACTTCTACACTAACTAGTGGATTGTCCCTGGGTAGATCCCTCCGGCTCTGGCGGGATCGTGGGAACTTGTACCTAACCTTACCATCCTTATAACTCCATGCATTAATTAAAATGGTCGGTCTTTGGTATTCATCCACTATTGCCAAACCAAATCTTTGAAAAATCTCTCAAAGTGTTCATGATTCTGAAACACATTTTTGCAAACACTTGAGAGTTTTATATTTTTCAAATGCTCCCCCTCAACATGTGCTCGGTTGATTGTTTTATAAATTTGCACATGTTAGGTAGAGCTCGCACTTTTTGAATTGATCCACTTTCAGTGAACATGACCGATTCGAGACACGCTTACATCACTAGTTAGACTAGCTTGAAATATTACCCGGCCTGGTCAAGTCCACAGAAAGTTTCTCGAAATAGTACATTCTACTCAGATACATCTTTTTCGAGACACGCTTACATCACTGGTTAGACCAGCTTGAAATTATTACCCGGCCAAGACGTATCCTTTCGATTGATGGCAATTCAAGTTTCGTCAATTCATTGGTGAAGTCTGAGCCTTGCTCACGTGAGATGCCAAATCCTTTGTTTTGTTAAAACCATTTGCTCCCCCTCAATATGTGCATCGATATTAAGAAAGATTTTCGCACATATGGAAGAGCTTGCGTTTATGACCAAAACATTTTGCTCCCCCTCAATATGTACCTTGATATGCAAAATGGTTTAGCACATACGGGAGAGCTTACATTAATTTCCAAAACATCACATTTTATCAGAATTTCCTATTTAAATCACATTCTCTCCCTCGATCAAAAATTTCAAACCATTTGAGATTTGTGATCCCAAGTGATTTAAATTAGTTTAGAAAATTTGGGAGAAAATGTTGTCAGGTTTAAATGTATTCTGATTTTGAAGCATACTATGCTTCCCTTGAAACACCAAGAGAGTGTCACTGCTGATGTTGCACAAATTTGGCAAGGTGTCGTAAATTTGAACAAATATGCTCCCCCTCAATTAATGACCCGTTTTCCATTAAAAGAGCTGCAGTCATTCAATTGAGCGACGGGTATTTGTGAAAATTTAATTCAATTTACCACCTTGTGTAACATCAAGACTCTCTAGAAGAATCAAACAGCATAAAGAGTCTGATGAAAAGAAGACTTCTCTTCTTATGCACGACAAGATGCACTGAAACGTACATCAAGTCGGGGAAACATGGATATAAAGTAATCCATGCCCAGGTGAACATCACCCATTTGGAGGAACAGCTGTCTTTTTGGCGACATGCTTTCCCCATTGTACAGCGCGGGTTGCAGTATGAAGTAACTGCAAGCCATTAAGACATGTTTTAACTGATTAGTATAACTTCTGCTCGAGCTTCATTTAAGGATCCGTGCCATTATTGAATGACATTTCTAGATCCGTAAATGTTATCGATAAACAGAAGACATGCCTAGGAAGGACTATTTTTGGTATTTTCTGATTTTTCGATTTTTATGGTTTTTATAGGTTTTATATTTTTGTATTTTTCTTTTTGATTTAAGATATATACAACTATGTACAAGGATATAAGAAGACAATCCTTTACTCCTCCTTTTCCTCCTGAAGACACTTGAGGGTTTCAGGAGTCATGCTTTTCATGCCAAGGCGTGGGAGAATAAACTGAAATCTTTCTCTTGGGAGGGCCTTGGTGAAGATGTCAGCTAACTGAAACTCTGTCCTCACGAAGTATAGTTCCACAATTCCTTTTTCCACCTGTTCCCTAATGAAGTGATGCCTGATGTCGATGTGTTTAGACCTGGAGTGCTGAACATTGTTACAACAAAGAGCAATGGCGCTTTTGTTGTCACAATATAGGGGAATTTTGTTGTATGAGAATCCATAGTCCGAAAGTTGTGATCGCATCCAAAGGATTTGTGCACAACAAGCGGACATGGCAATGTACTCAGCTTCAGTAGATGATATGGAAGTACTCATCTGCTTCTTAGAAGACCAACTAACCAACTTTTCCCCTAAAAACTGAGCTCCTCCTGAAGTACTTCGACGAGTGTCTTGACATCCCGCATGATCAGCATCCGCGTAAGCCGTTAACTCCATTGCAGTGTCCTTAGGATACCAGAGACCCATATGAACCGTGCCTTGAAGATATCGGAAGATCCTTTTCACTGCTTCAACATGCTTCTTGGTTGGTCTGGATTGATACCGAGCACACATACACACAGCAAACAGAAGATCTGGTCTGCTAGCCGTGATGTACATCAAAGATCCAATCATGCTTCGATACTTTGTTATATCTACTGGAATCCCTGAAGGATCTTCATCCAGCTTCGTTCTATCAACCATGGGAGTGTCAACAGGTTCACTTGAATAGAATCCAAAATTTTTCAAGATCTCGTTGGCGTATTTGGATTGATTAATGAATATGCCTCCGGGACTTTGAGAAACTTGTAATCCTAAGAAGAATGACATTTGTCCCATCATGGACATTTGGAACTTGGAATTCATCTCCTTTGAAAAACTATCACATTCACCAGGATCTGTTGAAGCAAAGATGATATCATCTACATATATCTGAACTAGTAGTAGATGGTTTCTTGACTTCCTGGTGAATAGTGTGGGATCAACAACACCCTTGGAGAATCCGTTCACTAGGAGGAACTTGGACAATGTATCGTACCATGCCCTTGGCGCCTGTTTTAACCCATAAAGAGCCTTCTTCAGGAGGTAAACATGAGTAGGGTGTTCAGCATCCACGAATCCTTCTGGTTGACTCACATAAACTTCTTCCTTTAAGTCACCATTCAAGAATGCCGTTTTGACATCCATCTGGTAGACTATCATATTACGACTAGCAGCATTTTCCAGGAAGATTCTTATAGCTTCAATTCTAGCAACCGGAGCAAACGATTCTTCAAAATCAATGCCCTCTTCTTATCTAAACCCTTTAGCAACTAGCCGTGCCTTGTTCTTTAAGACATCACCATACTCATCAAGCTTCACTTTGAAGATCCACTTTAAAGCAATGATCATTGCAAGCTCTGGAGGAGGCACTAATTCCCATACTTCAAGTCGATCAAATCCATAGATTTCATCCTGCATAGCCTGGAACCAGCAATCTTTAGTCATTGCTTCTTTGGCATCTTTTGGTTCGACTTTGGACAGTACGGAATTGAAGAAGCACCATAGTGCATCAGTGGCTAGTTGATTACGTGTGGATACTGGACGTGAGGGATTGCCTATGATGTTGTCGATTGGATGATCACTGGTCCATTTCCTGAGATGGTCGTGAGGTTGAGGGTTATGAACAGACGTAGCAGTGCTGTGTTCTTCAAGTGAGGGTGTGTCTGATGAATGTTCAGGAGCAAATATGTTTTCAAAAGGAACCTCATCAACAGGAGCAAAAGGATTAACTTCCGAAGAATGATTATTTGAAGATTCTTGCATTACTGGAGAAGATAGAGCGTTTGATGACGAAGGCGATTAACTGGCAGCTGGAGCATTGTGACTGACTGATACTGAAGCTGTAGGGCCTTCTGAACCTTGTGGGGCTGGAACCTCAGCCATAGGAAGTATAGCAGGTTCACTCGGGATGTTTCCATTCGTTGGCTCAAAGTATTCATCAAACATAGGATCGAATAACTTCTTCAACTCCTCACATGTAGGTGGCACATAAGAATCTGCAGGCGTGGAATTCTGTACAAGTCCTGAACTAATGGGTCCAGGTGACAAAAGGTTAAGATCGGGTCCAGAACTAATTTGTCCTGAAGCAGGTTGCTCACTCAGCTCATCGAACGTAACATGAATGGTTTCCATGATTTTACGGGTTCTCTTATTGTAGATTCGATACCCTCTACTATCTGGTGCGTATCCAACAAAAATACCTACATCTGCTTTAGCTCTTAACTTTCCCAAGTCTTGACTATCGTTAGTTGGATAGCAAAGTGCACCAAACACACGGAGAAAAGAGAGATCTGGTTTCTTGTTATGAATTAACTCGAAGGGAGTCTTCTCATGAACAGGATGAATTAGGGATCGGTTTTGAGTGTAACATGCTGTTGCAATAGCCTCTGCCCAGAGAAACATCGGTGCCTTTGAAAATATAAGCATAGTTCTTGCAGCTTCTACCAGAGTACGGTTCCTTCGTTCAACCACTCCGTTCTGTTGAGGAGTGCGAGGGATACTTTTCTGATGCGTGATGCCAATACTTTCATAGAAATTACGGAGTTGTTGGTTAACAAACTCAGTACCATTATCAGTGCGGATGATTCTGACAGTTTTATCGAGCCTTACTTGCAGCTGTTTTATCAGTTTAATGATAACCTCTGGAGTTTCGTCCTTGGTTCTCAAAAACTTTACCCATGTGAACCGAGAATAATCATCTACTATCACCAGAACGTACTTCTTTCCATTTATGGTTTGTATTCTCATTGGACCGCACAAGTCCATGTGGAGGGTATGAAGAACTTCCAAGTTGGTGTTGATGGTTTTAGGCTTGTGGGTTTGTTTCTTGCTTTTACCCAGTTGACATGCAGAGCAGAGATGATCTTTCTCATATTTCAGTCTGGGCATTCCTCTAACAAGATCTTTACGGGAAAGATTATTTATGGTACCGAAGTTCAAGTGGTTCAAACGACGATGCCACAACCATGATTTTGTTTTAGAGGCTTTAGAAAGCAAGCATATGGGAGAGGACTTCAACATTTCTTCAATCGATATGGTGTATAGATTGGTGCCCCGACTGCCCTTGAGGAGATCTATACCATCCAATTCTCTGACGAAACATGTATGCTTTCTAAAAGCCACTTCCAGATCTGAATCACAAAATTGACCCACAGAAAACAGATTGTGCCCTAGTCCTTCCACATAGTATACCCTTGAGATTACACTGTCACCAAACACATAATCTCCATAACCCATAATAGCACCAAAGTGGTCGTTCCCAAATCTAACTGTCCCGATAAAATTTTTCACGAAGTTCTTGAGCCGTGAGCGATCCCCAGTCATATGTTTTGAGCAGCCTGAGTCCAAATACCACAGGACGATTTGTACGACCTGCATTTGAAACCAGACAACAATGGATAACTGAAAAATGTGGATCCCCAAGTGAAATTGGGGTCCGTTTGGTCAGCACACACATATTCTGGAACTACAGATTTCACAGATGCTACTGTCTTTACTGAGGAGACAGAACTAAAGGCAGGACAAGACCTAGATGGAAGGCATTATGATTCTAAAGACAGGATTCTACCAGTTGGTCTCCATTCCTTATTCTTCACAATTTTATGCATATTCATTTTAGGTAATGATCTCTGTTTTCCTAAATTGAATTTCCTTCCAGTGGGTCTCCATTCCTTAACTTTCACAATTTTATGCTTATTCATTTTAGGTAACGTGCACTGTTTTCCTAAATTGAATTTCCTTCCAGTGGGTCTCCATTGATAGCCTATGCTAGCAAATGTTTTTCCTGTTGCTTTCCAAACTTTCTTGCATGCTTCAGTTATTCTACCATTCTTAACATGGGGTGATGCAGAAGTCATCAAGAAAGACACAACACATTCATCATGATTAGCAGAAATTAAACAATTGTCGCATGTTTTACAGATAGCATTAGAATTCGAATTAATTACAGTACTTTTGATACTAGAATCAACACGATTCATCCTACTCATTGCAAACTTATTGTTCCTAGGTTGGGCTTCTACATTCTTCAAGTGATCATTCTTAGCTGGCGCGGTCCTATCCTTTCTTGCATTTCCTCTATACCTTGACCCGCTAGCTTGGGTGTCACTTTTTACTCCTGTAGAAGCATCGAAGGTAACATTAGTTTGTTTGTCTGTCACATGCCTTCCTGATAATGATGTGTTGGGTTCTGATGTTTTTGGTGGTAGATCAAAGGCTACATGCTTGTTCTCAACAGTGGATGATGATGCAACAAATCTATCTCTATGGCTGCTAAACTTAGGAATTGAGCCTATGGCATATTCTAAGTTTTCCTGAATCCTTTTCGTGAGTTTGCAGGCATAGACAACTGCCCTATCAAGTGGCTTATCAGTCCTATCCTCTTCAACTACCTCACGAAGTGTGTCAAGGCCCTCTCTAAGATGATCTAGATATGTTTGATGGGCAAAGCTGTTATTTCTAAGCTTAAACGGAATACGCCCAACATCAACATCATACTTTTTACTATCACTAGCCTTTGGTGCATCACAATTACAAGTGGTGCATGGCATTTTACCTTTCACCCGAGCCTTAAGATTCTCAATTTCATTTGTCAAAGAGGTTATATGATCATTGTGATTGCTTCTTGTAACTTTAATGGAATCATATAACTCTTTGAAATGTTGTTTGACCTTTGAATTTTCTTCTCGATAACACTCATTTTCATAATGTAACTTATTTATGGTGTTTTGATATTGAAAATTCTGAGAATCTGAAGACGAAGGTTTATTGGTGCCATACACTTCATACTTGTTGGATTTCAATTGGGCAATTTGGGCCCTCAGCAGTCGAATCGTGTTCGTGTGAGCTTGAATTGTCTCATCTCGTTTGCTTAATTCAAAATAAGTATCAAATTCAGGAGCATCCAAGGATGTCTTGTCATTTGATATTTTATGTTTTTCATTTAAATGTTGATGTTTCAATTGCAAATTAAGATATTCAACTTCTAATTTTGAAAAACGTTTAACCATATTATCATGGTCATCATTTTGAATTTTTTCAAGCAATTTTAAATTCTCCCCCTCAAGCTCAACAACACGATTCTGGGTGACATTTAACGCAATAGCATACTCATTAAATTGACAAGCGGACAATGCAGAATCAGTAACAGTGTAAAATACATCTTGTGCAATACATTTAGCAATCAAGTTGTCGTTAGTAATGAGTATGTTTTTTCTTTCAATCTCTCGACTCTTAAGCTCTATTGCATATTCATTCACCTCATTTTCCATGTCTTTAAACACTACTTCCATTTCTTTTATTTCGACTTTAAGGGCAGTTTGCAACCCTTCAAAATGTTCTTTAAGTAGTTTAAAGAATGGCATGACCTCAGTTAAGTAACACCTTTTTGCATGTTCAAAACACCTTTCCCCCTCAGTAATGCCGGTTGGTGTGATTCTCTTCTTACATGTTTTATCAAAATCAGCAAATAATTGCCAAAGCACATATAAGCTAATAAAGGTTTTGCATTCAGTGGGAAGAGACAAAGGCACCAAATTCCTAGGTGTATTGGGAGGATACACCGTTATGGACGCAACTTTTCTAATGAGGGGGGTGTTGGCCTTAAGTTTTTCTACCTTAAGTTTTTCATTATCTTGTTTCCAAAATATCTATTCAGGTGTTAACTTCTTTTGAGGAGTAAACACAGTCAAACGATTCTCCTCATAATAATCATGGGGTTTGATTATTATTCGTCTGGCTATGCACTCGGGATCCCTCATTTTCTCATTCATTTTTTCCCTCGTTCTATCACTTATCTCATCCTCTTCATTAGTGTAGATATGCTCAGGTTGGTCATGAATAGGCAAAAGCATCACATTACCATCATATAGGGCTGGTTGAAGTACTTTCATATCCCTAAGGATGGTTGACTTAGGTTCACCTATCATGATTTTACTATACTTATCACTCAACTTTCTGTGCTTATGAATCATTTGAGCAGTTTGTATGGTTTGATTTTGTGTGTACAACTTATCTTCAAGCTTATTTTTTAACGTCTTGAGTCTAGAGAAATCATTTAAAAGAGTTGTTTCTTTTTGTTTGAATTCTTGCTTAAGTGTAGTTACACACTTTTGTGCTTCCTGTTTCTGTTTGACAGACTGTTCTAGCTGACTTTTCAAAGAACTCAACTCTAATTTTAATGTTTCTTCTCTCACTCTAGACTCTTTAATAAGTGTACTCATTTGACCTTCTAATTTCTGCTCACGATCATTAAGCTCAAACTTAGCACGCTGTTCATACATAGCCACTTGTTCTTTATAGATGTTTAGTCTAGTGATCAAGTTATCATCAGGGACAGGCAATTTGTTCTCATGGTACTCACATGCATTATCTATATTACCCGCATTATCTAAGGCACATACATTACTCATAACACAAACATCATTATTGACAAAAGATTCACCATTTGGTACATCAGGCGAGTAGTTGTGATGCAAATACTATTCATATGAAATAATATTGCTATTTTCCATGTCAACATTACTTGAGTCAGAAACATCTGCCTGATGTACTTCTTCGGGATTCTTTTGTCCCTCGACAATATTATATGTGTCATAAATTTTGAGTACCTCAGATATCACGGATGCATTAGAAGGACCAGCTTGACGGGGAGATGAGACCAGGGAAGACAAGTTAGCCATGAAGATTGTTTGAGCCGTAGGTTCATCATCTACATCAGAGTCATATGCATCACAGTCATCTGCCTTGAAGATGTTAGGATCATTAAGTGCTAGATCCTGAACAGGTTTCTCATCCACATCTTCATCAAAAGTATTTCCTCCATCTCCTGCCAAGAACAATAACTCTTCCTCATCCAATACAGCTCCATTCTCTTGAGCTTGCATTAACAGCATCTTGTCTTTGAAGTAATCTGAGTTCTGAGGACGTTTAGGTTGATTGCAGTTTCTAGCAATGTATCCAAGCCCCCCACAATTATAACACTTGATCTGTTTTCCTTGACCCTGATTGCCATTCCCTGCTCTATTCTGCACATAACCTCGACCCATGTTTCTACCAGCTCTCCCTTGCACATTCTGAACCACAATTTTCCCATCCTCCACCATTGCTAGATTGCGTGGATTGGATGAATTCCTTAACTGATTGTTGGTCTGAGGGAGTGATGCTTGAAACTGTTGAACCAGTAATGATACTTGATTGGTGAGGTTGTCAATCATTTTGTCGGTCTGAGAGCAGCCTGAGTCAAGTTGAGAACTCATAGCAGGTACTTGTGAGTGAAGTTGATGATAGCTTGGGTTGGAAGATGATTGGATTGTCGGTTGAACATTTGTCATGAACGCCAGTGGATCATTTGTAGTTGAAGGATTAAACTTTTCTCTCAGCACCCGATCGTAGACAGCATGCTTCTCATGTTGTTGCAGGTAAGCATACAGCTGTTCATAGTTGGTATCCCTTAAACCTTTGTTGAGTTTGACAGCAGTAACAAATCTGTCCCATTCAGGAGTCATGTTGTTCACAAACTTTGAGTTAAGTTGGATATTGGGCATAGTCATTCTGATCATCCTCATATCATTCACCAACTTATGAAATCTCACATAGTAGTCTGTGATATTCTCTCCTGGGTTCATTTTGAAATGCTCGAACTCATCATACAGCTGTGACTCACGATCTTCCTTTGTGAGTTCTGACCCTGCCAACAACATTTTAACGTTGTCCCACACAGCCTTGGCTTCAGTGTTGAAATTGATGAGCTTGTATACATCCTTTGGAAGACCTTGAATGACTATGTTTGAGGCTCTAATGTCGGCATCATACCTCTTCTTTTCTTCTTCATTAAGATCATTGTAGTTTCTAGGTCTGTCTATGCCCCAAGTCACAGTCCCATCTTCACCAGTTGTAACAACATCCCTGGTGGTACCCATCTGATATGGTCCATCGTCAATTGACTTAAGAATGTTAACTCCATTATCTTTTCCCAAGCAGTAAAGTCTTATCCGTTGTGCCCAAGACTCATAATCCGTCCTATCTAACATAGGTGGACGAGTGTCAGATCCTGCTGCTTGAATATCTTCTGATGATGTGTTAGATGTGGTAGCCATAGTAACTACGGGATTTTACAGATCTTGTGATTTAACCGAGAAATCGAATCTTTCGCGGGAATTTCTAAAATCACCAAGACACAAACCGCCTAGACAAATAGCACTCTTGAGGATACAAACCGCCTAGACAAACCGCGTAGACACAAACCGAGTTCACACTGCAGAGACAAACCGCGTTGATACAAACCGAGTACACACTGCAGAGACAAACCGAGTAGACACAAACCGAATACACTCCTCAGAGTCAAACCGCGTCGACACAAACCGAGTACACGCTGGAGAGACAAATCGAGTAGACACAAACCGAGTAGACTCCTCAGAGACAAACCGCGTCTACACAAACCGAGTACACGCTGGAGGGACAAATCGAGTAGGCACAAACCGAGTACACGCTGCAGGGACAAACCGTGTAGACACAAACTCCCAAGCACGTCGCTTTCACTGCCTTTTGTCTTTTTGCCTAAACTAGTAATAAAACAAACCGTATCTTCGAAGTGACACAAACCGAGTCCAAGAACTTGTCCCAAGCACACAAACCGCTGCGAAGAACACTACAACAAACACCCACGAATTACCCCAAAATCACCACACAATTCTTAGATCTGTAAATCCAAACACCAAATACCACTCTAATACTGTTCCTAAGCTAGAAAGTACAAGGTATAACAACTTCTAATCACTAAACAATGCACAAAATGAATTTTTTGTTACTTGTCAATTCGAACACAAAAACCTCAAAAACTAAACAAATCCGTGAATACCAACTCTCATGGACCTAACCATGGCTCTTGATACCAATTGTAGGGTATTCACAATGCAAGAAACACTTGTTTGAGGCTTGGTTAAGGATCGAATGACAAAGAACTAGAGAGAGAAAGTGGGAACTTCTAGAGAGAGAAAACAATGTGTATATTAGCTTGAGATAATGTGAAGTTCCAACCCTTCCCTTGTGTGGGAAGGGGTATTTATACTTACAACATATTATGCCCCTAGCGGGCTGTAGAGTGAGCTGACAGAGGGTAAAGACCCGACCCACTCCACAATACTAATAATAATAACTAAGCTACTAATAATATTACTGATAATCCTACGAGCTATGATGTGCTAATAAGTACTCGGGGTGACCGAGTCTTCAGCTGAATATTCATATTCCTAACATAACGGTGTAAAAGGTTTTGGACCATTTATGCAAATGATTTATCATTAAGGCTTTGGTTTTGAGGTTTTGGGTTTTTGATTGATAGAAACTTGTAAAATCATATCCCCGGCCTCGGCTTTTCTCATTCTTTCATTCTCGTGTTCGTTTTCGTCTGTTTTGTCTTTCTTTTTTGTCATTTTCTTATATCCTTTACCTGCACATACACAAACACAAAAAGAAGCATATATTTGGCATTTATGGCCGGTTTTTGGTTATTTAAGTCCGTTTTTGATAAAGAAAATGTATGTGAATTAACACATACCAAAATCCCCCAGACTAAGGTGTTGCCGTTTCCTCACGCAATGTCATCACATCACGCTTTTAAAACCAAAAATTTTAACCTCTTTCTACTAAAGATTTTGAAAAGTAGTAAAATGTTCCTCAAAAGAGATTAAGAAATCATTAGTTCCAAAAATGCCCTGTTTGACCATTTTATTTAATTATACTATCTTTTTGTATTTTTCTGATATGACGGGATGTTGACCTTCATTATTTCACAATAACTTTTAGGATCACGGAGTAAGAAGCACTTTTCATAAAAAAGCGTCCATATGGATAAAATTCATCGTCCTTGATTTTTCACGAGTCCCCAAACCAAGCTTAAAAACGAAATCATTGTTAAACACAAGTTAGATGCCAACACTACCCATAGATGCTAATTGTGTACGTAAAGCTACTTCTTTCTCCCTTATTCCTATTTCCTCTAAGTGTTTTATGAAAAATGAGTTTTTCTTTTTCTGGTTTTCATAGATTTTTAGTCCGATAAAGGCACTAAGTTTGGACGCTAACTAGTTTAAAATTCTTCCCTCGAAAACCGTTGCCCATAAAAATGAGGTACACATCAAGGTCCTAATTTAACTTGATTTTAGGGATATCCTTTTTATTACGACCGAAAAAACTCATCTACGAGTCCAGAGAAAGAGGCTTTATTAGGATATTCCCGGAGTCGAAATTTGGCATTTTTAACATTATTAAGCACATATTATTCCTCGGCCTTTTAAACAACCTAGACAACGACAGCTAACCGTCAGGAATCGGGAGTCTTATTTTGACCTTGGATATTTTTCCTCTGCCTTTTTGAAGTCTGATTCAACGGGAGCGAACCGTCAGGAAACAGAAAACTTTTATCGGCTTTGGATTATTATTATTTAATTTTTCATTATATATTTTGCCAAATTCCGAGTCCTGCGGTCTTTCAACATCCAAAACAATAGCACGTACTATCAGGAATCAGTTGTATTATTTCCCCGCAACACTGGCAGTACCTTGATGTGTACCCAACTCTTATAAGCAAGGATTTTCTAAAGAAGGAGTAAAAACTAATTATCGCTAAAACCGTGCACCTTTAATTATTTGAAAATTTTATATTTTTGGGTTTTTATTTAGCTGATGGGAGCAAAAAGCCACAATTAACCTCAATGAGCTCTAAAGAGATCCAACTACTCCACGCTTAGCATCTAACTTATTTTTAACTCTATCACTTCTCGTTCTTCGCAAATTTAAAATCTTAAATAAAAAGATCCGCGAATGCTTAGTCTAATAAAATCAATATGCGCATATTTAAAGTCAATTATGGAAACTTGCAAACTCTTACTAGAATTCGCGTTTTATAGATTCTTGTATAAAAGACTAGCACAAATTTCAATTATAAAGGTTAAGGGGACAAGCTAGAGCTCAACATGCTCGATCAAGTCAAAATTTTATTCCTACTCTCACCAACGGAAAGTCAACAATGTGTCAAAACACTTATAATATTTTTGCAAAATTTTTTAAATTTTCTCATTTTTTTGGAGGTAAAACGGGGTTGCGTGTGTATAGGGAAAAATTCAAGGTAAAATCAAATCGAAAGATTACCTCCCCCCCCCCCCCCCCCCAGACTAAAACGAGACATTGTCCTCAATGTTTTGAGATAAGGGTCCTCTTATGCAAATCTAAAGCCATTTATTAATTATGCTAATAGATAAACACTAATCGATAAGATATAGGATATCGGATTTCCCAATAAGCACTGAAGGATGAAACTCGAATGGAGGAAAGACAAAACCACGAGCACGAGAGTCTTCATAATTTGGGAAAATCCTGGACATAAAACAAACAAACACGAAACACGAGAAATGGAAGAGAAGGGCCTCTTCACGTCACATTTACTAGAAAATAGAAAGAAGATAGACACGGGTTGCCTCCCGAGAAGCGCTTGTTTATTATCGAGTCGCTAAGCTTGACTCGCCCCGAATTTAATTGTCCATGAGGAAAGACTGGAGGTCTAATTCAACCTCCAGTAGAACCGCTTTCAAAATATTCGGATGAAATATTATGATCATGAAAGTATCCTTGATGATATGGGATCATTTTGGAGTGAACGAGTCAACTCCATCAAAAATGAGTATCCCAGGATCGAAAACCTTATCCTCATTTCCTGATGGAAATGGTAGCAAAGTCTCAATCTCAATCTCAATGAACCCCATGAAGAAAAAGAGTCCATCATCAGAATAGAACAAAGGGGAGTTACTTTATTTCTCCAGAATTAAAAGTTCCTCAGATGAGGTTTGTAACTTTAAATTCTTATCGGGAGTCAATTTAATCATTGAATGATTTTTACTACCATCGAGTATGCCTGGATTAAACACTTTGCCTTCACAAGAAAACTCAACAGGATACTCGATGGAAGACTCAACAGAGAAAAGGAGATCACCCTCGGGAGATAGAGTAGATAAGTCATTTAGATCAATTGTTAGTTCAGTCACGGTTTTAATTTTTGGGTCTTTATCTTCAAAGGATTTATCATCAGAAGGTTTGCCATATAAAATATCTTCCCATTCTTTTCGATCAGCTTCGAAATCAAAAAGATCATTATCATTTCCCGGTAGAAATGAGTCGATGTGATCGAGTTCATCGGCGAACTCCTTGAGGTAAGAAGCACAATTAGTTTTCCCATGAGAAGAATCAAATGGATCACGATTTAGAAAATATTCTATTTCTCTCAGATCTGATTCGAAATCAAAATCGTCGTCTTTGTCCCCCGGTGGGATCGGATCGATGTGAGCGAGTTCATCGGCGAACTCCTCAAGAAGATAGTCATTCTTATGATGTAAATCCTTGAGCTCGGGCTCCGGAGGATTATCATTAGACGTTTTAATTTTGTTAGGAATATAAATATTCTTATGAAGGTTCGGTCACCCCGAGTATCTATCTTAGCATTCACATAGCTCGTAGGCTTATTTATAGTAGCTTAGTACTATTAGTAATATCAGTATTATTAGTTTTATTAGACTAGTCGTATTTATTATTGTGGAGTGGGTCGGGGCTTTCCCCACTGTCAGCTCACTCCACAGCCCACTAGGGGCACAAATATTAGGAACTATATAAACCCTTCCCACACATGGGAAGGGGTGGAACTCTCATTTCATCTAATCTAATCTTTTGTTTTTTTGAGTTTCCCCTCTCTCTCACTAACATCTCTCTACTAACTCACCATGGATCTATACTTTCATAACACAAGACCACCCGAATCATCCACACAATCAAGATGTTTATATTCTACAATTGGTATCAAGAGCCATGGTTAGGTTCGATTGATTGTGTGTGCTTCTCGTTTTTATTTATTTTTGGTGGTTCGTACATCATTTCATCTTGTGTTACTGTTTAATATTGTTTACATGTACAACTTCACTTTGGGTTACATGTCTATTATTTTTCAATCCATTTGAGGTTTAAAGTAGATTCGGTCCATTCTTAAACAATCTTTCTGTTTGTTGGTTTGTTTGTTTAAGAGGTCGGAACGGTTTCATTTTTTTTGGTTCGAATCACTTTGTGCAAACTGGGTTACTTAGGTGCTTTGGTTCAAATCAGCTGCCTCTTAATCTGCTTGTACCATTGATATCATTCATATATATTGACATGTGATTAGCGTCGAAATATATCACAAGTCAACCTCTCACGAAGAAAAGTCAACGTGCAACACTTAACGCAAAATCGATTTAATAACCGGATAAGTGAATACCTGGGTCGAGGTCCCAACGAGGCGTGAAATTGAGAATATCATTTTCGGTTCGGTATTAAAATGCTTGAAAAGACGAGAGTTGATTGTGTCTCTAAAATCTACTAAAACGAAAAAACAAATAACGTAAAACAGAAACTACGAACGAGTAAAAACGTAAAATATTTGAAAAACTAATCCTACATGTATCAAAATAATTTTCCTAAGTCCTAAATATAAAAAGAAAATTTTGGAAAAAAGAAAAATATTTTTTTGACTTTTTAATAATTTTTTATAAATTAAAAACTATTTAAACTATTTTAAATTTCTAAAAATACTAAAACTAATTTTAAAAATCTGAAAATTTTACTGAAGTTGCTTAATGATAAAACAGCCTTAGGGAAAACAAAATAAGTGAAAATTCTTTTTGAATAAGCAGAAATAAGCTAACACAGCTTATAATAGGCTAAAAGGAATAAGAAAAAAACACAAAAAGGTTTTAAATTAAACTTTGTAAGTTAACACCAAGAAAAGTGAAGAGTGCAGTGGTAAGGTTGTGTTGTGTTGTGGCTGTGATGACCTGGGTTCGAACCCCAGGATTGTCACTTTTTACAATCTATTTTTTTCTTGATTTTCTTTTTAAAAGCTTACTGACAGTATTCAATAGCAGGTTTTTTTTAAAAAAAATTTCTTAACTCAAACACAAAACCTCCAAACAGCTAACACTACTACTACAAACAAACTTTTAATACTAAAACAAGCTTTTAATACTCAAGAAGAAGCTCAGCAGCTTATGTTTACTGATCAGTTAGGACTAAAATGCTAAATAAGCTACTACAAGCTTTTAAACTTAGCAACTCATTCATTTAAACTAAGATATGAACTACATCTATAACTAACATCGATCATCATATAAGCAATAAAAGCAGAATAACAAGGCAAAGAGCAGTAATAAGCAAAATTACCCGTTTGACTCAAAAAGTCAAACACACCTTTATAACACTGATTTTTAACATGACAATAGAAAGACTAAATTAACTAACAATATCAAGCATAACTAACTACACTAACTAATTATCAGCTAGCATATTCAAGACCAAATAAGCAGAAGAAAAAAAAAAACAAATAAGCAAAAATAAGCAGAAAAATAACAATAAGCCGAAAAAATAAACTTATATTAAATCAAGAGTAAATTACAACTGAAAAATAAAAAAAGTACAAACCTTAAATTAAAATTGCTAAAATAAACCTAAGAAAAAAATCTGCTACTACCGGCCCTATTTATACTAAAAAAATTAACAAAACCCTAGTTCGAGTGTGTTTCTTTCGTGTGTGTGTTCCCCTATTGCGTTTGTGCTTCTTTTCTAACCCTCGGATGTATTCTTGGTCCTCACATCTTTTATTCTTGATCGTTGATCTATCTTTTGGTGCCCCGGATCGCTGAGGTGGAGGGGAGGGGACCAAAGACAAGGTCATGTGATGGTTTGGCTTGTAGCGAAGGTGATGGGGACGGGTTGGGATTAAGCAGCGGATTAAGGAGGAGAGGGATTTAGAGAAGAAGGTGGAATAGGGATTGGGGAATTAGGGTTCTTTTGATTAGGATTTTGACCGGATAATTGGGGGTTTGACTAAATACTTGTGTGACCCGCTTTTTATTATTAGTTATAGAAGGGGTGGATCGGGTCAAGGAAATAGATAGGTTGGGTTTTTTTTTTTTTAGGTGGGCTCGGTTTTAGTTTTTAGGTTGTGGGCTTTAGGTTTGTGGGATAAATAGATGGGCTGTGGGGTGTATAGATAAGGTGGGTTGTGTTTATCTCTTTTGGATCCGGTTGAATTGGTTAGGATAACATGTTGGATTTAAGTAGGGACCAAGTTTGTAATTCATGAAACATCAAGGGCCAAGACTGCCACTTCTTCAAAGTTCTTCTAGGGACCATTGTTGTGAAGTGAGAATAATCCAAGGGCCGTTTTAATATTTCTTGAGCTTGAATCAAATCCGCATGAAAAACGACTTTCCCGGCTTCGGTTTTTGACTCTTTTCCAAATCAAGCTCGGTTTTGTCCGCGTTTGCCCCGTTTTCAATCCTTTTGTACCTGAAACACAAAAAACACAATCCAAGGATATTTGTAACATTATATGGTCCATTTGGGTGTTTTTGGTCATTTTTGTGGGGTTTTTCGGGTATAAAATGATGAGTAAAAGGCCACTCATCAATCCCCCACACTAAGCAATTGCTAGTCCCTAGCAATCCGATCATATAAAGAATGAAAGGATCAAAAATATCAAGGTTACCAAAAATATACCACCCCGTTTTGACTTTATTATAAAATGCAAGTAAATTAAAACGAGAACAAACGTAAATAAAATGCTTGATTATCAAAAATGGCATCATGGAACGGGAGTCACACAAAATGGGTGATTCCGGGGAATTGTAATCGTCATCCTCTTTTTAATACTTCCCAACTAAGTCTAAAAACCCTTGTGCAAACATTTTTGTAAAATGCTAACACTACTTATATTAGCAACCTATGTAAGCCGAGACTTAACTTTTCACTCCCACAATTATTCATAAGTTAGGTGTGTGTGCTTGTTTTCAAAGTTTTGATCGTATAAAACGACATTTATTAGGGTTAAAAACCGACAATGATTTAGAAATTAGAGATTCAAAGGTGAGATCACTCCATGTAGCGACTTTCTTCTCAGCTTATCCTTAGTAAACTTAGGAGGCTAGGTTTTTACACCCTCAAGAATAGTATCGGAGCTCACGGGATCTTTGAAGTCAACAATTTCTAAATCACCGTCCAACTTTTAGACAATATTGACGAATACTAGTTCAACTTTCGATTTAAATTTAAGAAGAAGCAAGTTTCTCACATTTATTCATAAACAAACATAAACATTTTTTTTTTCATCACTTTTTCACTTTTTTTTTTTTTTTTTTTTTTTTTTTTTTTTTTTTTTTTATTACTAACTTTTTACTTGTGTACCCTAAACGACGGAGCTTCACGATTTAGTTCCAAGACCTTACACCTTTCGGAATAAAGGATCCAAGGGCCGTTACAACGGAGTGTTCCAAGACCTTAACGCCTTTCAGAATTAAGGGTCCAAGGGCCGGTGCAAGAGGGTAGCCAAGACCTAAACGCCTTTCGGAAATAAGGATCCAAGGCCCGATCTCGAATCCGTAGCTTAGAGCACTTATTTATTCATACTTAAAACTTTAACTTTTGCAACTTTCAAGCAACGTCTCACTTTCATTTTGCATTCTTATTATGTTTTTAAGAAAGTTGCTTGTTCCAAAATTTAAATAAAACTTTGAACTAGTATTCTAAATCAAGATTGTATAAAAATTTATTTGCTTAACAAAAACGGTTTTTGCGTTCAAAAGTTTGAAAATAGCACTTATTTTAGTCAGATTAGGATCTTCTGGGAGGAAAAGCCATAGATTACTTATATAAGCTCTAAAGAGAACCAACTACTCCACGCTTAGCATTTTCATTTGCACAATTCGTAAAAACTTAGCCTAAACGTTAAGGGTAGCAGCTAGATCAACACTCTAGCAGAGTCGGGATTCCCCTTGTTCTAGCCTAATCAAGACTAAACTTCCACTAATACCGAAGCATTAATGTATAGCAAATTATTTTTATTGTGCCAAGCACTTCTTTTAGACGAAAAATACGATAAAAATTTTTAAAATTTTTGGTCAAAACGGGGGTGCTAGGGGACTAGAAGGTACAATATGTGAAAAATTTTAAAATTTGGGTCAAATGAGAATTCCCCCCACACTTAGAATTGAATATTGCCCTCAATATTCAAAGTACCGGCCTGAGCCGACACTATAGAATGTAAAAGGGTAAGACTACTACCTAAGTGTGGAAACGAAATCTTTTTCACAAAAAGGATTAAATAAGATATCCCTGGATAAACATAAATATAAAGATCGGATATTGGGCGGCTGGATTGAAAACAGGCGCGTCAATCATCACGATCTACGGGAATCCTGAAAACAAAGGCAAACATACAACCACAAAGCAACAAGTAGAGGAACTCCCCCACACTTAGTGTTAGAAATAAGAAAGAAGATAGAATGATAAGCATGGGTTGCCACCCACGAAGCGCTTGTTTTTGTTAACCGAGTCACGAGCCTGACTCGTCCCCGAATTTAATTGTCCATGGGGAAAGTTTGGAGATCCGGGACAACCATGGATGGTATGTCCCCTCCAAAGTAATGCTTCAACCTATGACCGTTCACTTTGAAGTTGGGACCGTCGTTTTGAGATAACTCGACGGTTCCATATGGAAAAACTTGAGCAACGGTGAACGGCCCAGACCAACGGGTTTTTAATTTGCCCGAGAAAATCTTTAATCGAGAATTGAAGAGGAGGACTCGATCACCAACGTTGAAAACGTGGTTCTTGATTTTAGAGTCATTAATTCTCTTCGTTTTCTCTTTGTAGATTAAAGAGTTCTCGTAGGCTTGATCCCGAAGCTCATTTAATTCATTCAATTGAAGCTTTCGATGATCACCCGCGGTCTTGAGGTCAAAATTTGCATGCTTCAAGGCCCAATAGGCTTTGTGCTCAAGCTCGATCGGTAGATGACATGCCTTTCCGTACACAAGCTTATAAGGAGTACACCCGATGGGTGTTTTGTAAGCTGTACGAAAGGCCCATAGTGCATCATCTAATTTATCCGACCAAGAGGCACGGTTTTCTCCTACGGTCCTTTCAAGAATTCTTTTTAAACCTCGGTTTGAGACTTCCACTTGCCCACTTGTTTGTGGGTGATACGCGGTCGCAAGACGGTGAGTGACACCATACTTAAGCATGACTTTTGCGAATTGGTCATTGCAAAAGTGCGTACCGCGATCACTAATGATAGCACGAGGAGCTCCAAACCGAGCAAATAGAGATTTTAGAAATTTCACAACTACTCGGGCGTCGTTCGTGGGGAGCGCTTTCGCTTCCACCCATTTAGACAAATAGTCGACCGCCACGAGTATGTATTTGTTCCCTCGTGAAGACGGGAACGGGCCCATAAAGTCGATGCCCCACACGTCAAAGATCTCACAAACTTGAATTGCATTTTGAGGCATTTCGTCCTTTTGTGAGATTTTTCCTTGACGTTGGCAAGAGTCACAAGACCTCACCAAGTCGTGGGCATCACGATAAATCGTCGGCCAATAGAAACCCAAATCAAAGACTTTTTTAGCGGTGTAGTTCGGGCCATGATGTCCCCCCGTGGGTCCATTATGGCAAGCCGTGAGAATGTCAACGGCTTCTTGGCCGTGAACACACCGTCTAATCACTTGATCGGCACATACTTTAAACAAGTAGGGGTCATCCCAAAAATAATGTTTCACATCTTTAAAAAAACTTCTTTTTCTGTTGGGACGACATCCCTTTCACAACAAAATTCCCCGCATGGTAATTTGCAAAGTCGGCAAACCATGGGGTACTCGGATCATCTTTTAATGAAATCATCCCAAGTGTCTCGAAAGGAAATGTTTCGGTAATTTCCTTTTTCTCGAGATCACTTTGATGGGGATTTTCAAGTCTAGACAAATGATCGGCGGCGAGATTCTCCGCTCCTTTTTTATCACGAATAGTGACATCAAATTCTTGTAGGAGGAGAATCCACCGAAGCAATCTCGGCTTAGCATCTTGCTTAGCAAGAAGATACTTAAGAGCTGAGTGATCCGTATACACTATGGTCTTAGATAAGACGAGATATGGTCTAAATTTCTCAAAAGCATAGACAACGGCCAATAACTCTTTCTCGGTAGTAGTATAATGAGATTGAGCCTCGGTCATTGTCTTGCTAGCATAGTGTATCGGCTGAAAGTGCTTAGATTTCCGTTGCCCCAGGACTGCCCCAATAGCATAATCACTAGCATCGCACATGAGCTCAAATGGCAAGTCCCAATCGGGGGCAACTAAAATTGGTGCTTCAGTTAATTTCTTTTTAAGAATCCCGAATGCTTCGATGCATTCGGGAGAGAAGAAGAATGGAGCATCTTTTTCAAGAAGACGGGTCAGAGGCCGGGCGATTTTAGAGAAGTCTTGAATAAATCGTCTGTAGAAACCGGCATGACCAAGGAAACTTCGGATTCCTTTTACAGTGGTGGGATGAGGTAGCTTAGCGATAACATCGACTTTAGCTTGATCGACCTCAATCCCGGCATTAGAAATTTTATGGCCGAGGACAATGCCCTCTTTGACCATAAAGTTGCACTTCTCCCAATTTAGAACAAGATTGGTGACTTCGCACCGTTTAAGCATTTTGTCTAAATGGGAGAGGTAAGAAGAGAAAGAATTTCCATACACCGAAAAATCATCCATAAAGACCTCCATTGTTTCCTCGATCATATCATGGAATATGGCCATCATGCACCTTTGGAACGTGCCCGGAGCATTGCATAAGCCGAAAGGCATACGTCGATAAGCAAACGTTCCGTAGGGGCACGTAAAGGTGGTTTTTTCCTGATCTTGGGGATCAATTGGTATTTGAAAATACCCGGAAAAGCCATCAAGAAAACAATAGAACTCATTTCCTGCTAAACGCTCAAGCATTTGATCCATAAAAGGTAACGGGAAATGATCTTTACGGGTAGCATCATTGAGTTTTCGATAATCAATACACACTCTCCATCCCGTGACGAGGCGTGTAGGAATCAACTCATTTTCTTTGTTGGTAACAACGGTCATACCCCCCTTTTTGGGGACACAATGGATGGGACTAACCCACGGGCTATCAGAAATGGGGTAAATCATTCCGGCATCAAGGAGTTTTAGAACCTCCTTTTTTATCACCTCATGAATTTTTGGATTCACCCTTCTTTGTTGTTGAACCGTGGGTTTGAAGTCATCCTCCATCAAAATTTTGTGAGTACAAAATCTAGGGTCAATACCCTTGATATCCAAGAGTTGCCAAGCAATGGCACTCTTGTCCTTCTTAAGCACATCAAGAAGTTGAACCTTCTCCTCATCTTTTAATTCTTTAGAAATAATGACGGGAAATTTGTCATCATCTTCTAGAAAAGCATATTCAAGATGAGGAGGTAAATCCTTGAGCTCGGGCTCCGGAGGATTAGTTGGCTCAAGTTCTTTGATTTCTTCAATTTGAATTTTCTCCGGAGGGAGAGAAGGTGATGGATCATCATTAAGCATTTTCTCAAGCAAGAGAATATCTCCCTCCAGATCAATGTCAGCATAATCAATTTCCGGCGAAATTGAATCATCCTTAAGATAGGCCTCGATCTCTTCCAAAATGAAATCACTTCCCTCAAAAGGAGTGAGGGAAGGGGAAGAGTCGGAAACAATAGGTTGAGAAGAAGGAGGAGTGGGATTGCCACTCAAGGATTTGTTTATAAATCCTAAAACTTCCTGAGCATACTCCTCAGAAGCAACATCAATCACATCAATACGATTAACCGATGTATCATCGTGAGTGGAGGAGTATCTCATAGTTTGATCAAGCTTAAATGTCACAGCTTGATCATCAACACGTAAGGTGAATTCCTCACCATAAACATCAATCAATGCCTGACCCGTCCTCAAGAAAGATCTTCCAAGTATAAGAGGAACTCGGGGGTCGGCATCAAAATCTACCACGACGAAATCAGCCGGGAAATGGAACTTCCCCACTTTCACAAAAACATCTTCGGCTACACCTTTAGGACTAGTAAGAGTCCTATCGGCTAGCTCAAGAGTCATACATGTGGGAGTAAGTGGGGGTAGAGAAAGCTTGTTCCAAATGGAAAGCGGCATAAGGTTAATGCTTGCACCAAGATCGGCCAAGGCGTAGCATTGAACCATGCCCGGAAAATCACAAGGAATGAGGAATTTTCTGGGATCTCCAAGCTTTTCCGGAAGCTTTTTAAGGAGAGCTGCCGAGCAATTCTCATTTAGAGGAGTTTTTGCTAGCTCAAATAATTTCTCCTTGTTACTGAGCAAATTTTTAATTGTCGAAGCAAACTTTGGCATGAGAAGAAGAGCATCCGCGAAGCTAATATCGAAGTGTAAATCTTGAAAGATTTGTAAAAACTTCTCAATTTGGATACTAGCTTTTTCGCGGAGCTTTTGGTCATTAAGTCTAGATGGGTATGGGATAGAAGGTTTAGGTTGAGACTTCGGAACATCGGGTTCCGGAATTTGGGTTGGGACTACCGAAGGTTGGACGTGTGCGGTACTTTGTGGGCTTGTAGAGTGCACCTTGTCCTTTGTCACCTCGGTCTCACGGTCAACTACTTTTGTAGAAGAAGAAGAAGTAGTAGTTGGAACCGTGGGTCCCTCATAAGCTTTACCACTTCGGGTGGTAATAGCTTTCAACTCACCCTTCGGGTTGGGAATGGTATTTCCTGGATGAGTTCCCGAGGATGAAGCTTGGTGAAATTGGTTGATAAGGGTATCAAACATACTTTCAATCTTTGTTTGAGATTGATCGATTTTGTTCTTAAGCTCATTACCCTGCTTAATCATTGAATTTTCAAATTCGTTTTTCAAATTTGTGATTTGACTTTGCATAGCCCTCATTTTTACATCATTTGTTTTCATGTAATTTGAAAAATCATTAGAGGGAGCAATCGGGGCTGGGTAATTTTGAGCTTGATACCCTTGATTGTAATTGACCCCTTGGGTCGGGTATTGGTTAGTAGGGGCTTGATATGGAACATTTTGCCCCCTACTTTGGTTTTGATTGAATCGGTTTTGATTGTTTTGAGAAAAACCAGGTGGTCCTGCTTGATAGCTAGCACGATAGCTCGAGTCACCTTGAGGACGGGATTGAGTACCTCCTTGGTCGTAAGACCCGGCTACGGCATTGATTTCAAAAGGACGGCCATCGGTGGCGGTACAATTGTAATAAGCATGAGGACCACCACAAGTAACACAACTTTCTTCCACCGCTTTAACTTGAGCGGGTGGAGAAGCTTGTGGGGTAGAAGAAATGGTAGAAGAAGAAGGATTTTTCTGATTAGAGAAAACCAAAGCTTGAATTGCATCCGTGAGCTTGTCAATTTTAGCATCCGTGCTAGAAGTATTCATCGAATGTGAAGTAGAAGGTGAAACACTCACTTGAGAAACAACCGGCTTGCTTCGTGAAGTGCGAACCTTTGACTTGTTCTCGATGATGGACAAAGCATCACGCGTAGTTTGATTCAATATATAACCGCCGGAGGCGGCGTTTAGAGAATCTTGGTCAGTTTGGTTCAATCCATTGTAAAACGTATCAATTTGATGCAACTCAGAAAATCCGTGGTGAGGACATTTGCGAAGCAATTCTTTAAAACGATCCTACGCTTCACTAAATGATTCATCAAATTTTTGAGTAAATTTGGTAATTTCATTCTTAAGACTTGTGGTTCTAGAAGGGGGAAAGAATTCGTTCACAAATTTCGACACCAGATCTTCCCATATTAAGATAGAACGAGGGGGTTGTTTTTCAAGCCAAGTTCGGGCTGCCCCCTCGAGAGAGAAAGGAAAGAGAAGCAATTTGATTGCTTCTTGAGGAACATTCCTACATTTGACGGTAGATGAAATTTTGTTAAACCATCGAATGTGGGAATGAGGATCATCCCTCTCGAAACCGTAAAATTGATTCGACGTTACTAAGGATAGTAATGCCGGTTTAAGTTCGAAATTATCGGCAACGATCGGGGGAACAACAATAGCATCTCCATAACCCTCGGTGGGTGCTTGGAGAAGCTCAAGCATGGTGCGATTTTCCGCCATTATGACAATGGGAGGATCGGGATTAGTACGAATCTCGGGTTCGACTAATGAGGCAGCACGTCTACGATTACGTCTTCGCGGAATTGCGACGAGTTCAAGTAAGGGACTCGATGACGAAGAAGAACGTGTGCGCATGCACCAAGAACATTAGGTTAAGAAGAATATTTTTGGGTTTTTGGGATTTTTCAAATTTTTTTTTTTGGATTTTTGGATAAAAAATATTCACAAGATATTTACGAAACTTCACGAGGAAGGATCTTCAAGTCACTAATCGTCAAACCGTGACGATATTGTCGCAACACACCTCCCCGGCAGCGGCGCCAAAAATTTGATTAGCGTCGAAATATATCACAAGTCAACCTCTCACGAAGAAAAGTCAACGTGCAACACTTAACGCAAAATCGATTTAATAACCGGATAAGTGAATACCCGGGTCGAGGTCCCAACGAGGCGTGAAATTGAGAATATCGTTTTCGGTTCGGTATTAAAATGCTTGAAAAGACGAGAGTTGATTGTGTCTCTAAAATCTACTAAAACGAAAAAACAAATAACGTAAAACAGAAACTACGAACGAGTAAAAACGTAAAATATTTGAAAAACTAATCCTACGTGTATCAAAATAATTTTCCTAAGTCCTAAATATAAAAAGAAAATTTTGGAAAAAAGAAAAATATTTTTTTGACTTTTTAATAATTTTTTATAAATTAAAAACTATTTAAACTATTTTAAATTTCTAAAAATACTAAAACTAATTTTAAAAATCTGAAAATTTTACTGAAGTTGCTTAATGATAAAACAGCCTTAGGGAAAACAAAATAAGTGAAAATGCTTTTTGAATAAGCAGAAATAAGCTAACACAGCTTATAATAGGCTAAAAGGAATAAGAAAAAAACACAAAAAGGTTTTAAATTAAACTTTGTAAGTTAACACCAAGAAAAGTGAAGAGTGCAGTGGTAAGGTTGTGTTGTGTTGTGGCTGTGATGACCTGGGTTCGAACCCCAGGATTGTCACTTTTTACAATCTATTTTTTTCTTGATTTTCTTTTTAAAAGCTTACTGACAGTATTCAATAGCAGGTTTTTAAAAACAAAAAAATTTCTTAACTCAAACACAAAACCTCCAAACAGCTAACACTACTACTACAAACAAACTTTTAATACTAAAACAAGCTTTTAATACTCAAGAAGAAGCTCAGCAGCTTATGTTTACTGATCAGTTAGGACTAAAATGCTAAATAAGCTACTACAAGCTTTTAAACTTAGCAACTCATTCATTTAAACTAAGATATGAACTACATCTATAACTAACATCGATCATCATATAAGCAATAAAAGCAGAATAACAAGGCAAAGAGCAGTAATAAGCAAAATTACCCGTTTGACTCAAAAAGTCAAACACACCTTTATAACACTGATTTTTAACATGACAATAGAAAGACTAAATTAACTAACAATATCAAGCATAACTAACTACACTAACTAATTATCAGCTAGCATATTCAAGACCAAATAAGCAGAAGAAAAAAAAAACAAATAAGCAAAAATAAGCAGAAAAATAACAATAAGCCGAAAAAATAAACTTATATTAAATCAAGAGTAAATTACAACTGAAAATTAAAAAAAGTACAAACCTTAAATTAAAATTGCTAAAATAAACCTAAGAAAAAAATCTGCTACTACTGGCCCTATTTATACTAAAAAAAATTAACAAAACCCTAGTTCGAGTGTGTTTCTTTCGTGTGTGTGTTCCCCTCTTGCGTTTGTGCTTCTTTTCTAACCCTTGGATGTATTCTTGGTCCTCACATCTTTTATTCTTGATCGTTGATCTATCTTTTGGTGCCCCGGATCGCTGAGGTGGAGGGGAGGGGACCAAAGACAAGGTCATGTGATGGTTTGGCTTGTAGCGAAGGTGATGGGGACGGGTTGGGATTAAGCAGCGGATTAAGGAGGAGAGGGATTTAGAGAAGAAGGTGGAATAGGGATTGGGGAATTAGGGTTCTTTTGATTAGGATTTTGACCGGATAATTGGGGGTTTGACTAAATACTTGTGTGACCCGCTTTTTATTATTAGTTATAGAAGGGGTGGATCGGGTCAAGGAAATAGATAGGTTGGGTTTTTTTTAGGTGGGCTGGGTTTTAGTTTTTAGGTTGTGGGCTTTAGGTTTGTGGGATAAATAGATGGGCTGTGGGGTGTATAGATAAGGTGGGTTGTGTTTATCTCTTTTGGATCCGGTTGAATTGGTTAGGATAACATGTTGGATTTAAGTAGGGACCAAGTTTGTAATTCATGAAACATCAAGGGCCAAGACTGCCACTTCTTCAAAGTTCTTCTAGGGACCATTGTTGTGAAGTGAGAATAATCCAAGGGCCGTTTTAATATTTCTTGAGCTTGAATCAAATCCGCATGAAAAACGACTTTCCCGGCTTCGGTTTTTTACTCTTTTCCAAATCAAGCTCGGTTTTGTCCGTGTTTGCCCCGTTTTCAATCCTTTTGTACCTGAAACACAAAAAACACAATCCAAGGATATTTGTAACATTATATGGTCCATTTGGGTGTTTTTGGTCGTTTTTGTGGGGGTTTTCGGGTATAAAATGATGAGTAAAAGGCCACTCATCAACATGTCATGCGTTCTTGTGGTTTTTATTTTGGGCTTCTTTGTGTTTGGGCCTTCGTTGCTTCATTGTGTGACTTTGGTGTTCAACATCATTTGTTCATTGTGTTCAACGTGTGACTGTGGTTACACTGTGGTGTTCAAAATCATTGTTTCAACGTGAGACTGTTGTTAAGTGATAAAAGATTTGTCACCCATGAAGAAACATCACGAGTTGTTGGTCGTGTTCGTGTTTTCTATTGCTTGGTTGGCTAATGGTTTTATTTCCTCGTTGTGGCTTATGGTACTTTTCTTTGTCCATTTTGGTTTGCACTCGAATAGTTCGAACCGAGTAGATCTATAATGTTATTTGGCTTATTTGTGGTTTAAACTACGTTTAAATGTTTCGGTTGCTCACATCTATGACTACTTCAATGGTGATAATTGTTTGAGGTGATACGGAGTTTAGGTTGGACAAATAATGATGTGAGTGGTCGTTCGTACTAATGTTCTTGCCAGCGGTTTAGATGATGTTTCTTGCTAGCGGCTTGTAAAAGGAGACTGTTTTTGGTGTTCTTGGTAGAGGCTTGTCAATGTTCTTGTCAGCGGTTTAAAGGCTTGTCAATGTTCTTGTCAGCGGTTTAGAGTTGCAGTTTGGAGCTTAACCAAAACCGGAAAGAAGACAAAAGTACTGAAAGTGACTAGTTTGGCTTGATGCTCCAGCGGTTTGACTGTTTGACCAGTCAACAGCAGTTTGACTTGTCCTAGCGGCTTATTGACTGGCGGTTTATTGACTGTGGCGGTTTATTGACTCTGGCGGTTTATTGACTGGCGGTTTATTGACTGCAGCGGTTTATTGGCTGGCGGTTTATTGGCTGGCGGTTTACCACAGTTGACTAGTCAAGAAAAGTCAAAGTACTCAAAACGATAAAAAGAAAGAAGATGAAGCAGAAAAGACCACGACCACAGAACAACAAAACAACAAACGACTTCAGTTTTTTCTACATCATCAGTCATGATTAAAAGAAATACCAAACCAGTAAAGCCAAACCAATATCCACTCAGTTTAACCACGAGATTACAAGAAACCACTTCAATCACAACAAAGTCAAACTAATCCTAAACCCAGTCAACAACAGTTAATAACAACAACCTAATCTAAACACAACTAATACTCACTCAGTCACTCCTCAACGCTCATCAATTATATGGACTCAGACTTAGAAGTGAAATAACAAATGATCTCAGTTACGTTTTTCATGGTGAATATCTCATGAAATTAAAAGACCTTTCAAGATCTTTAACAAGAAAAACTTATCACATCACCGATCTAAATTTTTGAAGACTGTACTTCATTTAAATGTACGAATCATGCACGATAAAGAAAATAACAATACTGTTATTTCTTCTTCATTTGTTCGTTCAACGACCATAATCTAAACAAAACGTGACATTATAATCCTACCATCTTACCCGAGACCATATTTTATGATCTTGAAGTTGTTCTCCATGAAGATGTGATGAGCGGCAATCGTGCTATAAAGAAGTGGGTAAGGATTGTGGTTATGGTGGTTGTGAGAATCGAGTAGCAGGTGATTAAATGAAGATGAGATCAGTATGAGAAGAGATTTGGTGTAAGGAGATATAGGCGGACTAGATGAGGCGTTGGGGGCGGATGGTTTTGTTTAGATAAGGGTTTGGCTGTGTGAAGGAAGAAGGAGGCGTTTGATTATGTGAGAATGTGATTAGGGTTAGATTTATTTGGGATTAAGTGTATGTTATATACACAAAGTTGTGGACTTATGACCGGGTTTAGTTTTAATAAGAGTTAACCTACGTTGGATTGGGCTAACTGTGGGCTTGAACTAGGTTGAGCATGGGCCGAGTTTAAGCAATATGACGTTGGGCTGCATTTTGTTTACTCGAGATTTGAACTCACAACAAAGAAACATAGGAGTAGTGTTTGTTTTCTCGAGATTATGAAGTTTGTTTCGTGCTTTGAACTGAGAATGAGGTGCATTTTGTTTCGTGCTTTGTTTACTCGAGATTGTGAATTGATTTGGGTAAATGAATGTCTACGGGATTACTGTGTTGTGGATTTGGCAGCATTGTCATATTGGTGCCTACGATTTGAGAGAGCCTGCATTTTGATCTTTGCGATTTGAGTTACAGTTGACAAATTGCAATTTGAATAATTGTGATTTGTCAAGTTGCGTTTTGACTTATTGCGACTTGACGGATTGCGATTTGACCAGTTGCGATATGACGTTGCGACTTGACACTTGCGATTTGACTAATTGTGATTTGGTTGATTGCAATCTGACTTGTTGCAATTTTAGAGTCTGTGACTTGACTTGTTGCGATTTGATCAAGTAGTGATTTGACTCCTGTGACTTGAATTTCGAAGATTAATATTGCACTTCACTCTAGGCTATTCTTGTTGATTTCACGGTTTCTCTTGTAGATTTTAGAAAATCCCGCGAAAGATTCGATTTCTCGGTTTAAATCTCAAGAGTAGTAAAATCCCGTTAAATCAAATTTGGACAAGTAGGCGGGACATGGATTTTGACATAATAAAACTTATGGGGTTTGACTATGTTGTTTTCGGGATAAGTTTGTGCTACGAGATCGGTAGGAATTGGGATATTATGGTAGCTTGGTTGGTTTGTTAATTCACGGGTTGGTGTACTTAGTGTCACAAACATCTCGGGGTATATGGATGCACGATGTTTGATGAACCTTGCTCGAGCGTATTTAAGGTGATTAGACTTGGATGTTCAAGAAGTGGATATATACAATAAAGGATGGAAGGTTGGGTATATATCACTACCTATATTTAAAGGAGTTACGTTGTTGTGCTCAATATAGGTTCTAAATCACAATTTGCAATTTAAGGTGATTAAGGTGATTAGACTTGGACGTTCAAGAAGTGGATATATACAATAAAGGATGGAAGGTTGGGTATATATCTCTACCTATATTTAAAGGAGTTACGTTGTTGTGCTCAATATAGGTTCTAAATCACAATTTGCAATTTAAGGTGATTAAGGTGATTAGACTTGGACGTTCAAGAAGTGGATATATACAATAAAGGATGGAAGGTTGGGTATATATCTCTACCTATATTTAAAGGAGTTACGTTGTTGTGCACAATATAGGTCCTAAATCACAAATTTAGTGCAAGTATAAGTCGCAAACTTGTCCTTTATCAAGCTTCATCAAGTGATTGTTCTCTCTCAAGCTTCTAATGGGATTGTAGTTCAAGATCTTCTCAAGAGGTGGTCAGCCTTAAAGACGAGGTGGATTATTTAGAGACGTGTCTTAACCTTTTATTCACTCTTAAGATAAACACATTTCATCAAGCGGCTTTGGCATATTACGAGCTTCAGTGACTTTGTTAATCTACTAAGCCGTTGATGAGGAGACAAGCAAGGGGTTACTACAAGAGTGTCTTAATCTCCATCGTCGTTGCAGTAATTTTATTTGTTTCTTTCCATGTATTGTGCCTGACAAATTCACAACCATCACGAACTTTCAATTTTTGGCAAAAAGGTCATTTCATGCCCTTTTTGAGGGGGAGAATTAGCGCGAGTTTCCTAGCGGTTCCGTCTCCAGCGATGTGAATTTTAGCGGTTCCGGTTACAGCGGGTCAGATCGTATTGGTTCAGTCTCCAGCGGTTTATATACTAGCAGTTCCGGTTTCTGATATCATCCAAGCAGCTGGGTCAGACAGCTATGTTTGATAGGACTGACTATGAGTCTTGGGCACTGCTAATAATTAGCGCTTGTTTCTTCTCTCTTTGACTATTCAACCGCACAAATTGATTACGAAGTTAATTTGATATTCCTTGCTTGAGGGTGAAGTTGGATTTCACGAAAGAGTCTACCTATTTTATCTTGAAATCGGGGATGGTTGGATGCATGATTTCAATGATAACTTGCTCGTGCTTATGATGTAAGTTGAAGACTTGGGTTATCTAGTTTCCAGAAGTCGGGGTGGATGGTTGAAGACCTGGTAAACTATCACTTAAAGGAGATACATTGTAGTACTCAGTGTCACACGTAGAAGACGTTGTGGATAATCGCAAGAGGTGATGAAAGTCTCATACTTTTTCAGGATAACATTAAGCACTTAAAGACTTAACACCATTCTTCCAACAACAATGCAAGCTTAGGTAACAAATTTGAGTAATTCTACTTCATTTGCAAGATTGGTATATCGGGTTTCCTTCATCAAGTGGTCACAAATATTGGTTTGTGTTCGAGGTTGGTTAGTTGGACAAAGATTTTAAAAGGTGTGATGTGATCTGTAATTCTCGAGATATTCTTAACCCAAACTGATGTTCACCAAAACCAAATCAGTCATGCCACATTCAATCTGTTCCTGTCTCACGGTTTCTTCTTGGTTTTGTAAAATCCCGCGAAAGAACTTATTTCTCGGTTTAAATCATAGATTTGTAAAATCCCGTGATGATGGACTATGCGCTCTTGACCATGATCGGGTTAAAACCATTATCAAAGTTCAGCTAAAACATCACAAATGGCTGGATCGGGGCATTTAATCAACAAGATGTGACTACGGCGTTAGTTCAATATTATTTATTTGAAGCTGAAGTGAAATTTCATGGGTGCGTGTACTTAGTATCTGAAGATATCGGGGAGGTTGGATGAAGATTCTTCGAGATCCTTGTTCGAGCTTTTAACATCTACAATGACGAGGACTTGGATATCTAGTTATTTTTTTCTTTCTCCCTATTACAAAATAACTATCACTTTAAGGAGTCACGTTGTAGTGCTCAGTGTCACACGAAGTTGTGGATATCCAAGAGGTGATGTACGTCTTATACTTGATGGTTGGTTGGTTGAAGAGTATAGAGTACTTAGGGATTCGATGTTGCACGAAGTCTCTACACCGCTCTTTGTCACGCATTAGTACAAGTTTAAGTCACAAGTTCGGGTTATATTACTTCAGTATCAAGTTCATCATATTGGGTTTTTCTCCATCAGTGGTCACGACATCAAGCCGACAGAATGATAATGGGGTTGGTAACGAGTTAGTTGAGAGAAAAAGTAAAGAGAGAGAAATGACGTCTGTACAAGTCAGTGCAGGCCTCGCTCTTCACATAAAAGACGTCTGTACACATCAGTGCAGGCCTCGTTCTTCATCAGTATGACGTCTGTTCATATCAGTTCAGGCCTCGTTCTTCATCGACAATGACGTCTGTACACATCAGTGCAGGCCTCATTCTTCAAAGAAAAGAAAAGTGTACGCTTTTAGTGCACTTTATCTTCAAAAGAAGAGGAATCTTCTTATTTATGGCCATTCTCATCACAAGTTTTATGCTCTTTCCGTGCTTATTCAGTCTTCAAGTGGATTTGGTGCATATTGGAGTATATTTTTATTCACATATTCAACCAAAAATTGCAGTTGACAGGCATATGCAATTTTTGAGGGGGGAAAGGTGAAATAAACAACTGTCAGTCTTCAAGAAC
Organism: Artemisia tridentata subsp. tridentata; assembly: GCA_021014915.2. Lineage (NCBI taxonomy): Eukaryota > Viridiplantae > Streptophyta > Magnoliopsida > Asterales > Asteraceae > Artemisia > Artemisia tridentata. Next base: position 276,594,921 of record CP139509.1, read on the forward strand.
CGTCAAGTGGAGCTACTTACCGTTGATGGTATTCCAAAATTCACTAGTTCAATCATCAAAATTGCAGTTAGCAGGCATATGCAATTTTTGAGGGGGGGGGGGGGGGGGGGAAAGGGTGAATATTATTTTACATGTTGATTGATGATTGAGAATTGGTCCATACAACTCCTGAATACGTCAGTTCAGGAGTCGTGCAAAACCCTGTTTCTCCAACAACTACATCTTCTCCGTCTTTCAAGGTGTTGAAGAACATGGGCATGGAATTTCAATCGACATCTTCTCAGGGCTGGTACCCAAACAGTAACAAAGGGCTTCTAGTCCATGCTTCATGTATTTCGTCATTAGGCTACATTTACACATCATGATGATGATTCCGATTAATCGAACCTGGGGAGGGAATTGTCATCAAAGGCGCCCCAAAGTTCACGTGATCAGGGCTTAATATCCAAAAAGGATAATTTATAAAATGATCAGTGGAAG